>JAIFOV010000601.1:0-73278 GCA_020654155.1 Novius pumilus
CGGCCACTCTTCGCCGATGGTGAAGCGACTCCAAATGATCAGTGAGCCGATGGTCGTCCACTAATCGAATGGCTCTCCTCTGGATAGAGTCGAGGATCTCGAGAGAGTGTTTTGGGGCCGACCCCCAGACATGAGAACAGTACTCAAGGCTGGGTCGCACCTGGGATTTATACAGCAGGAGAATCTGGGAAGGTGTAAAGTACCTTTTTGACCTAAACAAATAACTCAGCTTCCTGGAAGCGGACTCTGCGATTTTAGTAACGTATTCCTCCCAAGTGATTGCCGAGTTAATCGTAACACCCAATAGCCGTAGGTCATCGGCGCTTGTTATGATGTTATTTTCCATCTGGATGGGAGGCACTAAGGATGAAGTCTTCCTGGTGAAGGTAATAGACTGCTACAACTGGCTTTTTGTTGGTGATGGAGGCAACGAGGGTGCTGTCGTCAGCAAAACTGAAGATCTTGTTCTCCGTTGAGCTCAGAAAATCGTTTATGTGGATAAGGAAGAGCGTCGGAGACAGTACTGATCCCTGAGGAACACCGGCGTTAACCGGATACTTCGCCGAACACACCCCATCCACCACGACGCGCAGAGATCTGCCAACAAGAAAATTCTCTATCCAGGAGCAAAGATGCTCTGGCAGTCCGAAGGAAATAAGCTTTTTCAACAGCGCATCGTGCCAGACGCGATCGAATGCTTTCTAGATATCCAGAGCAACCGCTCTAGATTCCCCGTGGTTCTCCATTGCAGTCGTCCACAAGTGCGTCAAATAGCCGAGCATATCACCAGTCGATCTTCGACTTCTAAAGCCATACTGTTGATCGTTGATGAGTCCGTTGGTTTCCAAATACTTGACCAATTCGATGTTGATTGTTTTCTCCATTACTTTGGAGATGATCGATAAGAGTGCAATGGGACGAGTTCTTCTTGCCTTTTTTAGGAACAGGCTGGATTCTGGCCGTCTTCCAGCAAGTAGGAAAGATTTTCTGTTGGTAAGAGATCTTAAACAAACGACTAAGAACCGGACTCAATTCGGGAGAACACATTTTCAAGACAATCATTGGTATTCCGTCTGGTCCCGCCGCCTTCTTAGTATCGAGGCTTCTCAGGATGCGTCTCACTGTTTTAGGATGAAATTTCACCTCAGACATATTTGCCTGTACCCTTGGTATTGTGGGTGGTTTGGTAGTCATTGGATATAAGGTTGAGTTCCTTGCGAACATTTTCTTGTCTTCTGAATATCCTTGTCTACTTTTGATTGTACTAAATTCTCCAAGTCTTTTAGTTACTTGTTCGAGAGGACGATGATGAGATCGCACTAGTCTTTTAATTTTTGTCATGAAATTCTCGAAAGGGAAAGCAGAAAAATTATCTAGATTGCCAAAACTAGCAACATCGTCTACTATATGCAATAGATTATGGATGTTATAAACAAGCATTTCGTCAGTATATAAACATGAAATATTTTTTACAAAACAATGTAATAAATCGTTAGCATACTGTCTCCATTCTGGGTGCGAGTACAGATCACTGCACAAAATGTAAATTGCGGAATGTAATAGTAAAAAATGGTGATATAATGAAATGGGTAAAATGTCAATTAAAACTATCGGACCCAAATATAAAAGAAATGTTCGAAATTCTGTTGCTTTCCAGTGTTTGAAAAGAGATATTTGCCGAGGCCTTCTAGAGAATTCTCTAGGAAAATTGCGATGACCAATTTCAATCAGTCTTTCAGATATTCTATTGATGTTAAAGGAATTCAGTTTACATTTTTTTGGTCCTTTGAAAATCCAAACACCGATTAGTTTTTTCACTACACCTAGGCATACAAGATGCATATAGTCTAAAGATACTTGACTTACTAGCCCCATATCAAGTTCGGCAACACAGGTTCTTGCAATTTGATGGTCTTCATATATGACATGCTTGAAATTTTCATCACTTATAAGCGACATTTCCGAATTATATTGCCATGTTGCCCTACCAATATGTACACCTTCTTGAGTGCATTTTTCACAAGCATGTACAGAAGTGTGATACTTTACGCACTTTACGAAGGCTCTGGCAGGAGCATCGGCAATTATACAACTGACCCGAAAAGAATACTTTTTTCGATTTATCGTAAAGCCATTTTTTTCAAATTCAAGACATTCTACGACTGAGTACCAAGAACACGTAATTGAACATCGAAAATTACAAAAGGATCACAATGCCTTGCATAATAAAGTAAAAATTATGGAAAGGACTTTGGCAACATCAGAAAGAAGTACTGCATCAAAAACGTAATTATATTTTATTATAAATATATTTTACCACAGCCAGTGGATGAGGCTTTTTATTTAAATCCTTTAAATATTCTGCGGATTTCCAATTATATTTAATTATTCTATCTTTAAATGCTGCATGTCTTACAAAACTAGGTTCATAATTTGACATAATTATAATAGGTGTTCTTTTAACATTAGCTTGTGGTTTACATTTAACATTGGCTGATAAATTATCTCCTGCAAATAACATTTTTAAATTTTCTAATTCTGAAGACTCATAATTTGGCTCATTCCGAAATATTAAACGTCTATTATGACAATCTTGATATGCAAAATTATTACTTTTATGTGGATTGTTCATTTGACCGCAATTAAGAAAAAAATCTCTAACTCCATCAAAAAACCAATTTTTACCAGCAGAAGGTGGACTAATTACAATTAAATTGTTCAACTTCGGAATTAATCTATCTTAAACATTTACTAAATCTGTTTTTTATCTTCTAATTGGTATTTTAGAAATGTATCGATTAAATTTAAAGAAGTTTCGTAATCGTAATAATATAAATCAAACATATCTGTATCCCGAGAGGACCATATTTTTGTAACATGATCATCTTCGTAATATTTAAAATAATCTTCTATAGACCAAGTATTAATTATTAAACTACGTAAATCAATCGCATTTTTAAAATCCTTATTATCTAAACGATATTGCGCAATTTCCAGATGTAGTAAATAATTACCTGTATAAAGCTGGCCGTCCATTAGGTCGGTGGAGCGGTGAGCGCGGCGCGGCGCGGAATAGCGTCTGGCTTTGTAACTGCAGTCCTCCGTTTCGTTTGAAATCTAAGTGACGATAAACATCTTGTTGCCTTATGGCTGGTGCAGACTTGGTGCAGAAGCCGCAACGTTGTTATGACTTGGACATGGTAATCCAATACGAAAAATCAAGCCGCTCAAACGATGCCGCAATATTTCGGTTTCTATTATGGAGACAGGAATATTTTAGCTAAATCGCAGATGATGAAATTGACTTAAACGTCAATGAAAATCGATCGATTGTATGTTATCTGTTCATATCCATAAATTAAGTTACACAGAAATTACTGCACAGTAATGGGCAATATAGAAAACGTTGCGTCTACCCCACAAATCTGCATCCGCCACAAATTCAACTAACTATACGTTTTAATTAATAACTCCTCAGGGAAATTATCGGGGAACTAAATTTTTGAAAGGCTTTGTTCTAAGGAGTAAGCTATGAAGGAAAATCTATTTCAATCCGGAGAATTCGGAGCATTTGATTGGCGGTCAATCTAATATGAAAAACATTCGGTTTTCACTCGAATATCTCCATTAACGAGAGTACATCTCGCTTCCGGATTGATATTTTTCAATAAAATTTACTAAAAGTGTATTTATTATATTCAGAACAGATTTGGTAATCTTATCATTTCCAATTTGAAGAAATTGACGAGAATACACTCGTAAAAATAAATAGCATATTGTATCCGAAAAATGGGGTAGAATGATCTTTTCTAATATGAAAAAATTACTTCTATAAAATTATGTTGTTTGTAAACGGAATATCCGTTTGGAAGTTTCAGTAGAAACTTATGGGAGTCCGTCGACTAGGTCGGTATCGCAGAGCGGCGCAGGGCGGTCGAAAAATCTCCGCGCTGGAGATCTTTCGAGACTTCTGGAGCGCGGAGCCGCTCGCCGCCGTTCCGCTCTACCGACCCAGTGGACGGCCGACGGAGCGGAATTATCGCAAATTTGGTCGTTCTCGATGTCATCTGTTTGGTCTAGATATGAAGATATTTGTCGATATGCGTGCACTATTCTTTATTCCAATAGATTCCGCCCTCTGTTCACTTGCATTTAATCTCGCGATGTTTTTTCTATTGATATGGACACGCAGAATAAGGGTCCGCTTCACGAAATTGTGTAGTTTGCCTTTCAATTTCAGGCCTTAATAGTTGCCAAAGCTTAAAAAACATGTCTGGAGACATCCTGAAGTATTTAAAAAAATTTTTTTCGTCTTTAAGCAAATCATCGAAAAGGAGGTGAAATTTGCCAAATTCTTTCCTTTTCATATTAATGTCATGAACCCATTTCCTCTTTTTTCGAACTTTTTCTTCTTCTTCAGCATCCGTCAAAGTACCAAATGGAAAAACTTCTTCGTAATGCGAACAACGATTGAACGATAACTGACGCGATAATTCGGTATATCGTTTTACCGACCTGGCCGCCCGCCCCACAATGGACGAACCTAAAGTTTTTGGCGGCGCGCCGCGCCGCGCCGACCCACCGGCCTAATGGACGGCCAGCTTTAACAACATCCTGCAACGGACATACAGCTATACAGTCAAAACCGTTTATAACGACATTGAAGGGACCGTATATTTGCCGACGTTATATCCGATAGTCGTTATAAGCAATACAGTCTGAATATGACAAGTATAGTAGGTAATTGTATTATCATAGTTATCTATCTAGAATAGGTATAGGTTATGTATGTAAACAAGTCAAAAAGGAAATCAAAATATGAATGTATTCATTACGAAATAATTAGTATACTAAATTTACGTAGGTGCTTACAGTTATTACGGGTTATAATACTATACTAGTTTTTAAAGTAATCAGTCATTTTAGTCTGTTTTTTTTAGTCCAGTCTCAAACATTTTTTGTATTTTATGTTTCATACTCCTCAAGGTATGAGCATCATTAGTATCAAACTGTTCGTTAAAAGTGACAAATTTTTGCAAAACTGTTATAGCGTTAAGAGCCTCGGAAATTGTTGTTGCCTGAAACTGTTCTCCAGGATCTTGCTGGTCCTCGTTTTCTTCAACAGTGTTACGGTTGTTACTTTCTGCTTCTGCAAGAATTTCTTCCTCAGTAGATAAGGCGCACACGGCGATACTGTCATCAATTCCAATAAATTCCTCAATCTCAATTCTTGGTTCTGTAGCAGTAAATCCTTGCAATTGAGTAACCAGTTCAGCAAGTGGTACGTCATCTTCATCTGTAGGTTGTATCAGTCTCGCCAGTGGAATATCATCGTCGTCCTCCGCTTGTGATCGAGAGAGATCTTTGAAACCTGCATGGCGAAAGCAGTTGGCTATAGTGGTGGTTACCTTTTCCCAAGCTTCCGATATCATTAGAATTGCGTCCAAAACAGAAAGAGATCTTTGCTGTTTTCAATATTCTCTATCATTTTCAACACTTGAAGTTATCTGTATTGTGTTTTTAAAGCTTTTATCACACCTTGGTCCATGGGCTGTAAAGCAGAGGTGACATTGGGCGCTAAAAACACAAGCTTTATGCATTTCAGATTGGAGACTATAGGGTGAGCGGGACAGTTGTCTACTAGGAGAAGAATTTTATTTCCACCACATTTCAATTCCGCATCCCAGCTACGCAGCCATTTTTCAAAAATTTGCGATGTCATCCAGGACCTAGTGTTGTTTTCATAACATACAGGCAAAGATTGGATGTTCCTAAAACAACGCGGTTTTTTCGCCTTCCCTATCACCAATAGTTTTTTTTTGCATGAACCAGTCATGTTTGCCGCAACCAATACAGTTATTCTGGTTTTGGACAACTTTCCGCCCTTGCATTCCGCGCCTTTGAATTTGAGCGTTTTGTCAGGAGTTAAATTATAAAACAATCCTGTTTCATCAGCATTAAAGATTTCCTCTGGCGTGTATCCTTCGCACAGTGCAGGCCACTTATGAGAGAGCCACTCTTCAGACACTCCTTCAGGAACGCCAGCCGCTTCACCGCAGACTTTCCCTGCCACAATATTATGACGAGCACGAAAACGTTGTACCCAAGACGAGGAACACTTAAAGTTTTCTTTACCCATAAGAAGAGCAAAGTCATTGGCTTTTTGTTGCAGAATCGGACCACTTATTGGGATGTAGTTTGCCCTTTGATGTTTGAACCATGTTAATAAAGAATCTTCTATAACTTTATGTTCACTTGTCCTCGCTCGTTTCAGTTTTAAAGAGTTGTTTTCGAAAAGAACTTTTATTTTATCTCTACTCCTCCAAATCGTTGATATCGTCGAGTGCGAAACTCCACATTCCTTCGCAATTTCACTATTCGACTCGCCATTTTCTAATCTCCATATGACATGAGATTTTTCTTCAATAGAAAACACTTTCCTCTTTTTTTGCGACATACTAACACATCAATGCACAGTCTAAATAACACCAATACTTAAAATCAAGCTCACTCACGCAGTCAATTAGTGCACTAAACAAGTATTGCCGGGAAGAGGCTCGGATGAGGTGAGAGACAGTGCGTAGGTATGCTTAAATATTCCTTCAATACTTAACAATAAGATTTAAAATCGTTTGTTTTGTTTTGCTGAGACAAGAAGCGGTTGGACGTTATAGCCGATGAATATCGATAAAGTTTCGTCGTTGTAAGCGATATGTTGCTGTATCCGATGTTGTTACCCTGCAGCCACACGAATGCAGTTGACTGCAGAAAATGTTGCAGGGACTTATCAAAACCGTCATGTGGCTGGGTTATGTTATCTGGTCGGTCTCACGACCGCAGTCAAAGGGTAATAAATGAGATAAGCTCCTCGACTGCTTGTCTGGTCGACAGTACAGATCGAGCGCTCTGCACAGAAAGAGGATATGCCATTTAAGCGTAGCGCCACAGCTGCGGCAACTTTTATATCCATCCAAGTGAATATTCAACGTCGTACTGACGGTCGCTAATAACGACGGCAGCCGAGCAGTGTGTGGCCGGTCGCGGCAGTGCAGGTGCAGGAGCATCAGCAGTAGCAGGAATGTGTGTGGCTACGGCATTTATAAGCGGTTTGTTTACTGAATAGTTTACTAGGGATTCGGACGAGACCTTTCAATCTGGCTGTAATAACCGATAGGTTGTTGTAAACGATGTCGTTATAAACGGTTTTGACTGTATTTTTAATAACGTCATAAATTTTACCCGTTAATCCGATTCGGTCACTTCCGATTTGGATATTTCGTCTTTTACGTAGTCGACTAGCCCGAGGATTTTGGAAAATTGTTGTGATTTCTGATCTAACGTGAGCTGTGCCCGGATCGTTGCCGTCTTCCATGCATCCCCTGGTTTGGCCTTCATGGCATTCAAGTACGCCAACGTCGGATACGCTTGGATCTTGATAATTGTATCTTTCATTTCCGTCGTTGGTTTTAACGTACGCGACTCTCCTTCTTTCATTCAAGTGATAGATTGTAACACTTTTCCAATCGGCGGCTGAGAACGTTTGGAGGGAGCGAGGTCTTCGAAGCAATCTTCTAAGGTCCTCTTCCGCTTCCGGGAATTTTTTGAAGATACACCTGCACGACCGGTTTGACTAGGGACAGTCATGGAGGGTGTGTACATGGTATCCATGGACGCATACTGCGATAAGTCGTCCTCGGTAAGTTCGCCTTGCTCGTTCTTGCTCGTTAAATTATTGTGCTCGTCGCATTTCGTGTTCGATACATCTGCATCGATTCTTCTTTCATTTACTGAACCGCAACTTAAAGACACTGGAGTAGACGAAAATTGTTTAGAAAGATCTTAAGAAATACCCGAATTATTTTGCCGTCGACTGAAAATGACGGATTATAATGGTGGATACTTTCCTTGATATAAATGTGACATTTCGCGGCAGCAATCACGTAACGATTCATACTTCGGATCCATTTTTAATAAGTCCGCGTAAAGGTTGAAGCGCACTAGACCATCACGTCCCGTCACCCACCGTCAAGAAAGCCGACAAAGGTTTGACGGTCTCCGACGTGTTGGTCTAGTGCGTGGAGGTTCATTTATTATTTTTGAGTAAATCCTGACCGTTTTTTTGACGGTACGTGACGTGACGTGATGGTCGGTCTAGTGCGCTACAACCTTAAGTAGGATTGTTTAGACATCCTATAAAATGCGAGAAATTTTGCATCATCCATTTGTAGTTCTCTTGCCGAAATGAATAGTTTATTGTTCACGTTACGTGCAATGTAAGGATGATCCCAACAAGTACGTCTTCTTCTTCTCTTCATCCTCCGGTACCACATGTACATAATAATGTCTTGTTCATCTTCCGAAGAATACATAATTTTTACAACACTATTTGCCAAAGTTCGAATTCGGTTAGACGGCGTAACATCGACTTAGTGAAAACTGGTCGAGTATTTTAAAAGCACCCCCTCTCCTTGAAAATTTTGTCCTGCGTTTGCGGATCAATATTTATTGTACTATAAAAACGTGCCTATTGCATCATTGTTCATGATAATATTCTAGAGTATTTACTGCTAAGGGCGACCGTCCATATAGGCGATTCGAGTTGCATGAGCAATAAAAACGGTCTAGCTCGAATAGTACCCAGCTATAGTCGCCTTCAAGATCTAAGTAACTGACTTATGCAAAGCCCGTCAATAAAAATCGAGGATTAACAACCCTCTGCGGTTTTGTCAGCCTACCTGTCGTAAATAACCAACCAACCCGTCCTGTTTGCGATATTTGATTCAGGGGTGTACTAAATGAATTTTTCAACGCTTTAAAAGGAAAAATTATGTCGCAAAAAAGAAATTATGATGGTAAAAATACTATACCAATTATTATCAATTTATAACATGATACAACGCTGATTGTATTTGAAGTTACAATGAAACAGAGAAAAACGATTAAGTATGAAATATGAAATCACTACTAAATTAAATCATGACGGTTCGTCGCATGACGGCAGTCACTGTCCTCTCCATTCCATTCGATGAAAATATTTGGTACTTGATTGATTCGATAACTATTTTCGATATCTATCACGTGTTTAACGGAATTCTTCCATGCTTCCGCAGAAATTGCGTTCGTCTCCTTTTTGATGTTGTCGATCAGCTGATGGACGCATTTTCCGTTCGTGTTGGTCCTTCGGATTTGTTGTTTTAACTGCCCCCATATCATTTCTATTGGATTAAATATACAATGGTATGGAGGCAATCGTAATATTTTGTGGCCTAGAGCTGACGCCATTTCATCTATTTTGTATTCTTTTTTATATGTTTTTGTTTTTAAAACTTCCAGTAGTTGTTTTTTGGTATAAGACTGCTCAAAATACAGATCTTGTATTATGAGAAAATCCATTATGTCGGCCTTTTTAGTGCTACTGTTCGGAATTTTTTCTCTTTCCTCTGAATGGTAGCTTGCGTTATCCATAACAATTATTGCATTTGGGGGTAACTTCGGCAGAACTATGTCTTCAAACCATTGTTGGAAAACTTGTGCGGTCATGTCGCTATGATAATCGGCACTGGCTTTTTTAAAACTTTTGCAGCCTAAATATAGAGCGCCTTCAATAAATCCATCCTCGCTTCCGGCGTGCAGGATAGAAATTCTATGGCCTTTTGACGGAGGCATGTTCAGTTGACACCTTTTTGAGTCGTCAATCCATCCTTTTTTAATGGTGTCATGCGAATCAAACCAGGTTTCATCTGAAAAAAAATCTTCCTGTCTTCTTCCCGATACTGCGCTATCGATGTTAGATAATCGTACCTCCATTTACGAATGGTTTCACTCTCCATCAAGACGTTTTTGTTTTCTATTTTTTTGAAGGAGAAACCCAAATTTTTCAAAATTCTTGTCAATGTGCTTTCGCTGCAATTAATTACATTTTTCTGAATTGATACGTTGCGTAATGATGCAACTGTCGGAACAATATTATTCTTATAGTTGTCATATAAATTCCTCCTAATCAATTCCATATTAGTATCGTTTAAATGTCTAAATGTTCCTTTGTCACATCTACTTTTCCTTTGAGAAATGCCATTTTTAATAACTCTCCATACCTTCCACTTTGAAGTTCCACATTTTCTTGCTGTCGATTCCACAAGATTTTCTGCGCCCATAGCTTTTGCTTTTTCATAAACTTGCAAAATGAAAATTTTCTCCGCAATAGTAAATTTTTGCCTTTTTTTCGGTTCCAGATATTCGATTTTTAACGATGCACGTGTTAAGACTTCATTACCTGAAAGTTCGAAATATTTATGGTTGGGTATGCTTTCGTCATTCTTTGGAATGTTTATCGTTTTATTGGTACCCGTTTCGCAGTTTGGGGAATTTGTATCGTAACGGACCTTTCTGCGAAACGTGGTTGTTTCGCTTTCTCTTGACGCCCACTAAGGGAGAAATTTGTAAAAGTTTAGTTACAGTCTAACGTTTAACACGACAACACGCATTTTTGTACGGTTTCGAGAGAATAAAATATACAGTCCACTTGCCATTCGCAATTCAAACATTTTTCACGAAATCCCACAGCACGCTTGAGAAAGGTTCAATTTATGGGAATTTCGGAAGGGATATCCCTTTTCATTCAGACTCCATAAAACTATGGCTCAATTTGAATTAAATTGAAAGTGAACCTGTAAACGACGTATTTTTTGTTTTCGTAAAAAAAATATACTCCACATCTTATCTCTTGCGTTTATACCTATGTACATGAGTACATCGCGTTTGAATGAAAAGGGATATCTCTTCCGAAATTCCCATAAATGGAACCTTTCTCAAGCGTGTCAAAAATCGAATATCTGGTAGCTGGGTACTTTTCGAGCTAGACCGTTTTTATTGCTCATGCAACTCGAATCGCCTATATGGACGGTCGTCCTAAGCGAACAAATTAGGAAAATTTCATAATAATTGCAATTTTTAATAGGAGCTTTTATTTTTAATATCTGTAAAAATGATATACAACTTCACATATAATTTTACATTAATTACTCACCCCCATCGCATGTATTGACTGAAAATGAAAATTAATTAGATAAGTTTTACTTTAAGGTTATTTACTTACAGCTGATTGAAAACGAGCACTTTGTGCTCGTTTTCAAGCGAATTTTTTGAGATGAAAATTGCCCAATGGGACTTTTTTCCGAGGTATTGGTATTCGCTGTACAACATTCTGATTTCACATATGATTTTACTTTATAACTTACTCACCACCATCGCATGTATCGACTGCAAAAATGAAAATAAATTAGATAAGTTTTAGTTTAAGTTTATTTACAGTTTATTGAAGACGAGCGAGCACTTGGTGCTCGTTTTCATGGGCATTTTTTCCCACAAAAATGGCCCAATTTGATACCTTCCCTAAAATATCGAAATTTTCCGATTTTGGCTGCTTTGGCGTCGCAGCCAGAGCAGCGACCTTAATATCTCATCCGTGATGCTAAAAATTAAAAGTAAACAAACAATTACATGATTCTTATCCACTTACAAAACATCCTTTCTTACGAAGATGCTGCATACATATAGCTACAATTTGATCTGAAAAACAGCCCAATCCGATTGTTTGCCTAAATATTTATGTGTGTCTTGGTTTGGCTGCTCTGGCTGCGACGCCAGAGCAGCAATGGTCACATCTAGTTCATGATACTAAAAAATTAAAAGTAAATAAACAATTATACGATTCTGATCCACTTACAAGACATCCTTCTCTCCTCAGATAATTCATGCACAAAGCAACAATCTCATCTAAAAAATCAATCATTATTCGAGCATATTTATATATTATAGATTGGATCGATAGATTTTTACGAAGAAAAGCATTTTCGAACTTACCCATCCTATTTCTTTACTCCACTGACGGATTGATCACATTCTGATTTCAGTCAATTATTTTTACCTCATTATTTTCCTCTGTACAGCTCAATTATTTTCATCTCGATCGATTTTATAGCTGTTTGTTTTTCGCCGTACAACATTCTGATTTCAGCCAATTATTCAAATCCATTCGATTGAGTTTGTTTACCAACCACCCATTGATATTTATAACCTTAACAGCTTTTCGACTGAAACAATTTGATCGTTTTTATTGTTGACTGCAATTTTGGATATATTTATAGCAATTACAATTTAGAATTCCAGTCAGTTTATTTCAAGATGAATATCCGTTTTAAAGTTAAAATCGTACGTTATTTTATTTTTCTGTTTAGATGGTTCATAGTAATATTATTATATTATTGACAAAGACAACGGGTTTTCATAATTTTCCCAAAATAGAGTGAATATTTTCAAAATTGAAATGGTTGAGGCTGCTATTTGATGTAAATCCATTTAAGAAAGATATTGCACGTTTACGGAAATTCATTCACATTTTCTTCATCTGATAAAGACCGAATATTTCGAAAATGCAATCATAGTTATTTGAATATATCTGTATAAATCTTCACCTCATCAATTAAAAGAATATGTTGCTACGCAGAACTCGATCAAACGAATAGTTATTATATCACATTTGTACGAAGCTTCAAAACAATTCATATTAGGAAATATGATTGCTAATAATTACTTCATAATTTGGTGCAGTGGCAAAAATTTCGAATTCGGTATATTCAAAGTCCCCGATTGTAGTTTTCTATTAAATTGCGAATTGCTAAAAATGGTGAAAGAATTTTTGGCGTCATAAATCGCTAGCAATTGCAGGGAAAAATAATTTATGTATTTATAATATAATGAGCCGCCATCTTGCGGCTGCACAATCCGTACATGTTTTCTATCACAGGCATCGATACAGTTGGGAAAGTTGGTGATTTTTTTAAATTTTTCTGCAATTTCTTTATTGGGCATGCACGAACATTCCTCTTTTAAACCATTCCGTATGGTTTTGCAAACCTGTTCAATTATACCACTAATGGTAGAAATGCCCATTCTGTGAGTATAATGTAATTCAGTCATCGAATACCCAGTGGCAAGATATGTAGAAATAAAAATCTAGCGCTTATAAATTTTATTTTTGTTTTAAAACGAATTAATCATCAATCTATTCGAATTGTTAAAAATTCGTAAAATCTATTAACGAATATTAATAGCAATTCTATTTATCGTGTCATAATGTCAATATTTCGAAGTTTACTTCGATTGTTTAAATTTTTTCCCAGAGGTCGTTGCTTTTTGCGTCATTTTTTTCTACTACTTCACCTTTTTTTCGCGTCCCTAATAAATTTCACAGGAATTCTTTGCTTCATTTTTTTTTGTCCTTCGCATAACCCTTCAGAAGAAAATTCGAGTGGAACGAAATCCATCAAAATAATTTCGTTAAATTTTGAACATATTTAATCACATTCTGATTTCAGTCAATTATTTTTATCTCATTATTTTTACCTCATTATTTTCCTCGGTTCAGCTCTGATTTCGATCAATTATTTTTATCTCAATCGATTTTATAGCTGTTTTAGCTGTACAACATTCTGATTTCAGCAAATTATTCAAATCCATTCGATTGAGTTAGTTTACCAACGACCCATTGATATTTATAACCTTAATTTGATTGTTTTTATTGTTGACTGCAATTTTGGAAAGAGAAAACAATACAAGAATTTGAAACATGCATTCGACGAACATGTATCCCCCGACATGTCTTTCGAAAAATTTAAAGAACTTTGTTCCTACTGTTGGAATTACGATTCTCACAGTTTCATTGTGATCGTACAAGATTTTCCATTGGATAATGGTAGATATCGTTCCGGATTCGATAAATATATAAAACACCTCCACCAAAAATGGCGCATCCGCCAAAAATTTTGCTCGAAGTGAGCTAGAACCGGCCTAGTATCATCTACTGTTCAATTTTTCTGCAATTTCCAACCATTTTTCTTTATTGGGCATGCACAAACATTCCTCTTCTAAACAATTCCGTATGGTTTTGCAAACCTGTTCAATTATACCACTAATGGTATATCTGTGAGTATAATGTAATTCAGTCATCGAACACCCAGTGGCAAAACATCTATAAATAAAAATCTAGTGGTTATAAATTTTATTTTTGTTTTAAAACGAATTAATCATTAATCTATTCGAATTGTTAAAAATTCGTAGAATCTATTAACGAATATTAATAGCAATTTTATTTATCGTGTCATAATGTCAATATTTCGAAGTTTACTTCGATTGTTTAAATTTTTTCCCAGAGGTCATTTTTTTCCTACTACTTCACCCTTTTTTTCGCGTCCCTAATAAATTTCTTTTGCCCTTCGCATCTCTCGCATAACCCTTCAGTTTTATTGTCAATAAAATTCGAATGGAACGAAATCCAACAAAATAATTTCGTTAAATTTTGAACATACCAATTAGACCATGTCACAGTTACAACGTTCTCAAATTTATTTCTCGCATAGCTTGAAACGCTCATCAAACAGGTCGTTCATTTTTGCATCCTTTTCTGGTGCAACTTTCGTTTAAATTTCCCCTTTATTCTTCTCCAACGTTTTGAACGTATCGTAGTGTTTGAAACACCTCTCAAACAATTTGTCCATTTTAGAACCTGTTACAATCTGCTTTTCTTCCTGTCTCTGGTTGGATACTTTGACGTATTGCTCTTCCTTAGCATCGTTTACAAATAATTGTGGAAAGAATTTTTTAAAAACTTGTGATCAAAAGAAAATTTCGATGTGTTGTTTCAGAAATTTTATCCAGAAACAATAATGTTTTCCGTCAGAGTGCAAACAATTGTGAGTGTTTTCATTTAATGTTTTTCAAGTTGGAAATTTCGTTGATAAATAACGATTCCACAAGGATGTCAATTTTTCATGCAGTTCACTGTATTTTAATAAAAAAATTATACTTACTTGTGTCTTCTTTAACCTTGTTGTCCTGGTTATTATAATTATGGCACAACTCCTGGCAAACCAAATCCCAAGCGTATCTTTTTTAATGCGGTCTTTGTAATTTTCATTTGAAACATCCCAAATTTGTGGGTACTTTTGAACTTCGTTAATAAATTTTTCTGTATCGTCCATTTTTCAACCACCACTGTTCACGACTGCCGATTTTCAAATGACGAAAACGGCATTATTTTTTACTACTCAACTCGATGTCTATTATATTTGGGTAGGTAGTGTCGGAAAGATCGTTTATTGCTCCACGACAATCGGCTAAAATATTGAAGCTGTCTGTCGTTTTCCGCCGACTTGCTGTGCAAAAGTTGTTGCATTTTATAATCGTCTTTGTTCAATGTTACTTTTTAACGAGGAATGGTTCGATCCCTTATTTTGTTATATACCTACCTAAACTTGGCGGTATTTCTAAATTGAAACCTTCAACGTTGTGTCCTGTCCGAAAATATGAATAACCATTTTTTACTCATCCCAATAACCATTTACGAACAATCTTTATTTCAACCAAGTCGGTAGGTACATGTTAGAGACATATTTTTGAACATCTACTTTCGAACAATTGAAATGTTTGACATTTTTATAATTTTTTCTGACAAAACAAATTATCATTTATGCGGTGGCTAGCGATTTCGAAAAATAAACCAATTGAAAGAAATAAATTCCTGAGTATAATTAAGCGTTCTGCTGAATTTAAAAACAATTAGAATGTTTAAACAATCCAGTTTTTGAAATGAACGTATCATTTCATTAATTGTCACTTCCATATACCTATCTATTCCATATGTATTTGATTTTCAATAGACCAACCAACTTCAAAACACAAATAAGAACGATCGTAAGTGCAAAATTTTGAAATAATCTCTCGCTCCCATAACATTATTTATTGGAAACCCATATCTCTACGGCTTGGGCTCGAGCTCACCCTCGTCTTTCAACAAGGCAGTTGAATTTTACGACCAAAATCGCGCTTGGGGCGAATCGAGTATCGAACGAGTCGCAACATTGCCACCGTTTCCTTTGACTTTCCTTTCAACACGAAACGCGCGACTCGGCGATTCAGTATGCGACCGCCCTTAGGGCGATATCTTTTTCAAATCAAACAGACGCTGGCAATCTTTTTTGGAAATGCGTACGGAGATGCACCTTGGTAGAAACGACATCTCAAACCTTCTGCTTCCTCATGCTGTATGCTGTTTTTTCAATATGAGGAATGAATGGTGAAATTGGGAAAAATCACTTGGGCTTCAAAAAGGATGCAAACGCACGAGAATGGGGCGTCAAAAATGTAACATGCAAAAATGATATTCTTCTTCGATGCCAGATGAATCTGACAAACAATATTCCGGCATTTTGCCTTGGCAAGATTTTTTTTTCGTCTTACCTTTTTTCATTCTATAAAGCATAATAAACATGATCTAAAAGAACATAATTAATTTCAGGAGAAGTATTTCCGCCAGGGGGGGATGTATTGTAAGTGAATAAGAATCTTTTTATTTTTTGTTTATTTATACTACATATATTTTTCAGAGAGATGAACTGAAAGCGAAAGTATGCCCCCCCGAGCCAGGGCCTCCCGACGGTTCATTGGGGTACGAGACGGGTGGGCCGTCTTCATCTCCAAGATGGCAACGAGCACAACTTGTAAGTAAATTAGTTTTTAACGAAAATTATTTTTACATCTTTTTTTTTTCTACAGTCAATGGTTATCCTGAAGGGAGTGGAGCGGTGCCAGGAGTTTTTCTAAATGTTTAGAGATTTTATTTTTTTAACTTTTTTTTTTTCATGTTCCAGTATGAAAAATATATAATTTTTATTTAATTCTTTCATAAATTTTTTTCTCCCTCTTCTCAACATCCAGAGGAACTTGCGGTTGTTGATATTCAGGGATCAAATATTTCGGGAGTGTTTTACGCGACAGAGTTGTCAATCAGTTGCGGAAAACCGCACTTCATTGTCTGTTGCCAGGACCGTGGCAAGGTATAATAGCGCGTAGGGCAAATTGAAAACAAGCGCAGAATATAACATTACAGGTTAGTTTTTAATTCATTAATTTTTAATTTAATAAATCCAAAACAATATTACATGCAAACAAATTGGTAGAAACCTCCGTTGTACTGACCAGGCCAGGGGTGGAGTGGGCCGAAACGTGTTTTCAACCACTTCGTTTCCCCTTGTTACGAAAGACGAACATCCATCGTCCTTAACATTTGTGAAGCAAATACATCTTTTAAGGACGATGGATGTTCGTCTTTCATAACAATGGGAATCGAAGTGGTTGAAAACACGTTTCGACCTACTCCACCCCTGGCCTGGTCAGTACAACTGAGGTTTCTACCAATTCTGAACCCTCTCAATAATAAAAACTCGCAAACTCTGCACAATTCATTGTCGCGTGTTTCTGAACGACTTCATGAAAGTGTCGGAGAGCACGAACCCTAAAGATGAAAATAAAAGAAAGCGCGTGTTTGGACTATTCTGCAGGATTAGAACGATGGAATTCATTGAAAATTTTCAAAAATGTCCTAACATTAATATTGGTGATATAGTTATTGAAAAATCTTAATTTAAAGTTTTAAAAGCATCAGTTTGGAACCCTCAAAGGATGAAAATAAGGTCAAGAAAGATGATTCGAATAATAAGTATCTATGTTGTTCTAAGACGTGTTCGAATCTCATTCCCATGTTGCCGGTTATACATAAAATTTAAAATTCAG
Organism: Novius pumilus; assembly: GCA_020654155.1. Taxonomy (NCBI): domain Eukaryota; kingdom Metazoa; phylum Arthropoda; class Insecta; order Coleoptera; family Coccinellidae; genus Novius; species Novius pumilus. The sequence continues at coordinate 17,629 of JAIFOV010000601.1, forward strand.
ATTTCCGCCTTTCAAATCGATTTTATATTCTGCATGAAATCATATTATTGATAATTATTTGAATCGATTGTCTAGTTTCGACATGTTTAGTTGAACGAAAAATGAACATAATTACACTTAATATACAGAATTTTTCAATCTCATTCAAAAAATTGTAGGAATTTTTATTATTGTTAACATATATTTTGTATGTATATTTTCAAGATATTATTATATATTACATATTATTAAGCACAGTTTTCGATCGGTCTTGTTATTATTTATTCGATGATATCGGGTATTCGACCAGTAATTAAAAAATCGCTCTTTGTTATAAAACTTTATATTTCTTTCGAAATTCGAACCTCACAAGTGAAAATTATTAAAATTTCAAAGCTAACTAAAAAATAATTAAACAATGCCAACTGGAAAAAACAATTCAAACAATTCCAATTCTACTCTTGTCGCATTAGGGCGACCGTCCATATAGGCGATTCGAGTTGCCTGAGCACAAAAAACGGTCTGGCTCGAAAAGTACCCTGCTACCAGATATTCGATTTTTGACACTTTTACGATGCACGCTTGAGAAAGGTTCAATTTATGGGAATTTCGGAAGGGATATCCCTTTTCATTCAGACTCCATAAAACTATGGCTCAATTTGAATTAAATTGAAAGTGAACCTATACACGACGTATTTTTCGTTTTCGTAAAAAAAAAATACTCTACATCTTATCTCTTGCCTTTATACCTATGTACATGAGTACATCGCGAGAGTTTGAATGCGAAGGGATATCCTTTCCGAAATTTCCATAAATTGAACCTTTCTCAAGCGTTTACATCGTAAAAGTGTCAAAAATCGAATATCTGGTAGCTGGGTAGTTTTCGAGCCAGACCGTTTTTTGTGCTCAGGCAACTCGAATCGCCTATATGGACGGTCGCCCTTAGGGCCCTTAGGGCGACCGTCCATATAGGCGATTTAAGTTGCATGAGAGTAAAAAATGGTCTAGCTCGAAAAGTACCCAGCTACCAGATATTCGATTTTTGACACTTTTACGATGTACGCTTGAGAAAGGTTCGATTTATGGGAATTTCGGAAGGGTTATCCCTTTTCATTCAATCTGTCGCTATGTACTCATGTACATAGTTATAAAGGCAAGAGATAAGATGTGGAGTATGTGTTTTTTGCGAAAACGAAAAATACGTCGTGTACAGGTTCACTTTCAATTTAATTTAAATTGAGCCATAGTTTTATGGAGTCTGAATGAAAAGGGATATCCCTTCCGAAATTCCCATAAATTGAACCTTTCTCAAGCGTGCATCGTAAAAGTGTCAAAAATCGAATATCTGGTAGCAAGGTACTTTTCGAGCTAGACCGTTTTTTGCGCTCAGGCAACTTGAATCGCCTATATGGACGGTCGCCCTTACACTGCAGGCAGCATATGAAATTTGACACGGAGTCGAACAGAGACCCGTTCCGAAAATTATCGGTTTTTGTCCGTCGTATCAAAGGAAATAAACTACCTCCTCAGGCAGCTAAGTGGCGTCAATCACTTCCCTTGTTTTGTCTTCATTCCTGTTTAATTTTCGTAGCGTGCGGAACATTTTTCGTCGTAATAAATTTGAAAATTTCGGAACTTCGATAGTGCAAAATGGAATGGAGCAAGGAAAATGTTATTTCACTGATCGAAGTCTACAGGAAATACAATATCCTGTGGGACCCGAAAGATCCGGACCATTTCAATGTCATAAGCGGGACGCATGGAAGAAAATTGCCGCCGAAATAGGTCGAAGTGAGGAAGAATGTAAAAAAAAAAAATTGAAAACCTCCTGTATGCACTGAGGAGAGAAAAAATGAAGATGAGAAAAAGTGTTGGAACTGGGAAAGGTGAGCAATTCACAAACGTGTTTGAAAAAAACGTATCGTAGAAATGAAATTTCATTTGCTTTCGAGGCAATGAGATTTTTGTTGGATAAGAATAATCCAATGCCGACAATCAATACAGTAAGTGCATTTTATTATACATTTTTAATATGCATATGAGCGAAATTTTCAAAAATCGTTCGAAATGTACTTCATCCATATCAATGTCAAATGAACGCGTTCGTTATCTGGCAAAACATCACGGAGAATATTTTTTTGTCCCAATCTAGTATTTTATGTAACCCTGCAGCCACACGAATGCAGTTGACTGCAGGAAATGTTGTAGGGACTTATCAAAACCGTCATGTGGCTGGGTTATGTTATCTGGTCGGTCTCACGACCGCAGTCAAAGGGTAATAAATGAGATAAGCTCCTTGACTGCTTGTCTGGTCGACAGTACAGATCGAGCGCTCTGCATGGAAAAACGATATGCCATTTAAGCGTAGCGCCACAGCTGCGGCAACTTTTATGTCCATCCAAGAAAATATTCAACGTCGTACTGACGGTCGCTGATAACGACGGCAGCCGAGCAGTGTGTGGCCGGTCGCGGCAGTGCAGGTGCAGGAGCAGCAGCAGTAGCAGCGGACTGTGTGTGGCTACGGCATAACTAGCAATATAAAGCCTTATTGACAATAAGTAACATTTTTTACTCGTTATGTAGCTACGTCACCGATCAATATTAAGAATGCATCATTTTGTTTTAAATTATAATTTTTTTTATGTGGCAAATACAATCTAAAATATATGATTTATTTCTCATGTTATTTGGAAAGATAATTCAAAATTTCTCCTATACAGTGCAGTCCGTTTTGTACGACTTTGCTTATAGCAACCAACCGTTTTTAGCGACGTAAGTATAAGCAGATGTTTGGTTTTAGATTGAGCTTAAATGAAAGGACATTCTTTTATTACGACTCCGCTTACAGCGACCGATCGCTTTTAACGACGAAATTTCACACCTAAACGTCCGGTTACAACGACAAGCGTTGACGTGTTTCTACATTAAATCCGTAGATAAGAAGCTCGGCGCACCCCGATACACAGCTGCGCTGTTTGGAATGCGACTGTTTATCTTACGGCAGTACCAAATTTGCGGGTAACAAGTGAGTAAGCATACAAAAATGACTTCTACAAAACGAAAAAGTTTCTCCATTGAGGAAAAAAGTGTTATAATACAACGGTTAGAAGCTGGCGAGTCGAATGTAACGATTGCAAAGGAATTCGGCGTCAATCATTCAACGATATCTACAATTAAGAAAAATAAACACAAGATAGAACCTTTGTTCAATGCGAATGTTTTAAAACCTAAACGCGTGAGGGTGTCGTCTCAAGAACAAGTTGAAGTGGCACAATGGTAAATGCAAAAGGATCTTTTGGTTGAAAGCTGATAAAATTGTCATCTCTTCTAAAAAAAAAAAATTACCAACCGATATTTACCATATTGACTAAGCAACAGAGTTGGTTAAAAAAGAATCCCATTATCCATTACAAATTCCTATTCCTTTAAAGAAATGGAATGGCAGTTCCCATTCCAATTCCTGTAATGGTAATGTAAGTTGCAATTACTTTTTTGATTACAAGTCATGGGAATCCAAAAATCCCATTACCATTACATGTAATTAAAAAAGTAATTTCATTACCATTACAGGAATTGGAATAGGGTAATGGGAATGGGGGAATCCCATTACATTAGGGTGGGCCGAAAAAGCTAAAACAATTTTTTATTTGAATCGCGATACCCCGGAAAATATGAGATTGAGGGAGACTACAGGGGAGGGGGGGCAGAAAATCGGTCTATATGTTCCCCTCGCGCATGTGCCCTGAAGTTTGACAACATTAGGAAAAGTGTGAATATTTACAAAAAGAAATTTTTTTTACTTCGCTTGACTATTTGCAAATGTAATATCTACCTCTTGTCGGCTCTTCTTTGAACCCATGATAAAATTTCCCTAACCGGATAAAATCTTCCGCTCGCGCATAGCCTTCAAAATTGACAACAAAATAACGTTGCGCCGTCTAAACAGCAACCCTCGGTCCGGCTTGGCGCGGATCGAACGAAATTTGACGATCCATCGAAAGTCGGTTTCTGCAACGCAATCCAAAGAGTCTTATCTCAACACATGTCGCCTATACAGACATCGGTGCAATTCGAAGCGAAAGGGGGAAAAATTTGTTTTGCCGTAGCCTTTGACTGCGGTCGTGAGACCGACCAGATCACATAACCCAGCCACATGACGGTTTTGATAAGTCCCTTCAACATTTCCTGCAGTCAACTGCATTCGTGTGGCTGCAGGGTCTAATCGCGCGCCGACCAATAACAATAAAAAATAACTGAGGTTACCCGATCTTCATGTATACTGCGATTGCTGACTCTCGATCCGACTTTAAATCTCAACTTACACTCAGATGTTTGGTGCGTGATCCTGCTCGATCAGTTATTTCTCCTAGGTTCACTGTATGCCAATCTTGGTTTTGCCGTGTAGCGTGAAGTGTACTTACAGTTGACGTTGACGCAGCCTGTTTACGATTCGTAATTGATATGAGGTTCAGCGACAGTGAGGTTAGCAACGAAGCTGTGGATAACGTGGAAGAGGAAGACCCCGTCTACGCCGAAAGATCACCGGAGGGAATGCTATTGGACAATGACAATGTAGGAATTGAAGACGAACATCCGAGTGAAAGTAGTAGCGGTTCGGGTACGGGTGTTCGACATCGAATGGCTATCGTTGACGGTAGGTTTTATACCTACATCACTGAACTATCTAACGATCGAAAGGTCGTGGCTGCGTGTAAGAAATGTGAGCCGAAAGCCGTTCACATAAGCGGACAGCCATTCATCTCATCCAACTTTATCAAACATCTAAGAAGGGCACACGGGGCCGAGGCTGTAGCGGAGTACAAAGCGTATTTGAAAAGAAAAAATTTTAACTCAAAAGTTGGAACGAGTACGAGAAAGCATCGCCAAAAGATAGATTTGAACCAGGCAGATTTTGAAAATTTGATTTCGAAGTGCATTGTCAGTGCCATGATGCCTTTTCGCGTAGTAGAGGATCCATATTTTTTAGAAATTTTCAAAAAGCTTCATGTGGAGAGTTATGGTCTGAAAGTCCCAAACAGATCTACAGTGGTGAAAATAATCAACAAACTATACGATAAAAATGTGGAAACTCTGATCAAAATTCTACGAGAGACTGAATACGTTTGCGTGACAGCTGATATTTGGTCAGGTAAAAAGCGAAGCTTTTTAGGAACCACCGTCCACTGGTTGGATACCAACAATTGCGAACGTCATTCTGCGGCGATAGCTTGCAGGCGTTTCAAGAACGCCCACACTCATATATCAGTTGCCGCAATGCTCCGATCCATATTTGCTGTTTTCGGCCTTAATCAAAAGAAAATAGTTGCCGTTGTCACAGATAATGGATCAAATTTTCTCAAGGCTTTCAAGACGTTTGGTATAAAAAAAACCGTGCTTCAATTCGATGATCCGTACGTGTTTCCTGACGATGGGGAGCGTTTACATTTTGATGTAAATTGCTTATCTTCTGAATCAGATTTAAATGATAGCAGCGACGGCGAACGTGAATCGGGGGACAAAATTGATGAACCAGGCCCACCAAGAAATATTAACGACATAGAAAAGCTTCCTAATCACTTACGTTGCTGCTCACACACACTAAACCTGTGTGCAATAGCCGACTTGAAAAAGTTGCTTTCTGCAAACAAGTCATATGGAAATCTTCACCGTTCAGTTATAACCAAGTGCAGCGTCCTTTGGCATCAAACTTCGCGGCCAAAGTCAGCGGAGGTTATTCAGGACATCCTGGGCCATACTCTTTCAGGCCCTGGCATCACGCGATGGAATTCGCTTTTCGATTCCTTGAAACAAATCTCCAAAATAAAAGCAAAATGCCCAGACCTCAATAGAGCATTAAAAATAAAAACCCAGCAATGTATGACAGACGAGGATTTTGCATATATAGACGAGTATGTAGAATGTTCTGAGCCCCTTGCACAACTTCTCGACCTACTTCAGGGAGACAAAAACGTTTACTTTGGGGCCGTCATCCCTTCACTGCTTTCTTTGCAGCGAAAGCTCCAATTGCTTGTAGACAAAGACTTCAAATACTGTGGTCCTTTAGCTCGAAACTATGTTGAGAATGTGCAGAGACGTTTCGAAGATTATTTTCAAATTTCTTCTCCAATGGCGGAAGTTGCTGCTGTAGCTGCGTTTTCCCACCCCAGTTTCAAAAATCGTTGGCTCCAGCGAGTAAGCAGTGAACATCACAGTAGACTGCTGCAAGCTTTTACTTTGGCAATCACAAACGAAATGGGCAATGCCTCTTCTCGTCGATCCTCGCTTTTGTCGTCGATAACACAAACTGATGCTTCGACCTCGTCTTTTCTAGCATATTGTGATTTTGACAATTCGGATTCTACCTCTTTGGAATGTGACTTGATGGCCGATGCTCAAGATCAAATATCCAATTTCCTCATAGAAAACTCCAACGACTTCAGACTCCTTGGTAAATACCCCTATATTAAGAAGGTGTTTTTGAAAACCAACGTGATTTTACCGTCGTCAGCCGCAGTGGAAAGACTTTTTTCTTTCGCTACAATGACCAATGCCCCAAGGTCAAATAGGCTCTCAGACAAAAATTTTGAGTCGAGAGTACTTCTGAAAGCGAACGGTTTCAAATTTTGAACAAAAAATCAGTACGTACATAACATAGTACCAACTGTTTTGGCTCACTAAAATACGTTTTATTTATTTTCAATGGGAAGAATATAATTTTTAATATGAGAAGAATTAAAATGAGAAAAATATTATTTTAGATGTGAGAAAATAAAAATTGTTTTAAAATGAGAAAAAATCATTTCTTTACCCGGATTTAAGTAGGCATTTAACCAATTTACTACAGTGGTAATAATCGGTCAATTGTTGATATTTCATTTATCATTTTAATGATGTTGTAGTTGCAGAGTAATGGACTCAGATTTAGTTGAACATTGCCTAGTATCACCCATTCCCACGAAAACTTCCATTCACTTGTAATCCAAATACAGGCGTGTAATGGGATTCCCCCATTCCCATTACCCTATTCCAATTCCTGTAATGGTAATGAAATTACTTTTTTAATTACATGTAATGGGAATGGGATTTTTGGATTCCCATTACTTGTAATCAAAAAAGTAATTGCAACTTACATTACCATTACAGGAATTGGAATTGGAATTGCAATTACTATCGAGTAATTTTTTGTTCAAAAGTCCGCATTCCGATTTTTGAGTACAGTTCGTGTCAGCCCGAGGTCAATTTCCTTTAAAACAGGAGAGTAATTGAAAAAGTAATCATTACTCAAAATAATCATTACCTTACAACTCTGCTAAGCAACAGCAGCAGGCTTTAAAATGTAGAAAAATATTTGATAGGTGTCATTGATACTTATTCGTGTGTCTTCATCAGTGCAATTTTCCATCTGTTTTTCTACAATAAGTAAGTAATTTTGAACATCTTTTTCAACACGTATACAGCAGGGTGCATTTTCACGCTGTACTGACGAGTCCCGAAAATGCATCCGGACGAAACGTGCTTCTTTTTGCTTTTATATAGAAAATCTTCTCTAGTAGGCAGAATTTCTGTCACTAAATATTTACATTTTTCGACTTAAATGCAAAAGGATCTTTTGGTTAAAAGCTGCAACGTAATCGGGGAATACCAGTAAATGGGCCTATGCTTCAACAAAAAGCAAATTTTTTTGCGAACGAGCTAAAAATTCTTAATTTTGATTGTTCAGCGAGTTGGATTAAGGTTGAAGCGCACTAGACCGACCATCACGTCCCGTCACCCACCGTCAAGAAAGCCGACAAAGGTTTGACGGTCTCCGACGTGTTGGTCTAGTGCGCGGAGGTTCATTTATTAACATTGAGTAAATCCTGCCCGTTTTTTTGACGGTACGTGACGTGATGTGATGGTCGGTCTAGTGCGCTACAACCTTTAACCGTTTCAAAAGTAGACACAATATTGTCGCCTGAAAAATTGCTGGGAAGTCTTTATCGGTTCGACAGAGCGATGTAACTGAGTGGCAAACAAAAGTTTGGCCTAATTTGCGAGCAAAATTCAGTGACGACGAAATATTTAATGCAGATGAAACTGGATTATTCTATAAACTAACGCCAGATAAAACATTGAAATTTAGAGGTGAAAAATGCTCAGGAGGAAAACTTTCGAAAGACAGAATAACTGTAATGGTTGCTGGTAACATGAGTGGCACAATAAAAAAGAAGTTGTTAATTATCGGCAAATCAAAGAACCCAAAATGTTTCAAAAATGTACGATCGCTGCCGGTAGATTACGAGAATAATCGCAAGGCCTGGATGACATCAGATATTTTTATCAAATGGGTGCGCGATTGGGATCGTGAACTGACTAAAAAGAAGAAAAAGATCCTGCTTCTGGTTGACAATTGTCCAGCTCATCTCTCGATCAGCGACTTGAGAAGCATTACTCTCATTTTCCTGCCTCCTAATACAACATCTGTATTGCAACTAAGGAATAATTCGAGCGTTAAAATCAAACTTTCGTAAAAACCTCGTTCTAAAAACTGTCGCTGGGCTCGATGCGAATGAAGACTCCATCAGTGCCAAACATCCAAAGATCACAATACTGGATGCCATTCTCATGATTTACGACGCTTGGAACAAGCTTACGTCAGCGACAATTTTCAACTGTTATAGACATGCTGGATTTGCCCGAGACAGTCACAGTGTTGTTGTCGACAACGGTGATGATGTTGATATGCCGCTGTCTGCCTGGGCGAAAGCTCTGAATAAAAGACTGCCCATGGGAAATGAAGAACTTGAACAATATTCTGCTATTGATGACGATCTCGCAACGTGTGAGGAGCCGACTGAAGAAAATATTCTACAAAATGTTATTGTCAACAGCCAAGATAACGAAGTTGATAATGACGATGACCTGGAAGAAAATTGTACCACTCCGAGCGTATCTGAAGCTCTAAAAGCTGCAGAAGTGCTGAATGCATTCTAACTTTGAAGATGACGCCATGAAAAGCATTATGTCTCGTTTGCATAATGCAGTTCGTACTTCTTACTATAGAAATAAAAACCAAAAACAATTAAAAATTACAGACTTTTTACACTAGATGTGACAATAGATTACATATATAGACCGATACATTATGTACGTACATAAGATTGATTCAATACATACATATTTTGATTTAAATATTTTTTTATCTGTTGATTACCTAAAATCAATAAATACATTATGTGAATAATTAATCAAATTCAAAAATTGTCTGTTCGTTTAGTACGCCTTCCGGTTAGTACGACGTAATATCACCGGTCCCTTGGCCGTCGTTATAACCGGATTCTACTGTATTTGCAATATGAAATATGTGAAATTTTCGATTAGTATAGCACTAAAATTTTCAATTTTTTTTTACAAGAATTTATTCTTCATTCCTTCAACAATTGCTCCAAAATGTAATGAAAGTTGTTAATTTGTTCATTCAAAAGTAGATTTTATATGAATGAGAAATATATCGATCGATTGCAATTAAGTGTATAGGAATTAATAAATTATTTGAAAGAAATAATGAATAATGCACTGTATACTATAACTTTATAACTTTTCTTTCAATAATGAATCAACTTTTCAAAAAGAAAAATGTACTACATCTTTTTTCCATATATTATATATATCGTCCATCATGGGATAGATGTAGGTGCACTCCAGCCTGTTCCATATAAAGCATCAGCGACTGATGCAATTATGTAATAATCAGTTTGGATGTGATTTCTCTTTTCACTAATATCGACTGTGAATTAACCGTGACGATTCTAATGGAATGATATTCAAGAGAAATGCAATATACCGAAAGATAAATTCATGGATTTATTTTTCAATCAAATTACTTTTCTTTTGGAGGTGAATACTACAAACAAAAATCTGGAACACCCATGGGTTCTGTTTTATCTCCAATAGTGGCTCAGTATGTGATGGACAATCTTTTGGATTCCTGTATCCCAAAATTAACATTTCCTGTTCCATTTTGTAAAAAATTTGTTGATGATCTGATCTTGGCTATACCCAGAAATGCTGAAGCTGAAATTTTAAATGTATTTCATACATTCCATGAAAAGATAAGATTCACAATCGAAAAAGAAACAGATAATGCTGTACCTTTTTTAGACGTAAAAGTTATACGACTAGAAGACAATACATTAATGACAGATTGGTACGTTAAACCAATATCATCAAATAGACTAATACATTTCAGATCTTTCCACCAATTAGAGATGAAAATTAATCTGATTAAAAATTTAAAAACTCGTATTTTACGACTATCACATGAAAGTTTTGTTGAGAAAAATTTGAAATTTCTTCATGACATATTATTATTTAGTAAGAAGAATCATTTTTGGAATATCTCAGAATAGTGATTTTATACCAGAACGCAACAATATGGATTAAAACCGAAAAACCTTTGTTTTACCTCGAGCTATTGGTCTGTCTGATAAACTTTCGAAATTATTCAAACAAGATGATATACGTTTTACCTACGAATATGTCAACAAATCAAGAAATTTTTTCACAAATCTAAAAGATAAAACACTGACTATCGAATTCCTTGCACCAATTGTAATGAAATTTATATTGGTGAAACAAAACGGACACTTAGGATAACTTCCCATAAAAGTGATATTAACAGGAGAGTAATGTCGTGTGCTCTCGCTAAACATTCTATCGATACTGGATATAAACCGAATTATAATGAAATTGACGTTCTGGATATAGAGAAAAATTCAATAATGAGGAAACTAGTGGAATCAGTTCGAATCAATCAAGAACCATTAGCAATGAACTCGAAGAAAGATTTTGATGGAATTAACGCTGTGTATGCAAATTTGCTCGACATGGATAACAATTATTGGAATAGAAGAATACCATAAGATAAATCTAAATTCAAAAATTAATTTTAATCATAGTATGCATATTTGACTGACAAAAACTAACAAAAATTATATTACAACGAAAAAAGATCTCATGTAAAATTTGCGGATAACCTCAACATTTGTAAGTACGCTTAATTCATTGATCCTATTACCATGTTACATGTTTTTGAATTGTAAAACTCTAGAAAAAGAAGCAAAATAAGTCTTCGAAAGCTCGAGTATAAATAAAAGAGTTTTGTAACCGCTGCTGATACCCAAGAAAATTACCTTCAATATTATATATATCTATACCGGGTGAGTCAGCGGGAACGCCTCGGAATTTCATAGTTAAACAATACGCATATTCAAATATCCTATGAACGCAATTTGTGTATGCAGGGTGGGACTACGTTTTGAAAATATTTTACAATATACAGGATGTTCAGGAAAAGTGTGACATACCAAAGTTAGGTTTTTTCTTATGGAACACCCTGTATTTGACATCATTTTTGGATTTCTCATAAAAAATAAAGTCAACTTTCCTGAAGGTTCCCTATACCTAACATCAACAGATTTCCAGTAATTTCGATTTTTCTGAAATATTTAGGTTTTCGAAAAATTCAAATTATTCTGAAGTGAATCAAGCTAGAGGAAAAATTTCTTGAACGCTGAATACTCTAGTTCCTTCATCATCATCTAGAAGGAGCACTTAAGCCGAATGATATACAGGCTATTCAAATGATCGTGATCAATTTCAATGACTTTCAAACAATGAAAACTTTCTTATTTTAAATGGTACACCCCTTATTTTATTGATGAATTTTATGGCAAATTTAATAACCTTGCAAAACATATAAAGGTTCCCTATACCTAATCCTCACTGATTTTGAGTTATTATAGTTTATTTAATGCCAAAAGAATTTCAGTGACAATTCTCTGTGCTCCCTACGGCAGACATAGATAGGCATTTTCGATTTGATTATTTGACACATCTATGATCATCGATATGTACGTTTGACGTTGTTACAACATTTTTCAGTTTTAAGTTTCGTGGTTTGCTATTCACTTACAAAAAAACAGTTCGATCAGTTATTCCAATAAAAAAAATGATTCAATATAGCTTAGAGGAAAGAACTGATATGATTTTCAAATTAGGTGAATGTTTGCAAAATTGCCTTTTGGCATCAAGAGTATATGCAGAAAGATTTTCAAACAGAAATCATCCAAATAAAAGAGTTTTTCAAAGAGTCTGGGAAAGGTTCAGGAAAACTGGATCAGTTGCCTACGAGAAGAGAGCAGAACAGGAAGCAGTAGTAAATAACGAGGAAACCGAACTGTTAGTTTTGGGAGCCGTTGAAGAGAATCCAAATACCAGCACCAGGATTATTGCTAGGGAAAATGACTTTAGCCAATCAAGTGTTACTCGTATCCTCCGAAAACACATGTGTCATCCGTATCATTATGCGATGCACCAGAATGTATACGGGAACGATTTTGAACGCAGAATAGAGTTTTGTTTATGGGCATCAGAAAAAATTGGAGAGAGGGATGATTTCTTTGACTTCGTTTTATTTACAGACGAGTCGACATTCCACAACAATGGAATGGTTAATCGACACAATTTTCATTATTATTCCACCGAAAATCCTCATTTATTCAGATCAGTAGACCATCAAAATAGATGGAGTATAAACGTTTTTGGCGGAATAATAGGCAATCGAGTGATAGGGCCATATTTTCTACCACAAAGCTTGAATGGTAGGGCATTTTTACGATTTCTGAGGAGAAACTTCCTAACACTTATAGAAGATATTCCACTGAATGTAAGGCGGGAAATGTGGTTTCAATTGGATGGTGCTCCTGCACATTTTCATCGGGATGTTAGAACTTATTTAGATACTCATTTCCCTCATAGATGGATCGGAAGGGGAGGACCATGTAATTGGCCAGCAAGATCTCCGGATCTTACACCAATTGATTTCTTCTTGTGGGGCTATGTGAAAGAGGAGGTCTACAAAATACAGCCAACCAACCCCGATGATATGAAGGAAAGAATAAGGAATTCCTTTCGAAGTATCACTCCAGAGATGCTAAGAAATGTGAGGGATTCATTTGAGCGAAGATTGCAACTTTGTATTCAAAATGATGGCAATCAGTTCGAGCATCTGTGATGAATTGTTTTTGATTTACTTATTTCTCATTTTCATCCGGTCATTTCTAATGTTTTAATTGTTAAATTACAATCATTAAATCCATATCATGAATTAAAATCGTAAGATACAAAATATTATGTTTTTTACTTCTGAAAACTTTAAGTTACACAATTATTATCACATGGGGGATACAAGTATCGAAAAAATTGGGTTACCATCAGTAGATACGTATGGTTAAAAAAGCCTTACGTTATATTCTTGGAAAATTTCATTTTCTCGGATGATTTCACATCCATGTAAGCCAAATTTTTTTAGTTTGCAACAACCTTTAAAAACACACGTCTAATCTAACTGCTCGTTAATAAAATAAAAATGCTTATCTATGTCTGCCGTAGTGAGCACAGAAAATTGTCACTGAAATTCTTTTGGCATTAAATAAACTATAATAACTCAAAATCAGTGAGGATTAGGTATAGGGAACCTTGATATGTTTTGCAAGGTTATTAAATTTGCCATAAAATTCATCAATAAAATAAGGGGTGTACCATTTAAAATAAGAAAGTTTTCATTGTTTGAAAGTCATTGAAATTGATCACGATCATTTGAATACCCTGTATATCATTCGGCTTAAGTGCTCCTTCTAGATGATGATGAAGGAACTAGAGTATTCAGCGTTCAAGAAATTTTTCCTCTAGCTTGATTCACTTCAGAATAATTTGAATTTTTCGAAAACCTAAATATTTCAGAAAAATCGAAATTACTGGAAATCTGTTGATGTTAGGTATAGGGAACCTTCAGGAAAGTTGACTTTATTTTTTATGAGAAATCCAAAAATGATGTCAAATACAGACAGGGTGTTCCATAAGAAAAAACCTAACTTTGGTATGTCACACTTTTCCTGAACACTCTGTATATTGTAAAATATTTTCAAAACGTAGTCCCACCCTGCATACACAAATTGCGTTCATAGGATATTTGAATATGCGTATTGTTTAACTATGAAACTCCGAGGCGTTCCCGCTGACTCACCCGGTATATTATAAATATAAAATAGTTATACCAAATACTACAATTTTTGTATCTATTATTTATTAGTTCCGTAATAAGTCAAAAAAAATTTTCTTTATTATTCAGTGATTTTCAAAAACAAATCTGTCAGATAGTGATTTCATTGATTTCATTTTGATGAAATGGAGAAAACATGCTTCGACGGATGTATAAATTTATTATAAAAGATTATTTTGCCATTCCACGGCACCCTCATTTACAAGAAAATCAGCCAGTTCATCTCCATCCATCTTCATTAATAATGAAGACTGGATTTGTATTATCATGTAACAGACCGCTTGTGCCCGGTTACCCATCAAATGGTAAACTGTCCATGTGTCAGAATCCATATTCTTAGTACAATCCCTTACGCTCATATCTTACATAGCTCGCTATTCGAAAATACTCCTCCGTCAGAAATTCATCCTTGACACCCAACATCGACGAAGATGAAATTATACTTTGCATCTACCAAAGCGAATAAAACTATACTGGAAAACCCTTTATAGTTCATGTACTACATTTCTTTAATGCTTGGGAAGTTTTACCATATTTTTCGAACGAAATATAGAGTTTTATAACAAAAAGCGATTTTTTAATTACTGGTCGAATACCCTATATCATTTATTAATGTAACATATTTGAACCTATTTTCCAAATGTGTATAATTGTTTATTAATCGGTTGTCAGGTTTCTGACGCTTGGGTGAGAATCTCGCAAGTGATGCAAATATCAATAGAAAAATTGAAAAAAAAGAGTCTGCAATAATTTGAAGAAGGTATGGTGCCGGTATGGACGATGACCCTACTTTAACGTAAGAATGTCCGAGTATACTGAAGTAAGTTCACTTGAAGACAACATTCATCAATACAACAGTTTTTATATAAATGTTTTCTGCATTTTGTAACCAAAAATTTCTTTTAATCTTCCCGAAAATTAAACGAAAATGTCATATTTCGGACAAGATTCAGGTCTTTATTGTTGGAAAATACAATGGAGAGGATGAAGAAGACACTTCAACACGGAAACGTCGTCGAACTGTTTCAGAAGTGAGGAAACATGTAAAAAATGCTTTCGAAACCCTTCAGGGCGTTTTAGAACAGGAAAAAAAGAAAGACGACATTTATGATCTTTCTGGGAAGATGATGCCTCTCAAATTGAGGAAATTTTCGGAAGACGAAGCGGAAGATAATCATGGACGATTTGCTACGAAGAAAAAGAAGATTTCAAACACAAACCACACCGACCCTTCAGAATTTGACCCCATCACTAGATATTTGCTTTCTTCCCTTTCGTCCCTTTCTTCCCGGACATTTTCCAACGCCCCATTAACATCCAGAAACCTGACACTAAATCCCGAACCATTCCCACCAAATCCCGAAAGAGCTCCTTGTTCTGTCTGCGTCGCAAACGCAGTACGGAACTATTGTTCGATTTATGGCACCCCGGTCCTTCCGAGAAATCCGACCGGGGCCTTCAAGCTTCCTGTTGGGTTTCTAGTTCGTTTTTATTATCATTCTTTCGTTTGTAACGTCCAGCGACGCATCGCTCTTCTCTTTGTAAAATAAAGCGTGAAAAAACATTTTCTGGTCCTTCGGAAAACTCACAAACACACATCAACGCGACATTTTTTGGTCCTTCGGGCCGGATTGTAGTAACCAGTGAACGCTATCGAATTACAACATCATCGAACAACAAAAACTTCGCTATTACCGAAAGAAGGAATCATCAACTATCGTATCATCGTATATCAACGGACCACGGCCGGCGGTTTCCAATACAAACAATCGAAGTTTTCACCATACAATCAAGGATCGATCAAAACGAGAATACCAGGGGTGAGTTAGAGATCGAATACATTATCCTAGATTTTCATTTCCTTGTTGACTCGATTTTGTTGAAACGGTGGAAATATGCCTAAAACATTAGTACTCAAACGCTCAAACATAAAAAGCAGATTAACCAGACTTAATGCGTTCGTTGATAAATTCTCAGATTTAGACAATATCGTAGAGCTTCAAAAACGTCTTGAAAAGAACAAATCTTTGATGGACGAATTTGAAAATATTCAATTCGAAATCGAAACACTTACCGATAATATCGAACAAGCTGATGAGAGAAATGATTTTGAGAATGCTTATTATAGAGCTATTTCTAAAGCCCAGTCCGTTATCAATGCGCGAAACGAACAAAATAAAACCCCAAATTCCGTTAGCTCCGAAAGTGCTAGTGGTGGTTCGAGGGAGCAAATCCCGGTAAGATCGGCTGTTAAATTGCCCGATATCAGGCTACCGCGTTTTGACGGAAACTTAGCAAATTACATCGAATTCGTCGATACGTTTACGTCTTTAATCGATAACAACGACTCGCTATCATCGGTACAAAAATTACATTATTTAAAATCGTGTTTAGTCGGAGAAGCTGCGAAAATCGTGCAGTCACTGAAAACAACCGACGACAATTATCGGGTAGCGTGGGAACTAATAAAGGGACGGTTCGAAAATAAACGTGCAATCATGAATCAACATTTAAAATCTCTTTTGAAATTCCTAACGTAAATAAATCATCGCCCTATGAATTACGTAGTTTTCGTACAATATATCGAGGAAATTCGTTGTTTGGAAACCTATAAAGAATCGAATGTAAACTGGAACGACATCGTGCTTCTGTTCTTACTATCCTCAAAATTGGATCAGTCGTCGAAGTTAGCATGGGAAAATTATCTTCAGAATGCAGATTCTGGCGAGTTTCCCAAATTAACCGAATTCATGGACTTTATATCATCGCGAAGTCAAATGTTAGTTAACGCATATTCAAATCAAAATTTCACACAACAAACCAACCGTCAAAAGGTCAGGTTAGAAAATTCAAGGCATGAAACCAATCGTAGGTGGAATGCATCAAATAATCGCAACGATTATAGGGGACCATCATATAACAATATTTCTACAGCAACCCCCGTATACGATTCAGGAAATAAATTCAAACCGCAGTGTCCCATTTGTCAACAAGCGCATTACATTTTAAATGCGACAAACTTAAATCACAAACCGTGGAAAAACGTATTAGTGAAATCCAAAAATTGAATTTATGTTCAAATTGTTTGCGATCAAACCATTCGGTAGAAAATTGTACAGCATCTAAATGCAGACGCTGCGGTGGGAAACATAATACAATGCTCCATATCGAAATAACGAAAAATACAAAGGAAAATCAAGAAAAATCGAAAGAATCTGAATCATTCCCCGCGGATCATAGTTTAAGCACAAATTGTAACGAGGTAGGGACTTCGACGTCCTTACTTTCAACGGCAATCGTGTATGTCATTGACAGAAACCAACAACGTGTTGCAGCTAGGTGTCTCTTAGACAATGGAAGTCAAAGTAATTTCATAACATCCAAATTGGCGAAAAAATTAGGTCTCTCTATCAAAGAGTGCTACCTGCCCATTATGGGTATCGGAAGCTCCCAATCAACGTCATCACAAAAAATCACTGCAACGATACAGTCTGCAACAGAAAATTTCAGTTGCCAATTAAACTTCTTTGTTCTATCCCAAATTACAGGTCCTTTACCAAGAACATCATTTATTCCCAATTTCAGTGTACCAAACAACATCGTCCTCGCTGATGAAAATTTCAGTAAATCACTTCCGATTGACATTTTATTGGGTGTTTCTATATTTTACGACATTCTAAGAAGTGATCAAATAAAATTAGGTCCCGGACGACCCATATTACAAAATACGCGTTTCGGTTGGGTCACCGCAGGACCTATTCAGGCAATGAAATATAAAGAGAGTACTCACTGTCATCTATCCACTCAGGAAATAACAAATTTGGATTTACATAATCAAGTTGAGAAATTTTGGGCCATCGAAGACAACGTTAATACCGTTTCAAAATTACTATCAATCGAAGAGCAATTTTGCGAAGATCATTTTATTAACACGCATCGCTATGACGACTCGGGTAGATTTATCGTTAGTCTTCCATTAAAAGACAACCACGCTGACTTAGGAGCTAATCTCTCGAATGCTCTGCGATGCTTTCACAGGTTGGAAACAAAAATGTCAAAAAATGAAAATTTCAAAGCTCGGTACATAGACTTCATGCGCGAATATGAAAATCTTGGTCACATGACCGAAATACCATCTCATAAAATTAACGACGAATCGATTAAGTATTACCTACCGCATCACGGAGTCGTAAAAGAATCAAGTGCAACCACCAAACTTCGGGTTGTATTTAATGCCAGCAGTCGCAGTGAATCGAATTTATCTTTAAATGACGTATGTTTCGTGGGCCCGGTTATTCAAGACGACTTGTTTAGTATCATCGTACGTTTCCGGATTCACAATTATGTGATAAAGCGGATATTACAAAAATGTATCGTCAAGTCAACATCGAACCGAGCCTACGGAACCTACAACGAATACTCTGGCGCGAGAATTCAAATGAACAACTCAAGCACTACGTGTTGAACACGATAACCTATGGCACTGCACCGGCATCGTTTTTGGCCATTAGATCGTTAAATCAATCAGCTCTTAATTATCGAGAAAAATTCCCGAAGGCATCTAATGCTATACTTTCTGATTTTTATGTTGACGACTTACTTAGCGGTTCTGACAACATCGAAGAGGCACGAGCATTGAAATCACATATCAGTCAAATTCTTGCGTCCACGGATTCGTACTTGCACAGTGGATGTCAAACCATCCCAATATCATCAATGATGACGCCCAAAATCATCCTAGCGAATATCATTTTACGGACCAAGAGACAATCAAGGCGTTGGGAATCAGTTGGCAACCTCGATCCGATGCACTCCGTTACAGCGTTCAGTTTAATAAGCCACCTCGAACAATAACTAAGAGAGTTGTATTATCGATCATTTCTCAGATCTTTGATCCCCTTGGTTTAATATGCCCAATCACAATTCGTGGCAAATTAATTCTACAGGATTTGTGGAAATCCAAATTGGATGGGACGAACCCATCCCCAACACAATTGATGACAAATATCGTCAATTCCTTTCAACTGTCTCGCACGTAGATAAATTAAGAATTTCTCGTCATGCATTATCGTTTAATCCTGTACAAATCGAAATACATGGGTTCGCCGACGCATCAGAAGTAGCATATGGCGCATGTGTTTACTTAAGATCCATAGACACATCGGGTTTAATTTCGTGTCGATTATTATGTGCTAAATCTAAGGTCGCTCCGCTGAAGGTAGTGTCGATACCTAGATTGGAATTATGCGGAACTTTGCTACTTGCACGTTTACTAAAAAGGTAGTTAGTAGTATAAAAATATCGGTACACCAGATTCATCTCTGGACAGATTCGCAAATTGTCCTGGCTTGGCTCGCGCGAGAACCATCGGACTTGAAAACCTTTGTAGCCAACCGCGTCACAGAGATACAAAATTTAACGTCACATACTATATGGCATCACGTGAATTCCGATGATAATCCAGCCGATTTTATATCGAGAGGTTGCTCTGTCGAACAACTATTACAATCAAACTGGTTCAAGGGTCCAAAATTCTTACAGCAAAATCACTTATTCAAACAGTACCTCTACGAAAAGCGAAACACCGTAGTTTGTCAAAATTTACCGGAAATCAAATCACCCAAGATTATCACAAATCTAGTAACTCAATCGGACTTCGATCTTTTCAAAAATATTCATCGCTTACTAAATTATATCGGATAGTTGCGTACTGTATGAGGTTTTATCTCAATTCCAAATCGAAAACCACGTCTCTTTCTGGCGATTTGTCGGTGGAGGAAATAGCTCGAGCTTCGAATCGTCTTATCGCGATTGTTCAAGCATTGACATTCTCGGAAGACATTTCTCGCCTCAAATCGAAGGGTTTGGTCTCAAAGAAAAGTAAATTAGCGTCTCTTAATCCATTTATTGATCATGACAATCTGCTACGCGTAGGGGGACGATTAACAAATTCGAATCTCTCGTACGATCGTAAATTTCCCATTTTACTACCAAAGGAGCACATCTTTACTCGTTTGGTCATTGAGTATGAGCATAAACGTACCTTACATGGAGGTGTTCAAAACCGTCCACGCGTCAATCAGATCAAAATTCTGGATACTCAATGGAAGAACCACAGTACGGAAACATGTTCGCAATTGCATTTCATGCTTTAAGGTTAAACCATCATCCATGCAACCCATCATGGAAATTTACCTTCGTCGCGGACGACTCTTGTTCGACCATTTTTGACGTGCGGAATCGATTTTGCTGGTCCGATTTCCGTAAAGGAGGGAGTCTTACGAAGAAGCAAATTGATCAAAACGTACATCGCTTTGTTCATTTACTTTGCGACTAAAGCGATACATGTGGAGCTAGTCGGAGATCTATCAACGGATGCATTTTTGAATGCCTTGAAGCGATTTATCGCAAGACGTGGACTTTGTCAAAATATTTACTCCGATAACGCAAAAAATTTTGTAGGGGCAAACAATCATTTAAAAGCGATTTATAAACGTATGTCAAGCGTACTTAGGGATCCATCTGCTCAACATTTTTTAACTGACAACCAAATTAAATGGCACTTCATTCCTCCCCGAGCCCCAAACTTCGGTGGTCTCTGGGAGGCATCCGTAAAGCTTGTAAAAACCCACTTAGTCCGAGTGATCAAAGATACAAAATTATCATATGAATCATTGTACACCGTCTTAACACAAATCGAGTCAATAGTCAACTCTCGCCCTATTTGCCCACTATCCGAAGATCCCTCCGATCTCGAGGCTCTAACACCAGCGCTTTTCATCATTGGCACACGAATGAATGGAATCGTGGAAGAAGAGGTCGGCGCAATAAATATTAATCACATAAAACTATATCGACAAGTAGAACGTATGCGGCAACACTTCTGGACCAGGTGGTCGAAAGAATACATCCACAACCTTCAGCAAAGGTCCAAGTGGAAGTTCGATAACGACTGCAACATCAGTATTGGAGCAATGGTGCTGCTGAAGGAGGATGGTGTTCCTCCACTCCACTGGAAACTGGGACGAGTACAAGTTCTTCATCCAAGAAGTGACGGGGTGATCCGCGTAGTTACCGTTAAAACGACATCGGGATTGCTTCAACGACCAGTCAATAAAGTTTGTGTCCTCAGGGTTGAAAATTAGACATTTCAAGGCCGGCGGTATGTTCTGTCTGCGTCGCAAACGCAGTACGGAACTATTGTTCGATTTATGGCACCCCGGTCCTTCCGAGAAATCCGACCGGGGCCTTCAAGCTTCCTGTTGGGTTTCTAGTTCGTTTTTATTATCATTCTTTCGTTTGTAACGTCCAGCGACGCATCGCTCTTCTCTTTGTAAAATAAAGCGTGAAAAAACATTTTCTGGTCCTTCGGAAAACTCACAAACACACATCAACGCGACACTCCTCATTCCCAATTTGCGATGTACCACTTGTTACAAAATAAATAATTTTTTTATTATTTATATAGATTATATATTTATCAGATTATGTACATATATATTCTATTTCATGCGGTTTTTTATAATTTTTCCTCGTTCAATTATTATTCACAAAAAAGTCTATTCTTCGAAATGTTCTGCTATTTATTTTTTATTTTTACATTGTGCCACATTTTCATTTGCACGTGTTTTATATTTCCGTAATAATTTTGAAAAGTTATGGTGCAAAATTTCGAGATACAGTAATGTCCGCTTATAACGAACTTTCGCTTATAGCGAACCAATTACAAAAGTACGAACTTAGTGTCCTATTTCACCAATGTTAATTTTTTCGCATATAACGAACCCGGCTATAACGAACTTCCGGATATAGCGAACCTCAAATTCTTCATATACTCACAAAAATGTTCGGTTATAGCGAACTTTTACACATAAACAGGGACTTCCCCGAATTATTCGACCCCACTCATCGGACTCGCGCATCGAAAATTGTTTGGCCTAGATTCCAGTTAGTATTCGCTTGGTGTTCCTGAATGATATCATAACATGAGTGACTCACTTTCCAAAAAATCACGTAAGGCCTTTACATTGAAGAACAAATATGACATTGTCAAAAGATTACAACAAGGGCAAAACAAAGCGAAATTTGTTCGGAGATGGGGCTGAGTAAATCCACTGTTGGTACAATTTGGAAGAAAAAAGAAACAATCCTGGAAATTTTCGAAAAAACTCAAAACTCAAATGTTAAAAATATTAAGAAACCTACAAATTCGGAAGTTGATCAGGGACTTTTAAAATGGTTTTCTCAACAAAGAAACAAAAATGTTACTATTAGCGGTGCTGTATTGCAATCTAAGGCCGAAGACTTTGGAAGAAAGCTTTCAAACGATGAGGAACCGGATCCTAAATTTAGTAGAAGCTGGATTGAAAGATTTAAGAAAAGGCATAACATAACAAGTGGAAAAATTGTCGGTGAATCTGCTGCAGTCAATATGAATGTTGTTAATGACTGGAGCTTGTATCCTCTAACTGCACCTGATTCACCTACATCTAAGTCCTACGATGACATCACGGACCTCCTCGAAAATCAACTTTGCCCAAAACCCAACCCAGTCATAGAACAACACAGGTTTCTATCTACTTGTCAACTCGAAAGCGAATCTGTAGCTCAATTCGCAGTGAAATTGCGAAGCTTTACACCGACGTGCGAATTCCAATGCCCCAACGCTGCTTGTAAAAAATCCATTGCTGACATATTCTTGAGAGCTCAATTTATTCGAGGGGTTAGAGACAATAATATTCGAGAACATTTACTGTTGAGAGCTAACTAACTTTGAAACCCGCTCTAGAAAGGGCTAAGGCCTAGAATCTTCCAAATTGAACAACATTGAACTTTCTTCAACGCCCAGCTCATCAAACACGACTGTCAACCGTATTTCTAGATCTAAAACCCAACATAACTCCCAAAATTTCCGAGCTAAATCGTCGGAGCGGACCAGCTCATCTTTTCACTCGCGATCAAATAACCGGGTAGATTTAGGACAACTCGGTATTGATGGCCTATGCCTCAGATGTGGGAAAGATAATCACAAAACAGCCGCGTGTCGAATCGATCCCTCAAAACTTAAGTGTGAGGATTGTTCCAAGTCCGGACACTTAAGTAAAGTCTGTATTTTCACACTTACTAAAAAACGGGGGAAGAAAAATGTCCACGAAATTGACACAGAAGATACTAATGATGAGGTAAACGTCATAGACATCTATGAAATAAAAACGCAACGGGACTCTGACCGTTTCTACGCCAACATTAAAATCGGGAACAAATACCAAACATTTGAAGTTGACTCTGGTGCTGGAATCACAATTTTAACAAAATCCGCGTTTGACAAACTCGGAATGGACGACCGCGTCATTCCGACCACCGTACAACTCCGCTCATATACCAAGGAAGTATTCAAGCCAATAGGAAAGCCATAATACCCATTGAATTCAACGGTATTTCAACCACTGAAGAGCTCTACATCATCAAAGAAGACTTCTCCCCTCTACTTGGTAGGTCGTGGATCAGAAAACTCAAGATAAATCTAGAAGACATTGACAAATTCAGAGGCTCACCCAACCGCTCGGTTAATACGATCAAAATCACACCCCTTGACCTAGACAAGATTCTTGCTCCATTTGAAGACATGTTCAAACCACAGGTGGGATGTATCCCCAATACTGAGTGCTCTCTCAAGCTCCAACCTAATGCAAAGCCACGTTACTTAAAACCCGCACTGTTGCCTTTGCTTTTAGAGACAAAGTCGAAGAAGAATTAGATTCTTTGGAAAAACAGGGAATAATTACAAAAGTAGACACATCAGATTGGGGTTCCCCCCTAGTCATTATTCCCAAACCAGACGGAAATGTCAGAATCTGCGCGGACTACAAACCAACCCTGAACCCCCAACTGGAAGATTCCCATTATCCAATTCCCAACATTGAGGAAGCACTGCACAACATAAAAAATGCACAATTCTTTTGTAGCCTGGACCTTTATAAAGCCTATCTACATGTGCCTGTCTCTCCAGAGAGCCAAGTACTCCAGACAATTTCCACTCACCGAGGGACATACAAGGTCAATCGGTTGAGTTTTGGCGTCAAAACTGCTCCAGGCGAATTCCACCGTATCCTAGGACAAATTATGGGAGGAATTGACGGGGTAATCTCATATTTTGATGACTTCCTAATTTTTGGATCAACTTTTGAAGAATGTCGGAAGAATCTGACTACCTGCCTGGAAAAACTCAAAGCCTGCAACATACACTTGAACAAAAATAAGCGTAAATTTTTGTGAATCAAATCCAATACCTTGGATACACAATCACAAGCCGCGGGATTGAGAAATCCCTGATAAAATCAACGCGGTCATAGATGCCCCCCCTCCTGAAAATGTACATGACTTACGGCGGTTCTTAGGCCTTGTCACGTATTACTCGAAGTTCATACCCGATGTGGCTTCAATAACTCACCCACTGAGACACTTACTCAAAAAGAATGTTACATTCACGTGGTCCGAAGAGTGCCAGCTGGCATTTACCAAACTCAAGGCTGAAATTGCTGGTGATCGGGTACTCACGCCATTTGACCCCAAACTGCCTATTACAGTCGCTTGCGATGCTAGTCCTTACGGTATTGCAGGAATCCTATCGCATGTTGTAAATGGAATAGAGAAACCAATTGCTTTCGTTTCCCGATCCGTGACTGCCTCAGAACAGAACTATTCCCAACTAGACCGGGAAGCTCTAAGCATTTACTGGACCCTCAAGAAATTCATGATATATGTATACGGAAGAAAAATTTACCCTAGTCACTGATAACTTACCACTCACGAGAATTTTCCATCAGGACAACAGCTTACCTTCCATGACTTCAGCTCGCTTACTGCGATATGCCGCCTTCATTGGTGATTTTGACTACCACATTAAACACCGAAAATCCGATTCACACGCGAACGTTGACTGTCTGTCGAGGCTCCTCTCATCTACTCCAGAAACGGAAGCAGATGTCATTGAAATATTTTATAATCAAACGATCCACCAGATCTCGACTAAGCAAACTGATCATGGCACCTGGAATGTGGCAGAAGCAACTGCTACAGATGAAGAATTGTCAAAGCTCAAGGACGACTTGTTGAACGGCAAAAATTATAATGCTGAGTTCAGTCTACAGGAGGGAGTCATTTTCCGAGGAAACCGGGTCTTCATACCCAAAATCATGCGAGGAGACGTATTGAAGGAGCTACACAAAACACATGTGGGCATGACAAAAATGAAACAACTTGCTCGACGATACTGTTACTGGCCCAACATCGACAGAGAGATAGAATCTCTGGTGAAAGCATGTCAAAACTGTGCAAACATTCAAAAGAATCCAAATAAACAACCTCTTCACGTCTGGGAGGAACCGGCTCAAAACTTTCAACGGGTTCACATGGATTATGCAGGAGAATTTCAGGGACACCATTTCTTCATTCTAATCGATGCAAAATCCAAATGGCCGGAAGTTGTTTCACAAACCAAAGCCCCAACCTCAACATCAACCATTAACTTGCTTCGGAGTATTTTTGCTCGCCACGGATTTCCCGAAATTCTTGTCTCAGACAACGCGTCAATTTTCAAGAGCACCGAGTTCTCAGAATTCTGTAAATCATGCGGGATAACTCAACTCTTCATCGCCCCTGGACACCCGGCGACCAATGGTCTTGCAGAGAGAGATCAGATATCAGACATTCATGGACAGAATTAAAGACAATGAAAGATGACAATCGGCCAATGCAGGAGAAACTCCATGAGATACTTTTTACGTTTTAGAGCGACTCCATTAGCTTGTGGCAAGACACCTTCTGAACTATATCTTGGACGTCAACTACTTGGATTTTGGTTGATTGGATTTTCTTCGCCCTTCGTGTTCTTTAGAAAATAATTCTCAACAACCAAAGGCTCTAAAACTAAGCGTGGGAGATAGGGTTCAAGCAAGAATCTAGATAACAAGTGGCCAAAAATTAGAAAGGGCTTCAAGGATGAGGACATATTCAACGGAGATGAAACTGGGTTGTTCTATAAACTTACCCCAGATAAGACTTTAAGATTCAAAGGGGAAACCTGTGAAGGTGGAAAACTTTCTTGTGGTGGCAAATGTATTAGGAACAGAAAAGCGAAAATTATTGGTAATTGGGAAGCCCAAAAACCCTAGGTGTTTCAAGAATGTTGTAAATTTACCAGTAAATTACAAATTCAATAAGAGAGCGTGGATGACGTCGGAGATTTTCACAAATGAATTACACGAATGGAATCTTGAATTTCGCAAAGAAAAACGTCGAATAATACTATTAGTGGACAATTGCCCAGCTCATCCTGAACCTAAAAATTTGGATTGCATCAAATTAGTGTTCATGCCACCAAATACTAGTTCAAAACTACAGCCAATGGATCAGGGAGTTATCCATAGCTTGAAAAGCCATTATCGGAGACTTCTTCTAGCAAAAATGGCAAATTTTATTGATGGTGGGGGCGAAAATTTCAAAATCAATCTCTTGGACGCAATAAACTTCATTCATTTGGCTTGGCAAAGGGTATCGAGGCAAACAATTTTCAATTGTTTTCAACACGGCGGTTTCGTCAAACTGAGTGATGATTTCGATTCGGATGACGAGCTGCCATTAGTCGAATGGATAAAAAAAGTTGGACAGGAGGATAATGAGAGCGATATTGAAGACGATGGTGCATATTCCATGACAGATTTCAATCAATTTGTTCGTGTTGATGACAATCTTGTGAGTGTCGAATTTTTAGATGATGATGCCATTGTCGCTTCAGTGTCTTCCGTAGTGGATAGTGTTGAAGATGGCGAGGAAGATGAGTGTGTCACTGAGGAGTTGACCCCTATTCCAACTACAACTGACACACTCAAACATCTTGGCAACGTTCGTAATTTCCTTTTAGCCCGGAATACTTCCCAAAATGTACTCGATTATCTTGCTCAAGTAGAATTACATATTAATCATATTCACTTCAAAACTATTAAGCAAACAAAAATTAATGATTTCTTCAAAAATAATATTTAATAAGTCAAAAATATGTTTATGATTTTTCTATTTAATGTTCATTTCATGTTTTAATAAATGTTTTTCTAATATGAGAGTGTATCGTTCATTGCGAACTCCGCTTATAGCGAACCGTTTTCGTCGGTCCCTTGAGGTTCGTTATAAGCGGACATTACTGTATTTGTTTTTTTTTTGTAACAAAATTATTATTTAACTATTCTGATTTACAAGAAGAAATAACTGTGAATGCTTCATGAAAAATGTATGAAAACACAATAAATATTGGAAAGTCTTTCTTACAATAAACAATAACATCCATTATATGTTTTTTCGAAAACTATAAAGGCTAAGATTATAGGCATCGTTAGATAGATAGAAGGACCACAGAGGAACTGAAAGAGCGATCGCCACACAAATAGATGAAGATGAACGAAATAGGGTTACTTAATTTTTACAGCGGCTTGGTTTATTTGAAGATTGTGCTATGAGATCCTCATCACAATCACTATCTAAAAAAATGTTAATTGTTTTTTTTAAACGAATAACAGCCCCACTTCAACCACTTGGGGTTATTAGCAGGGGTACATACACAGTTTAGTCAGATCAATCATGGTTTTATTTTACATCCATTGACATTATAAAAGTCTATAATACATTGTTGAAATAAATGAAAATAATTGTCCTACGCTCGTTTGCATACACAATCTTCCATAATAATTTTTGCGAAGTCTACAGTCGGGTAGTACTTTGAAATGCATTATGCAAAACGGCAGTGGCTGTGTGGTCTCCAATCCCAAACGTCTTGGTAAAGCAACGAATAGACGTGTCCATATTCCAAAAGTTCTGAAAAATAAAAATTTCTTTTTGTATTTTTTGTATTGATTTTCTCCTTATTGTATTTTTCTTCTGGCAGGGTCCTTAATGGAATGAATATTTGGAACTTCATATTTTAAGCATGTTTTTGATGCCTTTAACTGGTAGCGGACAGTTTTCAGGAAAAGTTTAATATTTCTTCGTTTGAAGAAGACAGGCGAGTCTTCGGTTGTAATATTTCGAACATACTACTCAGGTTGCAAAGGCTTAGTTTGAGAAATCAATACATCTAAACAGCAATAGTATATATTGACTTTGAAATAGGATTCCAGGTCTGAAATTTTCTGATCTTGTGACAACTTACCAAAAAAAAACGCTTTCGCCTTTTGTTTTTGAAATAAATTGTCCAAAGTTAATCCTGTTGACCCTAGAGGTGCCGGTGGATTGGAAAACGATAACCCGCTAATGTAACAGATGTGAAAATGATGACGTTTTGACGATGTTGCAGCTGGGAAAACAATGAAAATATTAATACGTTTATCTGTCGTATAAAAAGGAAAAGATATCATCGATATAGGAAAATTTAAGTTATAAAACTTCTGCGGAAACGGATTTTATGGGGAACTCACGAACCGATAACAATAATAAAACATTCTGATATAAGAAACAAACGATATTTACTCAATTGAAATTATTACATGTTCTCTTTTTGAAAGTTGATGTGATATAGCGTTTGCCTAATTTTAATTGAGACTCCATCGCAGCAATTTTGAATGTAAATA
The DNA here is from genome assembly GCA_020654155.1 of Novius pumilus. NCBI lineage: Eukaryota > Metazoa > Arthropoda > Insecta > Coleoptera > Coccinellidae > Novius > Novius pumilus. The sequence continues at coordinate 46,327 of JAIFOV010000601.1, forward strand.
TGAACAATATGAAATAGATTGAAAGGAGTCACTTACTCAGTTGAACGTTGAACCGATTGGCCAAAAGTGGAATAGTGCGTAGAATGCTGAATATGTTTGACGGCTTCTTTTCAGGTTGTATGTTGTGTATTTCCGTATATTGCTGGTATCCGGCTCGAAGGTTTGGAAGAGTGTGTACTTCCAAATTTTTACTCGGGTAATAATTTCCAACGCGAAACGTAAATGGTTCCTCCGAATTCGACATTCAGGGACGGAACCACATTGCGCGATAAATTAGAACTTTATATGTGTAGAATTCGGAGGAACCGTTTGTGTTGGAAATAAAATGTGATGTATGTTACGTTTCGTGTTGGAAACGCTAGACTTTGAAACGGGGCTATAGACTGAAACGGGGCTATAGACTTCTCTTAGTGAACACGAATTTTAAAAATGAAAACGAGTCCGCAACAAATCGAAATACTTGTTACGTTTATGGAAAAGTAGAAAATATATTTGTGAAATTGAACGGCGATTGTTAAAGTGACGTTGTGATAAGTTTTTATGTGGTATTAATTAGACATGGAGATATAACAAAAACATCTTCATCTTATAAAGAGCGAATGAAAAACTTTTGTTTTGGGAACAAATAACAATCCTTTTGAATAGTGACGGGAGTGGCGACACAAAAACCACAGAAAAATGGAAAAAGGTATGCTATAATATTGTAATTTTGGTACAATCGATAATTTATTATTTTTCAAATAATGAAATTATTATTATAAGGTCTGAAGCGGTTTCAAAAATAACACAAAAAAGAAAGCAGCCCGTCGACATGCCGATCTTGAACAGAGAGTTCTAAAAGTGATTCGGATACAATTTACAACTGGCTTGGAAGACATTTTTCTACCACCAACAAATAATACATAAAAATCGTTCGTCCTCTTTTTCAACAACAAGACAATCATTATAGGAGATTTTAATGCCGCAAACTTATTTACAAACCAAAATGGCAAAATACTAAATACTTCACATAAATTCGCGTAACATTGACTTAAGATTCCCCATTAACTCACTTCCCAACAAACGGTAACAGATCATCAGTAATAGACTTAATCATCAATAAAAGCACAAATATATCGCAACCTTACGCAGAAACGGCAATGTTTTGTAGAATTGTCTATTTTACCCGATTTTGGAATTGGTAAATAGTCACGTTCGCCCAGTTTACGGCGGTACCTGCTAGGGGAAACCAGGCATTGTTATTGCGTTCGCCTTTGAAAGGTTGTGAGTTGGTCTTGTACTTGGAAAAATAAATCGTTATTCCGATTCGTGAACTTTTCCATCTTCACTTGAATAAAGCCCCAGCACACACTGAAGTTTCAAGAAAGACCCACCAACAATCACCAAAGTTTACTAAACACACACATAAACACAAAAAACATAGAAAACTTTGAGACATAGAATCAAAAAATCAATGAAATAACAAAAATCATCTCAAACACCTATAAACTACACACACCCCTAGTCAAAAATACACTTTTAAACTAACAGACGAAACAAAACCCCTAATAAAAACAAAGAACTGCTTCAGAGCTAGATATCAAAGACATCCAAATCAAATGACAAGACAAATAATGAAAGAACTAACAACCGAAATTAAAAAGCAAATAAAACGAGAACAAACGAATGGGACAAATTGCTTAGCAAAATGGAAACCTTTGGAAAACAGTTAAAATATTAAAAAATAAAACTATAAGAAATAGCATACCACCTCTAACAATAAACAATCGAACATATTTCCCTGACGAAGAAAAAGCAAACCAAATAGCGGAAATATTCCATCAAAACCACAAACTAACACTCGATTTATCAAACACACAAACAGAAGTCAAGGTAAACATTTTTTATAATCACTTGAAAAATGAAAATTAAAACTTTCCGGAAAACCAACTGACAAGTAAATACGAGATAATAGCAATCATAAAATCCATGAAAAACATGGAAGCACCAGGACCAGACAAAATATCGAACAAAGTGCTTAAAAAACTCACAAACAATTCCACCAATTCATTAACCGACATTGGGGATGACAATTGCCAATCACCTTAAAAATTTTTGTGCAAGTTAAAGTGGAAGAAGACAATATCAATAATTTACCTGAACCTGTTGAGACTTTAGAATCAGTCTCTTATGACAATTTTACAAATTTATTTTCGGTTTCATATGTTACTGGTTCCATTTTGAAACAAATTAAAAAACGTATTTCTGATTGCGACACATGCTTTTTAGATTTAGAGACAAGAAAAATTTTATCGCCAATAAGGAATTTTCTGTTAAAAAGGAAGAATGATGTTGCATCATTTATTTGGAGATCGATAGCAGAACATCCAGTTATATCGTCAACAGCTTGCGATACAACCATACCACCATCAAGGTTAGCAGCGCATCCACCCGAAATATCGAGATTCGTCGCGGAGTTAACCCTTTCAGACCCTGTGTACATGTACATGTACATAATATTCATGATTTTTTATAATTCGCCGCTCCACTATAGATCTCTGTAACTCGAAACCAGTGTTCACTGATTATCCCTGTTGATGATTTTGTAGGAACTATGCATCCGCGATTCAATCGGAAAACATAGTTCACTACCTGCGTTTCGTCCCGGGCACACGTACTAAGGACTCATCACTATGGCTGATGTACGTGTGCCCTGCCATATACGCTGGGGAAGAGAGCCCCCGGGATGGACTGGAGCAGGAGACCTTATAAGCCACGACGGAATGGCGTATAACGAGATCGTTACTCGCTCGCGCCATCCGCCGACCGGTGGCCAAGGTCCCCACACCACTCCCCCCCAAGTGATGGACGTCGGATGGAAGGATGGGACGACAGGATATGTGTGAATCCCCAGTGATCGGCGGCACAGCCGGGTGATGTCCACCTGCGCAGAGCTGTGCCACGGTGCCGTTCGGCTGGGTGATCTACACCTCGGTGAAGCCGGTGGGCACCGCATGCTGTGACCGATTGAGGATCACGTCGGGGTCACCAATTGTAGGAACTATGCATCCGCGATTCAATCGGAAAACATAGTTCACTACCTGCGTTTCGTCCCGGGCACACGTACTAAGGACTCATCAGTATGGCTGATGTACGTGTGCCCTGCCATATACGCTGGGGAAGAGAGACCCCGGGATGGACTGGAGCAGGAGACCTTATAAGCCACGACGAAATGGCGTATAAGGAGAGCGTTACTCGCTCGCGCCATCCGCCGACCGGTGGCCAAGGTCCCCACAATTTTAGCATTAGTAGTGACATCTTACATATAACTCAGGAACTACACACACCTACCATTGCTAGTAGTGGCATGTAGTGTTTACTTCAAGGTGAGTCAAATTCTCGTTGATATTTTTTTGGAAAATTCAATTATTTTTGCGAAAAAAAATATTGTTGTACATCACTCATTCTAGGCATACAATTCTCACTGAAAAAATATGATTCTATTTGAAAACAGGGCTCTCAGTAACATTCTAATGTTTGTACATGGACATGTACACTGGGTCTCAGTGGTGAATATTCAAACTGAATCTCCCGCTCGAATTTGAAAGTATAGACCCGAGTAAATATCTCCTGAAAAGCATTGTTTAGAGAGCTCTGTCTGATAATTAACAATGGATTTTAATTTTTTTCATTATTTTGAATTATTTTCGACAGATTTGAAGTACCTAATAGAACAAAATATGCGGAATTCCTACAACTTATGCGATCCTAAACATTGTGAAGAACTTCTTGATTTGTGGGAAAATGGTGACTTTTCGGATGTTGACGAAATTGGTGTTGGGGATGAAGAAGAAATTGATCACTTAGAAGAGTTTTCACCATCCTCTCAGATTAGACCTGGTTCAGATGAATTAACAAAATCCGAAGAAGAACGAGCCGGAACCAGTACGAGAGAAGAGCAGGAATCCGAAGGAGATGATGAAGAACAGATTGAAGGTGAGCATATAGAAGAAGAAAACGGAGAGAATCGCGGATCGACTCATGTCGAAAATACTTATGAAAAACCAAAATACGTGAAATGGATCAGAAGACCTTTCACTTTTTCGAATCCGACGATTTTACCTACAAATAACACCAGTATAACACCCGTTCTTTTGCCAATTGAATATTTTTCTCGCTACTTCACAGATGACCTCTTCGCGGAAATGGCTATTTATACTAATATTTATGCTCTTCAGCAGGGGATCAATTTCAAGCCCACAGATAAGGGGAAATTCAAACCCTTTTAGCCCTTCATATAGTTATAGGCTGTCTGAGAAAATTTCCAAAGATTCGAATGTACTGGAAAAAACTTTTGGGAATACACTTATTTTTGGACAATATGTCAAGGGTTAGATTTTTCAGGCTTAGGACTTGCTTACATGTCGTTAATAATATGGAAAAGCGTGAAAATTCATCTGACAAATTATATAAAGTTCGTCCTGTAATTGAAGCCGTGAAGAAACGTTGCATGGAGTTAGAACTGGAGGACGAATTTTGTGTAGATGAACAAATGATACCATTCAAAGGCAAACTTGGCATAAAACAGTATATCAAAGGAAAACCTTGTCCGTGGGGTATAAAAGTATTCGTATTGTGTGGAAAAAGCGGACAGGCGTACGATCTATTATTCTATCAGGGAAAGACAACAGAACTTGACGAAAAAAATGTTAAGAACTATGGTTATGGTGCAGCTGTGGTATTGTATTTTTCCGAACGCATCGCTCATCAACATTTCAAATTATATTATGACAATTTTTTTTCCTCCTACCATTTACTGAATATCCTTCGAGACAAAAATTTCAGCGCTGATACAGTGCGTATCAATAGATTTTTCAAACCACCTCTAATGACAGATACCGAAATGAAAAAAAAAAGAAAGGGGATTTGCGGATGAAATTGTGAATAGACAGGAAAATGTGGTATTGGTTAAGTGGCTGGATAATAAATGTGTATGCCTAGCGTCAAATTACGTGGGAAGGGGGAAGGAAGATAAAGTGAAAAGGTGGGATAAAAATGCCAACAAATATATCGAGATAAATAGACCAGAAGTTATTAAAGACTATAACCATGGAATGGGTGGGGTGGATCTGTTGGATCAACTGATTAGCTATTATAGAATTTTCATCCGCTCTAGAAAATGGACTCTCCGTGTTTTTACGCACCTTCTCGATTTTGCATTGGCCAATAGCTGGATTGAATATAAAAAAGATTGTGAAAAAAAACCGTGTTCCCAAAAAAGAAATTATGGATTTGTTGGCTTTTAGGATGAAAGTGGCAGAAAGTCTCACTTATATGGGAAAAAAGTGCAACACAAATAAAAGAGGTAGACCTTCATCATCTCCTTCAAGCTCTCCTTCATCAAGAAAACATCGCCGTGGCTCAGAGCAGAGGCCTATCAGCGAAATTCAGCTCGACGGGGTGGATCACATGCCTTCATTTGACAAAAAAAAGGAAGCCACAAGATGCAAAATGCCTAACTGTAGTGGACGAAGCCACGTTTTCTGTGAAAAATGCAACGTATATCTTTGCTTTGTAAGAGAACGGGAATTTTTCTCCAAATTCCATAGAAAAAACTAATTTTTTTCGATTTTGTATTCCTATTTTTCTATATTCACCTTTTTGTTCGAATAATTCGTTAATAAATAAAAATTCTCTTGCAAAACTTCTTCGCCTTACTGCTCTACATTTAACATCCCTTGAGACCCAATGTACATGTCCATGTACATATTTTTTTATTGAAAAAAAATAATTTTTTTCATTGTTCGAGGGTGGTTCCTAGTTAAAGATGATCCCTTTGAAAAAAAACACTAGACAAAAAAAATTTTTTTCGACAAAAAAAAAATTCGGGACTGAAAGGGTTAAGCAAGGCGACCCTCTGTCACCCCTCCCCATCAACCTCGTCCTTGCTTGACGCCCAATTCCGAGGGTCCAGTTTCGAGAATGGGGATCGCGCTTCCGCAATAGCCTTCGCCGATGACCTGGTGCTGTTAACCGAAGACCGACTGGAGCTGCCGCTTATGCTCGACAATGTTGCCGCTTTCTGTCTGAAAAGAGGCATGAAGGTGAATTGCAGGAAATCTGCAACATTATCTGTCAAACCCAGCCAAGGAGACAAGCGTCCAGTTCCGGCCAAAGGCAGCTTCAACATCAATGGCGAGAAAATACCGACGATCGATAGCTTCACGTCTTTCAAATATCTAGGGCAATATTTCGGAGCCACTGGTTTGCGTAAGCCCAACATCATAAACTTGGAGCAGTGGCTTAACAATATATCAAGGGCACCACTTGTGCCGGACCAGAAGTATACCATCCTTCATACCACGTCTTCAATATGGTCTCCAGAACACAACTATAGATGGAACCATACTGCGTGATGCCGATCGACTGATTTAAAAAGTTCGTGAACCACCATCTTCACATAAACATCCACACGCCAGATGCATACCAATATGCTAAATTCAAAAATGGCGGTCTGGGCATCCCAGAACTACGGAGAGGTGTTCCTGAAATCCTGGTCAATCGACTCACAACTCTTTTGTCGGCATCCAAAGACCCAATCGTCCTGTGTGTCTTGCAATCGATGCGCTACCGTCATATCTTTGAGCGCCTTTCCGCCTTGGCTGGTACTATACCCTCATTGGTGAGTAATGCAAGCAATTACACTTGTTTTATGGGCTCAATACAATGTGGGGGTAAATTTATGTTTAATTATAGGTATATTATTTTGAAGTAACGCTCTAGAAAGTTTATCAAATAAACGCAAGCTACAACTTGTATAAACATGAGAGCCATATAACATTCTTTCTCTTTGGTCATGAAAAGTCAGTGCCTAAACAAGTTATCTCTGTGACAGTGTGTAATCTAAAATTTAATAATAATAGTACGTAGTCCCTCAATAGGGAATATGCATGTAGTTCTAAATAAGTTGCTTTATTTTTTTTTTTAATATATATCGTCTTTAAAATACATATCTCAATTTTTTTTTTCTGTAACCCGATATGAATCGGAGAAAAATAATATTGAAAATGTGCAAAATAAGCGCGGCAAATTGAAATTTGCGAAACGCTGCACCATTGGTCGAAACGGAATGTGACGTCACATACCACTTTCCCCGAAAGCATTCGCTTTAAGTGACACTCATTTACAGTCATTGTACGTTAGTCATTGCATTGACGTTGTGTTCCCTGCGTTTGTATTGTCGTTTTTGTATCGTTTTTATTATTTATGTCAAGCATGATGACTGAAAGTGGGTTTGTGCAAGCACAATCGGACAATTTGCCGAAAATTGACGCATTTATGATGACGGCGTATTTTGCGTCCAACCCCGATTTTACGCTAGCTGAGGTTGCGGGAGTTAAAGCTGCAAGGTAATTGTTTTAAAATTTAAAGTATTATCATTTAATATATTGAATTCTTGATTGAAGACGAAGCGGAAGATAATCATGGACGATTTGCTACGAAGAAAAAGAAGATTTCAAACACAAACCACACCGAACCTTCAGAATTTGACCCCATCACTAGATATTTGCTTTCTTCCCTTTCGTCCCTTTCTTCCCGGACATTTTCCAACGCCCCATTAACATCCAGAAACCTGACACTAAATCCCGAACCATTCCCACCAAATCCCGAAAGAGCTCCTCATTCCCAATTTGCGATGTACCACTTGTTACAAAATAAATAATTTTTTTATTATTTATATAGATTATATATTTATCAGATTATGTACATATATATTCTATTTCATGCGGTTTTTTATAATTTTTCCTCGTTCAATTATTATTCACAAAAAAGTCTATTCTTCGAAATGTTCTGCTATTTATTTTTTATTTTTACATTGTGCCACATTTTCATTTGCACGTGTTTTATATTTCCGTAATAATTTTGAAAAGTTATGGTGCAAAATTTCGAGATACAGTAATGTCCGCTTATAACGAACTTTCGCTTATAGCGAACCAATTACAAAAGTACGAACTTAGTGTCATATTTCACCAATGTTAATTTTTTCGCATATAACGAACCCGGCTATAACGAACTTCCGGATATAGCGAACCTGAAATTCTTCATATACTCACAAAAATGTTCGGTTGTAGCGAACTTTTACACATAAACAGGGACTTCCCCGAATTATTCGACCCCACTCATCGGACTCGCGCATCGAAAATTGTTTGGCCTAGATTCCAGTTAGTATTCGCTTGGTGTTCCTGAATGATATCATAACATGAGTGACTCACTTTCCAAAAAATCACGTAAGGCCTTTACATTGAAGAACAAATATGACATTGTCAAAAGATTACAACAAGGGGCAAAACAAAGCGAAATTTGTTCGGAGATGGGGCTGAGTAAATCCACTGTTGGTACAATTTGAAGAAAAGAAACAATCCTGGAAATTTTCGAAAAACTCAAAACTCAAATGTTAAAAAAATTAAGAAACCTACAAATTCGAAAGTTGATCAGACTTTTAAAATGGTTTCTCAACAAAGAAACAAAAATGTTACTATTAGCGGTGCTGTATTGCAATCTAAGGCCGAAGACTTTGGAAGAAAGCTTTCAAACGATGAGGAACCGGATCCTAAATTTAGTAGAAGCTGGATTGAAAGATTTAAGAAAAGGCATAACATAACAAGTGGAAAAATTGTCGGTGAATCTGCTGCAGTCAATATGAATGTTGTTAATGACTGGCTAGATGTGGTGACTCGCGTAGTTATAATAACAGCTGAGTAATGAGTAGCCTAGCAACGTGATATAACTGTCGGTTTTTCGAGTGATGTTCTACGAGTTTTCTAGTGTTGATTTTGAATAAAATACGTTCATCTATCAATTATTCAATACACTTTAATTGGCGACGAGGAGAGCGAACTGCACGGAATCCTCTGTAAGTAGAGTTTCGAATAACTACCTGCACTTTTGGCACAAAAATGGACCCGAAGCTGGAAAATCCGGAAGCTGGAAAATCCGGTAAGACAGAACTCGCTGAACTCGCGGCCAACATTAATAGGCTCGTCTCTGCTCTAACGAGTCAGGCTCAATCTCAATCTACTGCTCATAATGCCGCCCTTCAATTCGAAAATTTCGACGAATCTAAGGAGTCTTTCACGAGCTATAAAGATAGGATTGGCAACTTCTTTGAACTTCGCGGAATCACGGATCCGCAAAACGGGCGAGGGTACTGCTCAATTCAATCGGCAGTAAATATTACCAGCTTGTATCCACTCTAACTGCACCTGATTCACCTACATCTAAGTCCTACGATGACATCACGGACCTCCTCGAAAATCAACTTTGCCCAAAACCCAACCCAGTCATAGAACAACACAGGTTTCTATCTACTTGTCAACTCGAAAGCGAATCTGTAGCTCAATTCGCAGTGAAATTGCGAAGCTTTACACCGACGTGCGAATTCCAATGCCCCAACGCTGCTTGTAAAAAATCCATTGCTGACATATTCTTGAGAGCTCAATTTATTCGAGGGGTTAGAGACAATAATATTCGAGAACATTTACTGTTGATTCCCGCAGAAGAGCTAACTTTTGAAACCGCTCTAGAAAGGGCTAAGGCCCTAGAATCTTCCAAATTGAACAACATTGAACTTTCTTCAACGCCCAGCTCATCAAACACGACTGTCAACCGTATTTCTAGATCTAAAACCCAACATAACTCCCAAAATTTCCGAGCTAAATCGTCGGAGCGGACCAGCTCATCTTTTCACTCGCGATCAAATAACCGGGTAGATTTAGGACAACTCGGTATTGATGGCCTATGCCTCAGATGTGGGAAAGATAATCACAAAACAGCCGCGTGTCGAATCGATCCTCAAAACTTAAGTGTGAGGATTGTTCCAAGTCCGACACTTAAGTAAAGTCTGTATTTTCACACTTACTAAAAAACGGGGAAGAAAAATGTCCACGAAATTGACACAGAAGATACTAATGATGAGGTAAACGTCATAGACATCTATGAAATAAAAAACGCAACGGACTCTGACCGTTTCTACGCCAACATTAAAATCGGGAACAAATACCAAACATTTGAAGTTGACTCTGGTGCTGGAATCACAATTTTAACAAAATCCGCGTTTGACAAACTCGGAATGGACGACCGCGTCATTCCGACCACCGTACAACTCCGCTCATATACCAAGGAAGTATTCAAGCCAATAGGAAAGCCATAATACCCATTGAATTCAACGGTATTTCAACCACTGAAGAGCTCTACATCATCAAAGAAGACTTCTCCCCTCTACTTGGTAGGTCGTGGATCAGAAAACTCAAGATAAATCTAGAAGACATTGACAAATTCAGAGGCTCACCCAACCGCTCGGTTAATACGATCAAAATCACACCCTTGACCTAGACAAGATTCTTGCTCCATTTGAAGACATGTTCAAACCACAGGTGGGATGTATCCCCAATACTGAGTGCTCTCTCAAGCTCCGACCTAATGCAAAGCCACGTTACTTAAAACCCCGCACTGTTGCCTTTGCTTTTAGAGACAAAGTCGAAGAAGAATTAGATTCTTTGGAAAAACAGGGAATAATTACAAAAGTAGACACATCAGATTGGGGTTCCCCCCTAGTCATTATTCCCAAACCAGACGGAAATGTCAGAATCTGCGCGGACTACAAACCAACCCTGAACCCCAACTGGAAGATTCCCATTATCCAATTCCCAACATTGAGGAAGCACTGCACAACATAAAAAATGCACAATTCTTTTGTAGCCTGGACCTTTATAAAGCCTATCTACATGTGCCTGTCTCTCCAGAGAGCCAAGTACTCCAGACAATTTCCACTCACCGAGGGACATACAAGGTCAATCGGTTGAGTTTTGGCGTCAAAACTGCTCCAGGCGAATTCCACCGTATCCTAGGACAAATTATGGGAGGAATTGACGGGGTAATCTCATATTTTGATGACTTCCTAATTTTGGATCAACTTTTGAAGAATGTCGGAAGAATCTGACTACCTGCCTGGAAAAACTCAAAGCCTGCAACATACACTTGAACAAAAATAAGCGTAAATTTTTGTGAATCAAATCCAATACCTTGGATACACAATCACAAGCCGCGGGATTGAGAAATCCCTGATAAAATCAACGCGGTCATAGATGCCCCCCCTCCTGAAAATGTACATGACTTACGGCGGTTCTTAGGCCTTGTCACGTATTACTCGAAGTTCATACCCGATGTGGCTTCAATAACTCACCCACTGAGACACTTACTCAAAAAGAATGTTACATTCACGTGGTCCGAAGAGTGCCAGCTGGCATTTACCAAACTCAAGGCTGAAATTGCTGGTGATCGGGTACTCACGCCATTTGACCCCAAACTGCCTATTACAGTCGCTTGCGATGCTAGTCCTTACGGTATTGCAGGAATCCTATCGCATGTTGTAAATGGAATAGAGAAACCAATTGCTTTCGTTTCCCGATCCGTGACTGCCTCAGAACAGAACTATTCCCAACTAGACCGGGAAGCTCTAAGCATTTACTGGACCCTCAAGAAATTCATGATATATGTATACGGAAGAAAATTTACCCTAGTCACTGATAACTTACCACTCACGAGAATTTTCCATCAGGACAACAGCTTACCTTCCATGACTTCAGCTCGCTTACTGCGATATGCCGCCTTCATTGGTGATTTTGACTACCACATTAAACACCGAAAATCCGATTCACACGCGAACGTTGACTGTCTGTCGAGGCTCCTCATCTACTCCAGAAACGGAAGCAGATGTCATTGAAATATTTTATAATCAAACGATCCACCAGATCTCGACTAAGCAAACTGATCATGGCACCTGGAATGTGGCAGAAGCAACTGCTACAGATGAAGAATTGTCAAAGCTCAAGGACGACTTGTTGAACGGCAAAAATTATAATGCTGAGTTCAGTCTACAGGAGGGAGTCATTTTCCGAGGAAACCGGGTCTTCATACCCAAAATCATGCGAGGAGACGTATTGAAGGAGCTACACAAAACACATGTGGGCATGACAAAATGAAACAACTTGCTCGACGATACTGTTACTGGCCCAACATCGACAGAGAGATAGAATCTCTGGTGAAAGCATGTCAAAACTGTGCAAACATTCAAAAGAATCCAAATAAACAACCTCTTCACGTCTGGGAGGAACCGGCTCAAAACTTTCAACGGGTTCACATGGATTATGCAGGAGAATTTCAGGGACACCATTTCTTCATTCTAATCGATGCAAAATCCAAATGGCCGGAAGTTGTTTCACAAACCAAAGCCCCAACCTCAACATCAACCATTAACTTGCTTCGAGTATTTTTGCTCGCCACGGATTTCCCGGAAATTCTTGTCTCAGACAACGCGTCAATTTTCAAGAGCACCGAGTTCTCAGAATTCTGTAAATCATGCGGGATAACTCAACTCTTCATCGCCCTGGACACCCGGCGACCAATGGTCTTGCAGAGAGACATGTACAGACATTCAAGGATAAATTAAAGACAATGAAAGATGACAATCGGCCAATGCAGGAGAAACTCCATGAGATACTTTTACGTTTTAGAGCGACTCCATTAGCTTGTGGCAAGACACCTTCTGAACTATATCTTGGACGTCAACTACGGATTGAATTGGATTTTCTTCGCCCTACGTGTTCTTTAGAAAATAATTCTCAACAACCAAAGGCTCTAAAACTAAGCGTGGGAGATAGGGTTCAAGCAAGAATATACCAATCCAACGTCCTCTGGAAACGAGGTGTGATCAAGAAGGTACTTGGTCGACTCCACTACTTGATTGGTTTAGATGAAGGGTATACAATCAAACGCCACATAGATCAGATTAGGCGTACCGAGGTCGAAAAGAAGTCTGTCCGATTCGACGTGCCATCTGAAGTCAAATTCATACCGACTCGTAACAGACCTCCACAATCACCGGATCCACTACCTAACACTGCCAATAACTATCTACCGTTACCGACCCCTCCTACGGAAACGCCGGAACCGACTCAAGAAGTCCAAGAGCCAACTCCAACTACACTCCGACGTTCCACAAGAATTAGAAGACCACCGTTCTGGATAGCAGACTATACTCGATGAATTTTCATCCATAGTTCTTTGGTTTTGTGTTCAAAATTATTTCTCAGTGTTTCTCAATTAAGCGTGGGAGAACTGTGGTGACTCGCGTAGTTATAATAACAGCTGGGTAATGAGTAGCCTAGCAACGTGATATAACTGTCGGTTTTTCGAGTGATGTTCTACGAGTTTCCTAGTGTTGATTTTGAATAAAATACGTTCATCTATCAATTATTCAATACACTTTACTAGATAACAAGTGGCCAAAAATTAGAAAGGGCTTCAAGGATGAGGACATATTCAACGGAGATGAAACTGGGTTGTTCTATAAACTTACCCCAGATAAGACTTTAAGATTCAAAGGGGAAACCTGTGAAGGTGGAAAACTTTCTTGTGGTGGCAAATGTATTAGGAACAGAAAAGCGAAAATTATTGGTAATTGGGAAGCCCAAAAACCCTAAGTGTTTCAAGAATGTTGTAAATTTACCAGTAAATTACAAATTCAATAAGAGAGCGTGGATGACGTCGGAGATTTTCACAAATGAATTACACGAATGGAATCTTGAATTTCGCAAAGAAAAACGTCGAATAATACTATTAGTGGACAATTGCCCAGCTCATCCTGAACCTAAAAATTTGGATTGCATCAAATTAGTGTTCATGCCACCAAATACTAGTTCAAAACTACAGCCAATGGATCAGGGAGTTATCCATAGCTTGAAAAGCCATTATCGGAGACTTCTTCTAGCAAAAATGGCAAATTTTATTGATGGTGGGGGCGAAAATTTCAAAATCAATCTCTTGGACGCAATAAACTTCATTCATTTGGCTTGGCAAAGGGTATCGAGGCAAACAATTTTCAATTGTTTTCAACACGGCGGTTTCGTCAAACTGAGTGATGATTTCGATTCGGATGACGAGCTGCCATTAGTCGAATGGATAAAAAAAGTTGGACAGGAGGATAATGAGAGCGATATTGAAGACGATGGTGCATATTCCATGACAGATTTCAATCAATTTGTTCGTGTTGATGACAATCTTGTGAGTGTCGAATTTTTAGATGATGATGCCATTGTCGCTTCAGTGTCTTCCGTAGTGGATAGTGTTGAAGATGGCGAGGAAGATGAGTGTGTCACTGAGGAGTTGACCCCTATTCCAACTACAACTGACACACTCAAACATCTTGGCAACGTTCGTAATTTCCTTTTAGCCCGGAATACTTCCCAAAATGTACTCGATTATCTTGCTCAAGTAGAATTACATATTAATCATATTCACTTCAAAACTATTAAGCAAACAAAAATTAATGATTTCTTCAAAAATAATATTTAATAAGTCAAAAATATGTTTATGATTTTTCTATTTAATGTTCATTTCATGTTTTAATAAATGTTTTTCTAATATGAGAGTGTATCGTTCATTGCGAACTCCGCTTATAGCGAACCGTTTTCGTCGGTCCCTTGAGGTTCGTTATAAGCGGACATTACTTTATTTGTTTTTTTTTTTGTAACAAAATTATTATTTAACTATTCTGATTTACAAGAAGAAATAACTGTGAATGCTTCATGAAAAATGTATGAAAACACAATAAATATTGGAAAGTCTTTCTTACAATAAACAATAACATCCATTATATGTTTTTTCGAAAACTATAAAGGCTAAGATTATAGGCGTCGTTAGATAGATAGAAGGACCACAGAGGAACTGAAAGAGCGATCGCCACACAAATAGATGAAGATGAACGAAATAGGGTTACTTAATTTTTACAGCGGCTTGGTTTATTTGAAGATTGTGCTATGAGATCCTCATCACAATCACTATCTAAAAAAATGTTAATTGTTTTTTTTAAACGAATAACAGCCCCACTTCAACCACTTGGGGTTATTAGCAGGGGTACATACACAGTTTAGTCAGATCAATCATGGTTTTATTTTACATCCATTGACATTATAAAAGTCTATAATACATTGTTGAAATAAATGAAAATAATTGTCCTACGCTCGTTTGCATACACAATCTTCCATAATAATTTTTGCGAAGTCTACAGTCGGGTAGTACTTTGAAATGCATTATGCAAAACGGCAGTGGCTGTGTGGTCTCCAATCCCAAACGTCTTGGTAAAGCAACGAATAGACGTGTCCATATTCCAAAAGTTCTGAAAAATAAAAATTTCTTTTTGTATTTTTTGTATTGATTTTCTCCTTATTGTATTTTTCTTCTGGCAGGGTCCTTAATGGAATGAATATTTGGAACTTCATATTTTAAGCATGTTTTTGATGCCTTTAACTGGTAGCGGACAGTTTTCAGGAAAAGTTTAATATTTCTTCGTTTGAAGAAGACAGGCGAGTCTTCGGTTGTAATATTTCGAACATACTACTCAGGTTGCAAAGGCTTAGTTTGAGAAATCAATACATCTAAACAGCAATAGTATATATTGACTTTGAAATAGGATTCCAGGTCTGAAATTTTCTGATCTTGTGACAACTTACCAAAAAAAAACGCTTTCGCCTTTTGTTTTTGAAATAAATTGTCCAAAGTTAATCCTGTTGACCCTAGAGGTGCCGGTGGATTGGAAAACGATAACCCGCTAATGTAACAGATGTGAAAATGATGACGTTTTGACGATGTTGCAGCTGGGAAAACAATGAAAATATTAATACGTTTATCTGTCGTATAAAAAGGAAAAGATATCATCGATATAGGAAAATTTAAGTTATAAAACTTCTGCGGAAACGGATTTTATGGGGAACTCACGAACCGATAACAATAATAAAACATTCTGATATAAGAAACAAACGATATTTACTCAATTGAAATTATTACATGTTCTCTTTTTGAAAGTTGATGTGATATAGCGTTTGCCTAATTTTAATTGAGACTCCATCGCAGCAATTTTGAATGTAAATATGAACAATATGAAATAGATTGAAAGGAGTCACTTACTCAGTTGAACGTTGAACCGATTGGCCAAAAGTGGAATAGTGCGTAGAATGCTGAATATGTTTGACGGCTTCTTTTCAGGTTGTATGTTGTGTATTTCCATATATTGCTGGTATCCGGCTCGAAGGTTTGGAAGAGTGCGTACTTCCAAATTTTTACTCGGGTAATAATTTCCAACACGAAACGTAAATGGTTCCTCCGAATTCGACATTCAGGGACGGAACCACATTGCGCGATAAATTAGAACTTTATATGTGTAGAATTCGGAGGAACCGTTTGTGTTGGAAATAAAATGTGATGTATGTTACGTTTCGTGTTGGAAACGCTAGACTTTGAAACGGGGCTATAGACTGAAACGGGGCTATAGACTTCTCTTAGTGAACACGAATTTTAAAAATGAAAACGAGTCCGCAACAAATCGAAATACTTGTTACGTTTATGGAAAAGTAGAAAATATATTTGTGAAATTGAACGGCGATTGTTAAAGTGACGTTGTGATAAGTTTTATGTGGTATTAATTAGACATGGAGATATAACAAAACATCTTCATCTTATAAAGAGCGAATGAAAAACTTTTGTTTTGGGAACAAATAACAATCCTTTTGAATAGTGACGGAGTGGCGACACAAAACCACAGAAAAATGGAAAAGGTATGCTATAATATTGTAATTTTGGTACAATCGATAATTTATTATTTTTCAAATAATGAAATTATTATTATAAGGTCTGAAGCGGTTTCAAAAATAACACAAAAAAGAAAGCAGCCCGTCGACATGCCGATCTTGAACAGAGAGTTCTAAAAGTGATTCGGATACAATTTACAACTGGCTTGGAAGACATTTTTCTACCACCAACAAATAATACATAAAAATCGTTCGTCCTCTTTTTCAACAACAAGACAATCATTATAGGAGATTTTAATGCCGCAAACTTATTTACAAACCAAAATGGCAAAATACTAAATACTTCACATAAATTCGCGTAACATTGACTTAAGATTCCCCATTAACTCACTTCCCAACAAACGGTAACAGATCATCAGTAATAGACTTAATCATCAATAAAAGCACAAATATATCGCAACCTTACGCAGAAACGGCAATGTTTTGTAGAATTGTCTATTTTACCCGATTTTGGAATTGGTAAATAGTCACGTTCGCCCAGTTTACGGCGGTACCTGCTAGGGGAAACCAGGCATTGTTATTGCGTTCGCCTTTGAAAGGTTGTGAGTTGGTCTTGTACTTGGAAAAATAAATCGTTATTCCGATTCGTGAACTTTTCCATCTTCACTTGAATAAAGCCCCAGCACACACTGAAGTTTCAAGAAA
Source organism: Novius pumilus (assembly GCA_020654155.1). Lineage (NCBI taxonomy): Eukaryota > Metazoa > Arthropoda > Insecta > Coleoptera > Coccinellidae > Novius > Novius pumilus. Next base: position 63,654 of record JAIFOV010000601.1, read on the forward strand.
GACCCACCAACAATCACCAAAGTTTACTAAACACACACATAAACACAAAAAACATAGAAAACTTTGAGACATAGAATCAAAAAATCAATGAAATAACAAAAATCATCTCAAACACCTATAAACAAACAACTACACACACCCCTAGTCAAAAATACACTTTTAAACTAACAGACGAAACAAAACCCCTAATAAAAACAAAGAACCGCTTCAGAGCTAGATATCAAAGACATCCAAATCAAATGACAAGACAAATAATGAAAGAACTAACAACCGAAATTAAAAAGCAAATAAAACGAGAACAAACGAATGGGACAAATTCCTTAGCAAAATGGAAACCTTTGGAAAACAGTTAAAATATTAAAAAATAAAACTATAAGAAATAGCATACCACCTCTAACAATAAACAATCGAACATATTTCCCTGACGAAGAAAAAGCAAACCAAATAGCGGAAATATTCCATCAAAACCACAAACTAACACTCGATTTATCAAACACACAAACAGAAGTCAAGGTAAACATTTTTTATAATCACTTGAAAAATGAAAATTAAAACTTTCCGGAAAACCAACTGACAAGTAAATACGAGATAATAGCAATCATAAAATCCATGAAAAACATGGAAGCACCAGGACCAGACAAAATATCGAACAAAGTGCTTAAAAAACTCACAAACAATTCCACCAATTCATTAACCGACATTGGGGATGACAATTGCCAATCACCTTAAAATTTTTTTGTGCAAGTTAAAGTGGAAGAAGACAATATCAATAATTTACCTGAACCTGTTGAGACTTTAGAATCAGTCTCTTATGACAATTTTACAAATTTATTTTCGGTTTCATATGTTACTGGTTCCATTTTGAAACAAATTAAAAAACGTATTTCTGATTGCGACACATGCTTTTTAGATTTAGAGACAAGAAAAATTTTATCGCCAATAAGGAATTTTCTGTTAAAAAGGAAGAATGATGTTGCATCATTTATTTGGAGATCGATAGCAGAACATCCAGTTATATCGTCAACAGCTTGCGATACAACCATACCACCATCAAGGTTAGCAGCGCATCCACCCGAAATATCGAGATTCGTCGCGGAGTTAACCCTTTCAGACCCTGTGTACATGTACATGTACATAATATTCATGATTTTTTTATAATTCGCCGCTCCACTATAGATCTCTGTAACTCGAAACCAGTGTTCACTGATTATCCCTGTTGATGATTTTGTAGGAACTATGCATCCGCGATTCAATCGGAAAACATAGTTCACTACCTGCGTTTCGTCCCGGGCACACGTACTAAGGACTCATCACTATGGCTGATGTACGTGTGCCCTGCCATATACGCTGGGGAAGAGAGCCCCCGGGATGGACTGGAGCAGGAGACCTTATAAGCCACGACGGAATGGCGTATAACGAGATCGTTACTCGCTCGCGCCATCCGCCGACCGGTGGCCAAGGTCCCCACACCACTCCCCCCCAAGTGATGGACGTCGGATGGAAGGATGGGACGACAGGATATGTGTGAATCCCCAGTGATCGGCGGCACAGCCGGGTGATGTCCACCTGCGCAGAGCTGTGCCACGGTGCCGTTCGGCTGGGTGATCTGCACCTCGGTGAAGCCGGGGGGCACCGCATGCTGTGACCGATCGGGGATCACGTCGGGGTCACCACTTGTAGGAACTATGCATCCGCGATTCAATCGGAACACATAGTTCACTATCTACGTTTCGTCCCGGGGACACGTACTAGGACTCATCAGTATGGCTGAAGTACGTGTGCCCTGCCATATACGCTGAGGAAGAGAGCCCCGGGATGGACTGGAGCAGGAAACCTTATAAGCTACGACGAAACGGCGCATAACGAGAGCGTTACTCGCTCGCGCCATCCGCCGACCGGTGGCCAAGGTCCCCACAATTTTAGCATTAGTAGTGACATCTTACATATAACTCAGGAACTACACACACCTACCATTGCTAGTAGTGGCATGTAGTGTTTACTTCAAGGTGAGTCAAATTCTCGTTGATATTTTTTGGAAAATTCAATTATTTTGCGAAAAAAATATTGTTGTACATCACTCATTCTAGGCATACAATTCTCACTGAAAAAATATGATTCTATTTGAAAACAGGGCTCTCAGTAACATTCTAATGTTTGTACATGGACATGTACACTGGGTCTCAGTGGTGAATATTCAAACTGAATCTCCCGCTCGAATTTGAAAGTATAGACCCGAGTAAATATCTCCTGAAAAGCATTGTTTAGAGAGCTCTGTCTGATAATTAACAATGGATTTTAATTTTTTTCATTATTTTGAATTATTTTCGACAGATTTGAAGTACCTAATAGAACAAAATATGCGGAATTCCTACAACTTATGCGATCCTAAACATTGTGAAGAACTTCTTGATTTGTGGGAAAATGGTGACTTTTCGGATGTTGACGAAATTGGTGTTGGGGATGAAGAAGAAATTGATCACTTAGAAGAGTTTTCACCATCCTCTCAGATTAGACCTGGTTCAGATGAATTAACAAAATCCGAAGAAGAACGAGCCGGAACCAGTACGAGAGAAGAGCAGGAATCCGAAGGAGATGATGAAGAACAGATTGAAGGTGAGCATATAGAAGAAGAAAACGGAGAGAATCGCGGATCGACTCATGTCGAAAATACTTATGAAAAACCAAAATACGTGAAATGGATCAGAAGACCTTTCACTTTTTCGAATCCGACGATTTTACCTACAAATAACACCAGTATAACACCCGTTCTTTTGCCAATTGAATATTTTTCTCGCTACTTCACAGATGACCTCTTCGCGGAAATGGCTATTTATACTAATATTTATGCTCTTCAGCAGGGGATCAATTTCAAGCCCACAGATAAGGGGGAAATTCAAACCCTTTTAGCCCTTCATATAGTTATAGGCTGTCTGAGAAAATTTCCAAAGATTCGAATGTACTGGAAAAAACTTTTGGGAATACACTTATTTTTGGACAATATGTCAAGGGTTAGATTTTTCAGGCTTAGGACTTGCTTACATGTCGTTAATAATATGGAAAAGCGTGAAAATTCATCTGACAAATTATATAAAGTTCGTCCTGTAATTGAAGCCGTGAAGAAACGTTGCATGGAGTTAGAACTGGAGGACGAATTTTGTGTAGATGAACAAATGATACCATTCAAAGGCAAACTTGGCATAAAACAGTATATCAAAGGAAAACCTTGTCCGTGGGGTATAAAAGTATTCGTATTGTGTGGAAAAAGCGGACAGGCGTACGATCTATTATTCTATCAGGGAAAGACAACAGAACTTGACGAAAAAAATGTTAAGAACTATGGTTATGGTGCAGCTGTGGTATTGTATTTTTCCGAACGCATCGCTCATCAACATTTCAAATTATATTATGACAATTTTTTTTCCTCCTACCATTTACTGAATATCCTTCGAGACAAAAAAATTTCAGCGCTGATACAGTGCGTATCAATAGATTTTTCAAACCACCTCTAATGACAGATACCGAAATGAAAAAAAAAAAAGAAAGGGGATTTGCGGATGAAATTGTGAATAGACAGGAAAATGTGGTATTGGTTAAGTGGCTGGATAATAAATGTGTATGCCTAGCGTCAAATTACGTGGGAAGGGGGAAGGAAGATAAAGTGAAAAGGTGGGATAAAAATGCCAACAAATATATCGAGATAAATAGACCAGAAGTTATTAAAGACTATAACCATGGAATGGGTGGGGTGGATCTGTTGGATCAACTGATTAGCTATTATAGAATTTTCATCCGCTCTAGAAAATGGACTCTCCGTGTTTTTACGCACCTTCTCGATTTTGCATTGGCCAATAGCTGGATTGAATATAAAAAAGATTGTGAAAAAAAACCGTGTTCCCAAAAAAGAAATTATGGATTTGTTGGCTTTTAGGATGAAAGTGGCAGAAAGTCTCACTTATATGGGAAAAAAGTGCAACACAAATAAAAGAGGTAGACCTTCATCATCTCCTTCAAGCTCTCCTTCATCAAGAAAACATCGCCGTGGCTCAGAGCAGAGGCCTATCAGCGAAATTCAGCTCGACGGGGTGGATCACATGCCTTCATTTGACAAAAAAAAGGAAGCCACAAGATGCAAAATGCCTAACTGTAGTGGACGAAGCCACGTTTTCTGTGAAAAATGCAACGTATATCTTTGCTTTGTAAGAGAACGGGAATTTTTCTCCAAATTCCATAGAAAAAACTAATTTTTTTCGATTTTGTATTCCTATTTTTCTATATTCACCTTTTTGTTCGAATAATTCGTTAATAAATAAAAATTCTCTTGCAAAACTTCTTCGCCTTACTGCTCTACATTTAACATCCCTTGAGACCCAATGTACATGTCCATGTACATATTTTTTTATTGAAAAAAAATAATTTTTTTCATTGTTCGAGGGTGGTTCCTAGTTAAAGATGATCCCTTTGAAAAAAAACACTAGACAAAAAAAATTTTTTTCGACAAAAAAAAAATTCGGGACTGAAAGGGTTAAGCAAGGCGACCCTCTGTCACCCTTCCCATCAACCTCGTCCTTGCTTGACGCCCAATTCCGAGGGTCCAGTTTCGAGAATGGGGATCGCGCTTCCGCAATAGCCTTCGCCGATGACCTGGTGCTGTTAACCGAAGACCGACTGGAGCTGCCGCTTATGCTCGACAATGTTGCCGCTTTCTGTCTGAAAAGAGGCATGAAGGTGAATTGCAGGAAATCTGCAACATTATCTGTCAAACCCAGCCAAGGAGACAAGCGTCCAGTTCCGGCCAAAGGCAGCTTCAACATCAATGGCGAGAAAATACCGACGATCGATAGCTTCACGTCTTTCAAATATCTAGGGCAATATTTCGGAGCCACTGGTTTGCGTAAGCCCAACATCATAAACTTGGAGCAGTGGCTTAACAATATATCAAGGGCACCACTTGTGCCGGACCAGAAGTATACCATCCTTCATACCACGTCTTCAATATGGTCTCCAGAACACAACTATAGATGGAACCATACTGCGTGATGCCGATCGACTGATTTAAAAAGTTCGTGAACCACCATCTTCACATAAACATCCACACGCCAGATGCATACCAATATGCTAAATTCAAAAATGGCGGTCTGGGCATCCCAGAACTACGGAGAGGTGTTCCTGAAATCCTGGTCAATCGACTCACAACTCTTTTGTCGGCATCCAAAGACCCAATCGTCCTGTGTGTCTTGCAATCGATGCGCTACCGTCATATCTTTGAGCGCCTTTCCGCCTTGGCTGGTACTATACCCTCATTGGTGAGTAATGCAAGCAATTACACTTGTTTTATGGGCTCAATACAATGTGGGGGTAAATTTATGTTTAATTATAGGTATATTATTTTGAAGTAACGCTCTAGAAAGTTTATCAAATAAACGCAAGCTACAACTTGTATAAACATGAGAGCCATATAACATTCTTTCTCTTTGGTCATGAAAAGTCAGTGCCTAAACAAGTTATCTCTGTGACAGTGTGTAATCTAAAATTTAATAATAATAGTACGTAGTCCCTCAATAGGGAATATGCATGTAGTTCTAAATAAGTTGCTTTATTTTTTTTTTTAATATATATCGTCTTTAAAATACATATCTCAATTTTTTTTTTCTGTAACCCGATATGAATCGGAGAAAAATAATATTGAAAATGTGCAAAATAAGCGCGGCAAATTGAAATTTGCGAAACGCTGCACCATTGGTCGAAACGGAATGTGACGTCACATACCACTTTCCCCGAAAGCATTCGCTTTAAGTGACACTCATTTACAGTCATTGTACGTTAGTCATTGCATTGACGTTGTGTTCCCTGCGTTTGTATTGTCGTTTTTGTATCGTTTTTATTATTTATGTCAAGCATGATGACTGAAAGTGGGTTTGTGCAAGCACAATCGGACAATTTGCCGAAAATTGACGCATTTATGATGACGGCGTATTTTGCGTCCAACCCCGATTTTACGCTAGCTGAGGTTGCGGGAGTTAAAGCTGCAAGGTAATTGTTTTAAAATTTAAAGTATTATCATTTAATATATTGCAATAGCTTCATGAAATGAAAAAAAGAAATACCGGAACACAAAGTGACAAAACTGGCGTTACCGACGTTTGGATGCGGCTTAGACTAGTTGGAATGGAAAGTCGTTACAACGACGTATTGAAGAGACCAGGCGGCCTGCCAAGGATTGGTTTCGCAAGAGGAAGGACCCGATGGAGGAACTCCTGAACGCAGTTCGGTCCCAGTAAGGGGATTTCCGAAAAATTATAATTACAGGAACATGCTGAGTATGTATTACCGAAATAGGAAAGGGTACTTTTCTCTAAATGTTCAAGCCATATGCAATACAAATCTGGAGTTCCTTGATTTAGTTGCTCGATGGGCTTGGAGCCATGACCCAACAATTTTTGATCATTGTCGCAGGAGGAGCATCACCGAAAATAGTGCAGAAAACAATTTTCTTTTATTGGGAGATCCTGCAGATGCTGATCGAGCATATTTGTTAACTGCCTTAGCAAGTCCTTCAACTCCGGCAGAGCGTCTCAATAATGAGTCGCAAATAAAAACTAGAAACCCTATTGAACTCTTGTTTGGAGTGTTCAAACGAAGATCTCCAATATTAGCTGTTGGAATTAATGAGCCAATTATTGTGGCAGCAGCCGTACTATTCAATATGTTGAGGAGAGCTGGAGAACCTGAACCGCCTAACGACCGTGATGCCGTGAGAAAGTTTGATTTAATTGGATGAAATATCGACTAGTTCTGAGAGAAGGAGTACAAGAACTCAAGGTCAACAATCAATCTACCTACTTTGATAGTAAAATAAGCTTCGACAATTAATAGCAAGTTGCATATCAATGATTCGGAAGCAGCGATAATTTCTAATCCGTCGGATTTCGAATAGATAAAGGTACACACCACTGACATTGTTCCGTTCTAGTTCAATTTGTATTTTGTCGTTAACGGAACCACAGGGTAAGAATTTCGAATTGGATAATGGTAATCAATTTAATAATTCGCTTTTCCACATTTATTAAGTTTAATTCTCGACGTGTATTAAGAGGAATTCCCGCAAGCTTCCGTCGCCTTCCAACGAACGGGAATGCTGTTCGTAACAAGGCCTTATTCCCACAAATCCCCCGAACTTTTCTGGCCATCGCGCACCAATAAAACAGTACCTTAATGGCCAAGACGGCCTAGGTCGTTTGATGTGCTCAAAAGCCAGGTGCGGAAAACAGAAAGCAGTTGCTTTTGGAACTTGGATGAGTTATGCCAAACTCTGTCGGAAGATGAAGACATTGTTATGTACATGTGGTACCGGAGGATGAAGAGGAGAAGAAGAAGACGTACTTGTGGGTTCATCCTTAGATTGCACGTAACGTGAACAATAGACTATTCATTTCGGCAAGAGAACTACAAATGGATGATGCAAAATTTCTCGTATTTTATAGGATGTCCAAAGAATCCTACCTACATTTGGTCGAAATAATTTCGCCCAAAATATTATATGTTGACACGAACATGAGGGAATGTGTTAGTGCGGAAGAACGAATTCTCATAACAATAAGGTGAGTTTTGATTATGGAAATAGTAACAATTATGAAAAAAGATTGCAAATTCCAAAACGGTACATCATTTATTTATTAAGTAACTCATTTATTAGAAATAACGTTCTTCTCTTAAATTCTCTAACTTGATAATTGTTCAGCTCCATTAGATCTGGAACCAAACTTGAAAGGAATTCTTTTATACTTCTCTCCTTTGCTTCTAACGGATCCTTGGAGCTTAATAGGGACTTTTTTCTCATGAAATTGTCCCTGAAAGCTTCATCCACGTCTTCCGCTTTCGCTTTCCGCTTCCTACTGTATAAATGTCCCTTTTTTAATTTAGAATAAAGGCAGCCGAGATTGTTTTCAGTTTTATGTGCGATCTCTATATTATGGTTCCTACAAACACGTTTCACGTTCTCGGATAGGCCAGTAACATAAGGAAGCGAAATGTATTTTGGTGGGTCTTGATTAGATAGCTTATCTACAGGATTTTTTTGTAGCGAGTTATATATATTGAAAATTTTTTTGTTGAAGATTCTATTAATCAATTCAATAGGATAATTATTTTCGATCAAAACAGTTTTTGCTTTTTTTACAGCTTCCCGTCTGTATTTCGGATGGGATAGTTTAATGGATCTATTTGCAATTCCTGAAATAACTGATTTTTATATTCCATTGGTGAAGCTGAATTAAAATTTAAATAACGTCCGGACCAAGTTAGTTTTGTGTACCAAATGGTTTCGATTTTGTTAGTTTGTCGTATTATGGTTATGCCCAAAAAGTTAATTCTGTTGTCATGCTCCATTTCTATTGTAAATTGGATTTGTGGATGGTATGAATTGAATGCTTTTAATGTATCGTTAATGTGAATGTCGGGCATGGCAAGAATACAATCGTCGACATATCGTTTATAGAATGTTGGTTTGTGTGGAATATTATTAATAACGTTTTACGGAAAGCTATCGGTCCCGATTGTAAAAGGTGTTTAAGGAAGAAAGAAAACATTTTAGGAAATGGTTCTATACATAATTTGCAATGAAAAACCTCATATAACATAGATATCGAACATGTTCCTATCCTTTGTCAAAATTTTTGTTAAAACTATCGTTCACAGACTTTATTTCTACAATGGAATGTCGTAGGAAAAATCTCGTTTTGTTGAAAGAAACTTTAATGATGCACAATAAAAAAATCTATTTTCCAATAACTTGGTCATCCAAAATTTATCCGATGGTATCTTAATGGTCTATATTTAGGCTGTGTATAAATTTATTGATTTCACTACGGTTTGGATCAGAATAAAAATTTGCGATGTGCTGGGGATTATTTGTGAATGTGAACAATTACACCAATCGGGATAAACGTTCATTTTCCCGAGTTCCAGAACAACCTCTCAACAATACACGCAAGAATCGAATTCAATATCGTTCCGCTAGAAGGGAACGTTTTCCTCCTAGCAGGTACTGTCGTAAACAGGGTGTACGTGACTATTTACCGATTTTGGAATCGGATGAGTGCCGACAATTAGAGGACGACTTATCCGACAAACGGACGCTACAAACACCATAAAAATACATACGGTTCACTTTATCAACTTTATCAATTCACAATTAAAGGTCAAGATATTTTATTCAATCAACCTCGTTTCATTCTCCATTTTTTCAAATTGAAAAACACCCTATTTTTCCAAAGTCAACTACATTTCCGTAAAACAAAATTCCTCATTCATTCTTTATTCAATTCCTTCGGTTTTCAATTATTGCGTACTCAACCTATATGCCCACTTGAAATTGCAAAATACCAATGTAATGTCCGATTTAGACATACAAATCAAAATTACATACGAAAAAAAATATCACGAAATTGCGACGCTACGGAACCGACATGTTCCCTTTCAAACGTACCAAGTGTGCGGTTGGTCTAAGGGATATAATGAATTTATTCCATTTCGCTTTTCCACACTGTATTAGCTGACGTTGGCGAAAGAAATTCTTTCATTTGATGAGTACTGTTTACCGAGGAAAATGTGGCCATGGAGGCTTTTA
>JAIFOV010000130.1:0-72831 GCA_020654155.1 Novius pumilus
TCTTCATTCGTCAACAAAATCGATCAATGTCATTTAGCTTGTGCTAGAGCATCCATCACAATTTTTTCTAGAAAATTTCCAAGAACTCTTGCAGGATTTTACATTTTATGAAAATATAACTTTATATAATCAAATAATAAAATTAAGTAGGAGTTGCAGTTGATTTACCTTAGATTATGAGGCTGATTAAAAAAATAAATGAAAAATTACATACTTTTCTGAAAGAAAACTGTTCAAGTCATTCAAATGTTTATGATTTAGTACAAAACCTGTGCAGGTTTCTTCATAATCTGAGGTCTTTTGTGAAGTGACTGTGTGTAATATGTTCATCCATATTTTCATGGCTAATTCTCTCACTACTAACAATTGAAACCGTTGATACGGAAAGGTCCTCCAGGAATCTGGAAAGAGAATTGATAAAATTAAATATTTCAATTACAAACCATTTATGGTAGAGACCAATAATCAGGGCGACTGTTCCATAGATGCTCGTAATTCTAGAATGGTCTTCAGTGTGAGTGTTTAGGGTGTATCAGCATTTTGAAATCACAACAGCAAGAAGATGGTTAAACCAGCATTACAGTTTTGTATTTCAATTTCAGCTTTTTATATTTTAGTTATTTCCATTTTTATTTTGACAAGAAATCACCATCTTCAATTCCAGGGAATGTACAGGGAACTAGTTCTGGAATTCCTTTTTAATGGCTTTTTTCAATGTGTAGTGCAACGCGACGCCTCAAAATACACACTGCATATTCACAATAGATTGTACAGTTTTCTTCATAGGGATATGAACTAAATCTTCACCACCGGATTAAAAAACCCAATCACAGCATCTAAAGTGTTGGAAAATTACTGATAATAATTAGAGATGGGTCGTTCCGCAAATACCATGATTTTGGAGCGCGATTTTGACGTAACGGTCTGTCGCGTTCCGGCGGAACGAAATACCGGCGACTCATTCCGACGAGTCACTCTCGTGCTACGGAACGGGTACTTCGGAACGGGCTTCAAATACCAAGTACCGATCGCCGCAGCGTTCCTCTCGCGATTTCGCGAACTTGTCGCGACCGCATCGATCGATGCTCTCCATCCGCGGTGGTTGAAAAAAAGTAACCTTTCACTGCAGTTGGACTACCGGTTTAAAAAGGTATTCAGCGCACAATAACGACAACCCTTTCTTTTCTGCTCCATTTTAAAATTCAACGATCGAATATTTCAATAGTATTTAATTATTCAATTTTCCAAGAATTCGTTAAACATTTCTCTACAATAAACTAGAGATGGGTCGTTTCGCTAATACCGCGATTTTGGAGCGCGATTTCAATGGAACGGTCTGTCGCGTTCCGTCGCAATGAAATACCGGGTATTTTGGAACGCCAACAAATCCCGATCTGCTACACTTGAGGCGATCGCGATTCGCGACCAGCGATTCCTTTCATCGGAACACTCTCATGCTATGGAACTGGTACTTCGGAAGGGGCCATAAATACCAAGCACCGAGCGCTGTAGTGTTCCTGTCGCGATTTCGCGAATCGGTCGCGATCGCATCAATCGATGCTCTTGATCCGAAATAGTTGGCAAAATGTATTTTGGTGAAAGTCTAATTATTTGGTAACTGATACATCATTTCTGCCAGCTTCATATGGACCCAAAAGATCCACCACATAACCGTTTGTGGTGTAAATACTGAAAGATTCCCAAAGTGGTGTAATAAGCGCTCCGCACAGCGTCATCAGCGCATGCGCTATCTCCCACCTATGCAACTCGCGCACCACCGCTTCCAGAATCGTGCTTCGACGAGAGTGGGGACAATCGTAACGGTATATAAGCCGACCCGCTGCGTTGAATAAATCAGTAAAGGACCTGACTTCTACTCATCCCTTTTGACTGGGTGCTGACCAGACAAGCTCTCCTCTCCGTTTCCTCCGGCAGGTTGTTGACCTGTCCGGATTGTTTTTTCCAGGTGGAAGGTGTTGACTTCCACTTGGTTCCGCTCCATCCGGCTGGGTGTTGACCTGTCCGGATTGTTTTTCCCAGGTGGAAGGTGTTGACTTCCGCTTGGTCCTGCTTCCTTTGGCAGGAAGTTCATCTGTCTAGCGGGTATCGAGTCGACCTCTCTAGATTTCCAAATAGATTCGGGACCACAAGAGGGATTAGCCAACTCGCACACCAATGGGCCTTTCCCATGATTTTTTTTTATTGCTTAATTAAATGAAGTAAGTCAAAATTAACAGATTCCCAAAAAATTTCTTTCTAAATCCTCTTAGTTTTTTATAAAATAAATAAAATCGATTTGAAAGGCGGGAAATCTGAATTTTAAATTTTATGTAAAACCGGCAACATGGGAATGAGATTCAAACCATCTACTATTCCGTCGCTTAGGAACAATGACATAGATACTTAGAAGTTTTAAAGTTCTATGCGTAGATAACCTTAAAACCTAAGTTACATTGAGTCTTAAGCAATGTTGCCAGCTTCAGAAAAATTTTTTAAAAATTTTTTTAAAAAATTTAAAAATTTTAAAGGTTTTAAAAAAATTTAAACCTTTTTTTTTCCCCAAAAAATTTTTTTGGGAAAAAAACCCCCCGTCCCAATTTAAAAAAAAAAATTAAAAAAACCATTTTTTAAAAAAAAAAAAAAAAACCCTTTCCCAAAAATTTAAAAATTTTAAAATTTCCCCAAAAAAAAGGGGGGGGGCCCCCCCCCAAAAACCTTTTCCCCCGGGAAATTTAAAATTTTTAAATTTTTTCCCCCCAATTTTAAAATTTTTTTGGGGGGACCCCCTTTTTTTTTCCGGGAAAAAATTTTAAAAAAAAAAAAAAAAAAAACCCCTTTAACCCAAAATTCCCAAAAAAGGGGAAAAAAAAACCCCCCCGGGGCCCCCGTTTCCCGGAACCAAAAAATTTTTTTCCCCCCAAATTTTTTTTTGGGGGAAACCCCCCTTTTTCCCCCAAAATTTAAAAAAAATTTTTAAAAATTTTTAAAAAAAAATTAAAAAAAAAAATTTTTTTTTTTCCCCAAATTTCCCCCCAAAAAAAAATTTTTTAAAAATTAAAAAAAAAAAAAAAAAATTTTGGAACCCAAAAAAAAAAAAAACCCCCCCAAAAAAAAAAAGGTTTTAAAAAATTTTTTTTTCCCAAATTTAAACCCCCCCAAAAATCCCAAAATTTCCCCCCTTTTTCCCCCCAAAAAAAAAGAAAAAACCCCTTTAAAAAAAAAATTTAAAAACCAAAAAAAAAAGGAAAAAATTTCCCTTTTAAATTCCCCGGGCCAAAAAGGAAAAACCCCCAACCCTTTCCCCAAACCCCAAAAAACCCCAAAATTTTTTTAAAAGGGAAAAAACCAAAAAAAAAAAATTTAAAAAAAACCCCAAGAATTTTTTCCCCCGGGGTTTTTAAAAAAAAAAAATTTTAAAAAAAAAAAAACCCCAAAAAATTTTTAAAAAAAAAAAACCCCCAACCAACCCAAAAAAAAAAAAACCCCCCCCCCCAAAAAAAAAAAAAAACCCTTTTGGGCCCAAAACCCCAAAAAAATTTAAAAACCAAATTTTTCCAAATTTTTTGGGGGCAAAAATGCAAACCCCAAAAAAACCCCGGCCGGGGGGAAAAAAATTTTCCAAATCCCTTAAAAAAAAAATGAAAAAAAAAGGGGGTTTAAAAAAAATTTTTAAACCGGGAAAAAATTTGGGAAATTTTTTAAAAAAATTTTCCAAAAAAAATTTTTTTTTAAAAAAAAAAACCCAAAACCCCCAAAAAAAAAAGGAAAAAAACCCCCCCCCCCTTTCCCCAAAAAAAACCCAAAAAAAAAAACCCTTTTTTAAAAAAAACCCAAAAAAATTTTTGGAAAGGGGGAAAAAAAAAATCCCCAAAAAATTTCCCCCCAAAAAAAAGGGAAAAAACTTTCCCCTTAAAAAAAAAAAAGGCCCTTTTAAAAACCCCCTTTTGGCCAAACCCCAAAACCCCCAAAAAAATTTTTTGGGAAAAAAAAAAAAAAAAAAAAATTCCAAACCCCTTAATTGTGGAAACCAGTGAGGGCAAAACATGCCGTAGGAATACATACCATCTACATAAAACAAAAGCTAATATCAAAGATCCAACCATGCTTTCATCTCCAGAGGAACCAGATGAACCAGATGAAGAAAAGGAAACTCCAACCAATAACAATAACAAATTTAACCAACATAAAATCAAGAGGACTGCAAAAGGGGTCCACTGTTAAATGTATACAACAATCAAACATTACAAGGAGTGGCAGAATAGTTAAACCGGTTAAACGTTATGATTTCGAGTGAAAAACTGCAACTTAGTATTTATTTTATCTTGTGGGCAAGAGATACCTCACATCAAAATAAGTGAATGCAAACTAGTATGAATTGTTTATTTTTAACTGAAAAACGTTTGCCCTTGAGGGGACGGCGATACTTCAGACTAAACACAGAAGCAAGTGTATATACCACGAGAACGATCTTCCCTCTACGAGGTGGAGAAAACAACTGAACTTATTCCTCGCCTACTCCATATCCATTAACTACGTAGCCTACTTGATGTGATGAGACGCTACATCAGCCCCTCCTGAGACCTTTAGGTCGTTACGAACGGCTGGAGGTGAGACGGGAATGTTACTCTTCTACCTAAAGGAGTCTTGTTCTCATTCTTTTGGGAAGGCCCGGACTCTGTGGTTATCGCTGGCTCAGCTTGGGACGGCAACAATGGTTTCGTGTCGTTCAGAGTATAAGCTGGCTTAATTCAGTCGATGTCAATTTTCAAGGTTTTTTCGTTTCGCGCAAGCACCTTATACGGGCCCGAATACGGCGTCTGAAGTGGTTTCTTCACGAAGGTTTGCCTCAGAAAAACTTCTGGGTAAGTGGAAAGATCCTTGTGAACAAACGGGGTAATGATGTTTACGGATGTCTATAAGTTTGTAAGTCTATACAAAACACGACAATAAAAAATGGACGGATCGTATCGCCATCTAGGCCGCACAAAATGTTGTTCTGATCGACTCACCCGAATCCACCCCTTTGTTGGCGGATGTAGTTTCGATAAAGTAGAACCAAATAAAATAGCAACGGGTTATTATCGATAAACTACGAACCAAATGTCTCGTTCGATCACTAAAACGTATCTGGTGATGCGGTACGCTAACAAAACGCGATAACTTCATATGGTCACCAAAAAACAAGAAATGAGTACTGAACATACCGCTCACCAAAAATATACCAAATATTTTTCAATATAACAAGACGCCAAAAAATCTAATTTAAATTATGAAAGAAAAGTGACGAAATTAACCCACCCGAAAATAAAAGGATTGATAAATACATCACATCGTAAACAACGAGGCAATATAAAGCAAAAAAAAAACTTAATTTTCTTCCCCACGAGGTAGGGGCGACAATTCAACTATCGGTCGCTTAATAATTCCATCCGACGTTCGAACACTAGCAACTCGACATATGCCATCTCGACCAGGATGAAGTTCTACTACTCGACCTAATTTCCACTTGAGGGGGGGAATATTATTGTCGTGAATCAAAACCAATCTACCGACGATTACTTGCGATTTAGTCTCAAGCGTCCACCTAGATCGTTGCATAAGAGTGTGAAGATATTCGCGATGCCAACGGTGCCAAAAATGCTGTTGCATCCTCAACAACAATTGCCATCGATTTAATCGATTCATAGTAAGATGACTCAAGTCCGCATCTGGAATTGCGGTTAAAGGCTCTAATGTGAGAAAATGTCCAGGTGTTAATGCGGAATAGTCATTCGGATCTGAACTCATCTCCACAAGAGGTCTAGAATTTAAAATAGATTCGATACAAACAAGTATTGTATTGAATTCTTCATATGTGAGCACCTGATCACCAACGACGCGCGTTAAATGAGTTTTTACCGACTTTATGGCACTCTCCCATAGACCCCCAAAGTGTGGTGGTTTCATTTTAGAGACGCGAAAAGATGGCAAGTCTCCCATCTTTGGTTGCTCGAACTTTGGTTTTGCCCTAAAGCAACGATAACAATTAGAGATGGTTCTTCGAATTGTTCTTTGTGGTGATAAGATCCAAAATTGTTGACTTAGCAGAAAATGTAACATTTTCACTCCTGGATGTAAATACCGGTTATGGTAATGTTGAATAACGAGATAGGTGAGTTTATGTTTGCTAGGCAATAACAACGGAAATTTTTGTTCAAAATTCAATTTAGAATTTATTAGTCTACCTCCTACCTGCAAAAGATCATTTTCATCCAAGGAAGGGCAGAGTTTCCTAAAACCCTTCGAACACAACAAACCCTTCTTTATTCGTGAGATTTCGTCAGAGAAAGTCAAATGCTAAACAACGCGAACCATTACCAGCAGACTGTAAAATAATTCTGTCGAAACAGCAGAATCATGTTCCGGTGCTGAATTGAAATGAAGACGAATAGTTTGGGATGATATTTTACGAATTAAACGATAACAATAGCCTAAAATTCGTTGTATCTTTTCCAATGACGAAAAACGTTCCATCAATGATAAAACGACATTCTCGTCCACTTGTACGATGAATACACAACGTCGTTCCTCAGTTAAGGCTTCATCAGAAATGGAATAACCATAGGGCGACACAGTCTATATTGGAGACGATAACCATAAAGGTCCCGCCCACCATAGGGTATTGGTTAAAATATCCGAAGGCAAAGCACCTCGAGACGCAATGTCAGCAGGATTCTGCTTTCCATCTACGTGATGCCAGTTGGATGGATTAACTTTATTCTGAATATGTGCAACCCGGTTACTAACGAAAGTTGTCCAACGATAAGATGGAGACCGATTCCAATCTAAACAAATCCTCGAATCCGACAAAGCGAAAACCTCTCTAATTTCAATATAACCAACATAGGTGGAACAAACAAACGAAATCAAATCTGCCAAAAGAACAGCACCGCACAATTCGGGTCGAGGAATGGACACACGTTTAAGGGGTGCCACTCTTGATTTGGCACATACCCTAGTAATCTTAAAGAAGCCTGATGGATCTTGAAATCTCAGATAAACTACTGCTGCATAACCACGTTCACTACTGTCACAAAATCCATGAAGTTCACCAGTGGAAGTTCTGCAGCAAGATATATGTCTAGGTATACGCAGACTCGACAATAAACCCAACTCCGATTTGAATCTGATCCATCTATTACTGATCTCTTGAGGTGGAGTATCATCCCAATCAATGCCCAAGGTCCACAAATACTGCATCAGATGTTTAGAAAAAAATGTGACTGGAGCTAAAAGGCCTAGAGGATCGAAAATTCTGGACAAATCCGACAAAATAGTACGCTTAGTGCACTTCACCGATAGACTTTTGACGCTAAAAGAAAAGACTTCACCTGGAGGACTCCAATACATCCCGAGAATTTTAGTAGTCGAATCTCCTTCAAAATTTATCGACTGTTGAAGGGAAAATTCCGGAATATCGTTTAAAAGACAAGATTTATTACTAACCCACTTGCAAAGTTCGAATCCTCCACAATTTAACAAACCGATCAATTGCTGCATCATGTCACGCGCCACCTCCTCCGACTCAGCACCACCAAAGGTGTCATCGACGTAAGTAGCTTCCTCGATGAGTTTAACTGCTAACGGAAATCGATGACCTTCATCCCCACACAATTGACGCAGTGTTCTAAGAGCCAAGAAAGGTGAAGCTGCGACCCCATAAGTTACCGTATTCAGAAAATATTCTAGCATCGGTTCTTGCACTGAAGATCTCCAGAATATGCGTTGAAATTTCCTGTCTTTTGGGTTGATGAGAATTTGACGATACATTTGTCGAATATCTTCTGAAAACACAATCGAATGTGTACGAAAACGGAGCAACAAAACACTAATGTCTGCTTGTAATTTCGGTCCAATCCAAAGAACATCATTTAATGATTTTCCACTAGATGATTTCATCGAGGCTTCAAAAACGACTCGTAGCTTGGTGCCATTCGAATCCATCTTAGTGACACCATGATGAGGTATGTAATATCCAAGGGAACCATCCAACAGAGGAACCTTTGACATGTGTCCAAGTTCCAAGTTCCATAAAATCAGTATATTGTTTCTTGAATGTACAATTTCTCATCAATCGCCGTTCCAAACCATAAAAACGACGAAGAGGTAGTTTCCGAGAATTCCCTAGATCGGAAGTATAATTCGATGAAAATGGCAATGAAACGATATATCGACCATCAGAACCTCTAACTGTGGTTTTTGTAAAGAACTCCTCACAAAGAATCTCGTCAGGAGACAATGATGTAGAATTTGGTATATCTTCCACTTCCCAAAATCTTTTCAAAGTTGAATCCAATGAGGATAGATCCCGATCAATACCAACCAAGGCGACCATCGACGACTCAGTTTCACGATTCAACGAAGGATGGCAATGAATACTACCAGTCAATATCCAACCAAATTGAGTGTTTAAAGCGATTGGTTCGTTTGCATCACCCTCTATTTTACCACTACATACTATTTGGGCGAATACAGCGGCCGATAACAGTTTTCTATAGGTTTCGACTTGTAGAATTCCGGATCTGCCAGTGTTATATGAGAAATATGGTTCCAAAATTTGACCGAAAACGAGAATGCAGGCATATCGGAACAAATTTTAGGTAAAACGAAAACCTCCAAAGAAAACTGAGAACTTTTAGTATGAGCGGACGTAATGATACAATTGACTTTACCCTTTGGATGTACAGTAGATAAGTTTCCAATTCCGAAAATGGGTTGAGTTCTATTGTTATACTTCAATTCCAATTTTTCAATACACTGCTCGGACATAAAGCACGATTGACTTCCATTATCTATGAGACAACGAACCATCTGAAAATTACCACACTTATCGAGAACCTTGATTTCAGCAGTGGACAGCAAAACGGTGGAATCATAAGATTTTCTGCTACCGTTTGACACAAAACCACAATTAGCCGACGACTTCGAGGTACCGGCGGGATGTACATCAAGTGTGCTTTCATCTGTCTTCGATTCGCTAATAACAATTGAACGCTCTGCTTTGTCAAAATGCAACAAAGTATGGTGAGATAAGTTGCAATGTCTACAGCGTGATTTACTCGAACAATTTTTAACATTATGTGATGGCCGTAAACAATTCAAACAGAGTTTGTGATCCTTTGTCAAAAGAAATCTTCCATAAGGAGCTTTCCCGAGAAAAGTAGGGCATTTTGTAGTTAAATGATCCTTCCTACAGAATAAACAACAATCAATGGAGCCTTGACTTGAAACCAAAAATGATTTAAAATTGGATTTTGAATTTTTAATGTCCGCATTTTTCTGCGGTAGGCACTTAGTCAATGAGCACCATAACATTTTCTCCAAATTCACAGTCTCCAAAGCCTTGAAGTGATCAGTTAAAAAAGACTTCAATTGATCATACGAAGGCAATTCAATTTTACTATGTTCGAATTCGAAACGACTACGAGTTTTAGAATCGACCTTGTCTAGCATAATGTTAAACAAAGGGAAACACCATTGATCCACGTGAAAACCCAAATTATCGAGTGCTGCTAGGTTTTCAGAAAATACATTAAGCAGATTTCGTAAGAGGGAAACATTTTCTTTCTCAATTTTTGGAAAACTAACAATCCTATTCCCACTCGAAGTGGCCAATGGACGTTTGTTATCGTATCTTTTCTTCAAATTATCGAAAGCAACTAAATAATTGTCATTAGACAACGAAACTCCCCTAACAGTTGCCAACGCTTCGCCTGATAAACAACTCAATAAGTACTGAAATTTCTCGATGTCCTTAAGAGAATCATTTTCATCGACCAAGGTAGAGAATAGATCGACAAAAATTTTCCAATGAGCTAAATCACCATTGAAGGATGGTAAAGCAATCTTTGGAAGTTTAGCACTCGACACAGTACGATCAACCGATCTATTTGTCCGATTGTGAACTTCGTTTTGAGAGTCAAACAGATGATAATGAATCGCCTTTATATGAAAATATTTTTTATCAATCTCTGATCTTAGTTGATTTTCACTGACTAATGATTGTGGATCGGTGTCAATATTTATTGACGTAAGAATTTTTGTCTGCAAATTTTCGAAATTTTTATAAATTGATTCCAACTTCGAGAAACGAACCTTAAAGGCAGTAAATTGATTTGGATCATGCTCAGCTTCAGACGCAACGTTAAAAATCTCGTTAATTCTTTCAATCGCTACATCTGGAGCAATTTTATGTTGTGTCATCCGTTGAACCTGACGATCTGGTGGAGGCATTATTACAAGAATTGTTCAATCCTATATTAACGATAACAGTGTTGCGAACGATTATTTGGATTTTATAGAAGCGATCGAATGTTAAATAACACGCAACGAATATGCGTATTATCCGAAATGCCGAACGAATAAAATTCACTTCTGAGTTCAACCTGCTTGACGACTTTTACGATGCGATCTTTATCAATCCCAACAATTGATAACGAAAAAACTAATCTTAATATTCTTTTGGTATATTTTTCGAACAAATATATCCCGATATGAACATTAACAAGCGAAATTTAATCGTACTGACTACGTCGAACAGAACTTATTAGCGACAATTCGATATCTGAATCCGGCTCGAAGGACCAAAAAATATATAAGTTTGTAAGTCTATACAAAACACGACAATAAAAAATGGACGGATCGTATCGCCATCTAGGCCGCACAAAATGTTGTTCTGATCGACTCACCCGAATCCACTCTGAACTGCCGATGTCCGTTGGGGGTACCCCTTTGTTGGCGGATGTAGTTTCGATAAAATAGCACCAAATAGAATTGCAACGGGTTATTTTCGATAAACGACGAACCAAATGTCTCGTTCGACCACTAAAACGTATCTAGTGATGCGGTATGCTAACAAAACGCGATAACTTCATATGGTCACCAAAAAACAAGAAATGAGTACTGAACAGGGTGCGTGACAGGAAATTGCTGTAGTCGGTTATCTCTTGCGTAACTGATAGAATTGGAACACAACCCAATTAGTTTTAAATATTTTTGTGAGGGCGCCACTGTCTATTCTTACGATTTCACCATTGTGTACGCTTGCACTTTAATTGCAATAAAACAAGATAGTTACTCAGTTAATTTCTTTTATTCCATCTAAATCCTACATGGTAGCAGAGCGTGGTTGTGGATAAAAGAAATCAGATAAAAATAAACAGTAATTCCGAAGTTTTACCGAAGAGTGCAATTTTGAGGTTACCGGTACCTACCTACCGGCATTTTGTGGTCAGCGCGCTAAAAAAAACTCCGTTTCTTCAGAATGTCGAGCTCGAATATGTTTAATCTCGAGAAATTGAGTGGTCGAGACAATTTCACAACATGGAAATTCAGTGTTAAAATATATCTCGAGCATGAGGAACTGTGGAGCTGCATCGAACCACCGACAGGATATACGTTCGACGCAGCAAAAGACATAAAGGCAAAAACTAAACTCATTCTGCTACTGGACCCTCAAAACTATGTTCATGTCCAACAGTGCACAACCGCCAAAGAAGTGTGGGACAGCTTGAATAAAGTATTTGATGATAATGGGCTAACACGGAGGGTAAGCCTGTTAAAGGAGTTAATCAATACTTCACTGGAATCAAGTAATGGCATAGAGGACTATATTAGCAAGATTATGAATGCTGCACACAAGCTTAGAAATATTAACTTTGAAGTTAATGATCAGTGGCTTGGCACATTGATGTTAGCCGGCTTGCCTGATGAGTATAAACCAATGATTATGGGATTGGAGAATTCTGGTGCTAAAATTGGTGCAGACTTTATAAAAGCAAAATTACTCCAAGAAGTGAGAAGTGAAGATTCAAACAAAACTTTTTATTTGAACTCAAAGAAAAACTTTAAGAATCAACACAATAACTCTAAGTCTCAGGTGAAAACTAAAGGCCCACGATGCTACAACTGCAATGGTTATGGGCATTTTGCAAAGTTTTGCAAAAAGCAGAAGAAGACAATGAACAGAGAAAACAAAGATCAAGAAAGTTTCATTGCAGCTTTTTCAGCCTTTTCAGGTAAAGAAAATCAGAAATGGTACATTGACTCAGGTGCTTCCATGCACATGTGTAGCCATAAAGAATGGATATACAATGTACGCGAGCCCCCGGTGAAAACTATCACAGTGGCAAACAGGGAGCCATTGTCAGTGGAGTGTGTTGGAGATATCAGCATTTATATCACACAACATGATGAAATTGAGGTGAGAAATGTTTTATATGTACCCGGACTTGCAGCTAATCTACTGTCAGTTAGTACTATCACTAAGAATGGATGTAATGTGTCATTCACTGAGAAAGGTTGCAATATTAATAATAATACGGGAAAGCTATTATGCTCAGCCTCGCTAATAAATAAATTATATGTTCTGGACTCTTATACTACTAATATTGAAACTGCTCATATGGTGTCAAATAAACCTAATGAAAATGATATTAATTTATGGCATCTGCGGATGGCACATTTAAATGTTTCAGCTCTAAAGAAATTACCAGATTGTGCCGAAGGTGTTAGACTGACACAAGGAGTTCATAAGGATACTCAATGTTCCACCTGTTTAGAAGGGAAACAGGCAAGGTTGCCGTTCAAGAATCCAGGTTCTAGAGCCACAGAACCACTACAAGTTATACATTCTGACCTTTGTGGCCCTATGGAGACTACTTCTTATGGAGGTATGAAATATTTCATTTCTTTCATCGACGATTACTCCAGAATGGTCCATATTTATTTTATGAAAGATAAACAAAATGTGCTAGATATTTTTAAAGACTTTAAAATAAAGGTAGAGAACCAATTGAATTATAAAATTAAAATAATAAGAACAGACAATGGTAAGAGTACTGCAATTCCAATTTTGAGCAATACTTATCAAACTGTGGAATTATACACCAGACTAGCACTCCGTATACTCCTCAGCAAAATGGGCTTTGGAGAGGATGAATAGAACACTGGTAGAAAAGGCGAGATGCATGATATTTTATGCAAAGTTAAATAAACCTGTATGGGCTGAGGCTATTGCCACAGCTGCATACATTGTTAATAGATCACCAACTAAAGTACTAGAAGACACTACTCCTTATAAAATGTGGACAGGAAAGGAACCAAAGTTAGATCATATGAGAATATTTGGCACAAGAGTCATGGTTCATATTCCAAAGGAGAAACGTCTAAAATGGGACAAAAAGTCAATGGAAATGTTTTTTGTCGGTTACTGTGAATATACAAAAGGATACCGTGTAATGCATCCACAAACACATGAGGTGACAAAGAGTAGAGATGTTATTTTCTTTGAAAATGTTAATCAGTCTAATGAATGTACAATTTCAGTCAATCCAATTGATGCCGAGTCAATCAAGTCAGAAGAGAAACCAAAGCAGTCTGTCACTATTCCTCAGTCAGATGAATCTGCAACAAAAACTTTATCTGAAAGTGATGGTGAAAACTCCAGTGAATATGAAACTGATACATGTGATCTTGATGATAGTTACCGGCCGCCAAGAAGATTATTACAGCAAGAACAACAGACTAGTAATGTAACTCTCAGACCTCGTAGAAACTATCAGATTAATAATAATGGTTTACTTTGTTTATATACAAATATTACAGATCCACAAAGTGTAGATGAAGCTTTGACATCTCCACATGCCCAAGAATGATAGAAAATGAAACATGGCAGCTTGTCGACTTACCTACAGATAAAAAGGCATTGCCACGTAAATGGGTGTTCAAGACCAAAACTGATCAACAAGGAAATACTATTAGATACAAAGCTAGACTTGTCATAAAAGGTTATGCACAGAGGAAAGGCATTGATTATCAAGAAGTCTACTCTCCGGTGGTGAGATACACTTCCATTCGTTATCTGTTCGCCATAGCAGCTCAATATAATCTACAGACCGAACAAATGGATGCTGTGTCTGCTTTTTTACAAGGAAATATAGATACTGATATACAGTAAAAGCTCCTTATTCGCGGGATATACGTTCCAAAAATATGCCGCGAATATAGAAACCGTGAATACGGAATCGTAGTTTATATGGGATTATAGGGAATACGTTCCTTGGTGAGAAAAAAACGGAAAACAAATATATGAAAAAATGAATTTAATTGAAGTTTTTGAACATTTTGATTAATAATCTTGAGGTTTAGGCAATGGTTTGAAGAATTAGGTAATTTTTTCTTGCTTGGCAGTTTTTAAAAGCTCCTTTAACTCAGACTGATACATATGCGGCAGTCGCATTAGCAATTCACCTCTTAAAAATAAGATTTCTCGGCGAAGGCAGCTTATGTCAAAGTCGTTGGAATTATCATTTAACAACATAATTCAGGCAATGTTTTAATAAAATTCATTTGACTTTTCTTCTTTTACTTCATTTGACGGCATTTACAAAGGATATTGGATTGGAAACCTATTGGAATCCGCGAATAAAGAAATTTTTCGCCGCGAATATAGAAATTGGGTCACATTTTTTTAGTCCGCGAATAACGAAATCGCGAATGAAGGAAGCGCGAATAAGGAGCTTCTACTGTATATATGTTACAGCCAGAGATGTATACCAAAGGAGATAAGGTTTGTTACTTATTGAAATCTATCTATGGTCTCAAACAAGCTAGCAGGCTTTGGAATATTAAGTTAAGCCAAGTCTTAAAAGAGATGGGATTTGAGCAATCAAAGACTGATCCGTGTATTTATTATAATATTAAAAAGAGAATTTATATTGCAGTTTTAATCATATTTAGTTCCCAGCCAGTATTAACTAAAGAATTAAAAGATAAGTTATGTGAAAAATTAAATATGAAGGATATTGGCCAAGCAAGACAATGTGTGGGATTAAACATCACTAGAGGTGAAAATAGAATTATGTTAGATCAGGAGAAGTACATAATGGAAATATTATCAAGATTTAATATGACAGATTGTAAAGCAGCAAGGACACCTATAGAAGTTGGTCTGAAGTTCACTGAAAATAATGAAGATCCATTTGACTGTCCTTACCAACATGCTATCGGGAGTCTACTGTATGTGGCTCAAGGAACAAGACCAGACATATCATTTGCTGTGAATACCCTTAGTAGATATAATAAAGAACCCAAAACTGAACATTGGACTGCTGTGAAAAGGGTGCTAAGATACCTACAGGGTACCAAACATTACAAACTAACCTACACCAAGAATGGTCAAAATGAAATCACAGGATACTGTGATGCAGATTGGGCGAGCGATGTGCGTGACCGTAAGTCGTGCACGGGCTATATTTTTATGTTGCAGGGTGGAGCAGTGTCATGGTGCTCACGCAAACAGCAGACCGTGGCATTATCTACTGCAGAGGCCGAGTACATGGCCATGTCATCAGCGGCACAGGAGGCGCTATGGCTACAGCAGCTGCAAGGAGAACTAGGAGGAGGAAAATGTGACTCTCTAATCATTCACAGCGACAACCAAAGTGCAATCAAACTCACTGCTAATGACTGTTATCTACCTAGGTCTAAACACATAGATATAAAGCATCACTTTTTAAGGGAACATGTTAGTAATTTAAAGTTAAAGTTTTGTTATATACAGGGTATACAAAATATTTCAGATATATTAACTAAGGGGACTACTGTTGATAAACATTTATATTGTGTGTCAAATATGGGATTGTGTTCAGGGGAGGGTGATAGAATTGGAACACAACCCAATTAGTTTTAAATATTTTTGTGAGGGCGCCACTGTCTATTCTTACTTATCTGTGAACTCACGACGTTGAACGATTTCACCATTGTGTACGCTTGCACTTTAATTGCAATGAAACAAGATAGTTACTCAGTTAATTTCTTTTATTCCATCTAAATCCTACAGTAACTTTCGCGAAAAAATCTCCGGGGAGACGTAAATGTTGACCGTAAACCGATTCTGCTTCCTTCTCGTGGCACAGGATTGCTGCTTTTAACTGCCGATGAAAGCGTTTCCGCCGTAATGTCAGCGAGGGGAACGATTTCAAGCCCGTACGTCAAACGGTCTACTGCTCTTAAACGGTAAGGGTAACCTTGCGACATCTGGAGTGGTCCGATTAGATCTATATGGACATGTGCAAAACGTTCCGAAGGCGTTTTAAAATGATGCACTTCAGCGTGGGTGTGACGGGAGATTTTAGAGGGTTGGCATGCAGCGCAACTCCTGCTCCACTCTGCAATGTTTTAGGATATTGGGCCCGATAAATCTTTCCGTCATTAGCCGGATGGTTGTTGTTTCTGCACTGGACGACTTTTATTTCATTTTGAAATAATAAAAATTCACACCCACCACCATCCTCTTAGCGGAGTTTGATTGAGGAACTTTAGGTATGTAGTCTGACTTTCAACCTCCAAAACCGTAGAGAGCCTTGTCGTTTTAATGCATAAACGACGTCCATAGCGATGACCGTATACCATTGACAGAGTAAGAGTGCCTTGGGTCTTGGGTTCCAAGATATAGAATTCTATATTTATCGACATTGAGTGGTAGGAGCCAGTCAACACTCCAGAGTTCGAGGGCAAACAGGTCCTGCTGCAGACGGAGGGGACACCTTGCGTCGTTATAAACTTTTATATCGTCCGCATACGATGAATGAGCTGATTTTAAGAGAAATGATAAATCAGATACATAAAGAAGGAACAAAATTGGTCCCATTACCGAGCCCTGGGGAACCCCACACGTCACCGATCTAGGACGATTTTTCTCGATTAAGATGGTTCTTAAGAGTGTTTTGTACTTTAAACGTCAAATTTATATTCTGTTTTTTGAAACGTCTTTTAGGTTTTACACTAGTGTTTTGTGTTTATTGGAAGACAAGGTGTGAGAGAAGTGAGTTCTCTTGTTGTCAGTTTTCTCTTTATGTTACGGTAGCGTTTTACGATCAAGGGTAGAGGAAAAGATTATAAATAAATAAAAATAAATAAATAATCCATTTATTTCCAGAAAGACCATCATTACAGGTATGGAACAAGTCACAAAGAAAAGAAAACATAAGTTCAAAGAACATACAAATTAAAATTAAAATAAGGCACCATTTTTTTTTTTTTTTTTTTTTTACATTAATAGTATTATTATTAGTAGTAACCCTCTCCCTCCCAGCGGCATAAAATTTATATACCATTTAAGGTCTGTCGACTAGCCACCGGGAAAAGGAGGGTTATATTATCTATCACAGAAATATTCATCTAGAGTATAATAAACTTTATTGAGAAGATAACTATTGAGTTTTTTTTTGAAAGAACGAGTTGTTTCAATTTCTTTGATCTGTACAGGTAGATGATTATAAATCTTAACGCTAGCTATGAAGAAAGAGTCACGGGTTTTGGTAAGTCGGTGTTTTGGAATCCTTAAGAGGCCTCTGTATCTGGTATTAAACGCATGTGTGTCTCCGTTCCTTTCATAGTTTTTGCTGTGCATTTGCACATACAGACAGCATTCCATTATATAGATTCCACACAAAGTATGTATTCCTAGTTGTTTAAAATATTCGCGACAGGATGTCCGTCTTGAAATCCCCAAAATTGCTCTTATTATTTGCTTTTGTGCGATAAACACTCTTTTTGAATCTGCACAGTTACCCCAAAATCTAACTCCGTACTTTAGGCGTGATACAACCTGTGCATAGTACATACTCATTACTGAGGACCGGCCTAGCACTCCCCTGAGGTTTCTCATCAAATAGGTTATTGAACTTAGTTTAGATGACAGTTCATTACAGTGCTGTTTAAATGATAAAGTTTCATCCAGTATGAGTCCCAGAAATTTGACACTCTTCGATCTGTGAACATCTATTTCATCAACTTTAAGCGTTAGTTCCATATCCGCTTTAGTTTGATAGTTATGGAATCGTACGTAATTTGTCTTCTCGGTGTTAAGAAACAAAGAATTGACACTGAACCAGTCTGATAGAGTTCTGAGCTCCCGGTTACACGCAACTGAGATCTCAGCATCAGTGCCACCAGCAACACATGAAAAATCGTCAGCATAAATAGCAAAGTCAGTGGTCAGGCCTTCTGCTATATCATTGACATAAATAATAAAAAGGAATGGGCCCATAATAGACCCTGCGGGACTCTATATTTATCTCTGCAGTATCCGACGTAACGTTGAATTTTTTATTGTTTTCAAGTGTGGTAACAGACATGTATTGCCTTCTCCCTCTGAGATAACTCGTGATCCACGATAGTGCAACCCCTCTAACGCCATAGCCTGTCAACTTTTCCTGCAAAACGTCATGCGAGACACAATCAAATGCCCTGCTAAGGTCACAGAAGACCCCAGCAGGGCAGTTGCCGCGCTCTAAATGCATGTACACTGTTTGCAGTAGGTGATGTATAGCATCACCTGTTGTACGGCCCTGTACAAATCCAAACTGGTTTCTTAAAATTAATTTATTGCTCATAAAATAACTCGTGAGTCGTTCCAGAAAGGAATATTCAAGCAACTTTGAAAATGAAGGTTGAAGTGCTATGGGCCTGTAGTTTTCTGTCTGTCAATGGCGAAATGATAAAGTACAGCACCCTTTTCAATAAAAAAAAGATTCTTGAAAGCAATGATTAGAATAGTGTTGTACTCATGCTCTTAGTCGGGAAGGGATAAAGGAATTCTCAAAAGGCGGCGAAACATAGAATTTAAGGACGAAAGTTTGTATATGAGGGGGTGATTAGAGTAATGATCAATAACGTGGTCGGTTGTCATGGGCTTTCTATAGATGTCAAATAAAAAAAAAAAAAGACAGTAAGGCGGAGGTTGACAAAAGATATAGAGTTGTTAACAGAGGGTTCGAATGTAAATTTAATTCTTGTGTGTATTGTGTTCAAAAACAACATCCCAGCAATGAAAGCAAAGAGAGCGGTAGAAAATCTGGTTAGAAGAAGAACTTAAGAAAAATACTCTAAGCGAGATAAAATTTGCCACCATATTTGGATCCTTCATAGGGAACTGGGCGCAAAGTTACATCCTACACTATGGAACTCTATCGACTCCAGAGTTAGGGAGATAGTTGAAATAATAGGCGAAAACACATACTCGAACTTGAACAAAAAAGTTAATATCCTAAAACCTAGTCAACGAAGACGTCAACACGTAACGTCCCATCAACCAAACTGCAGCTTCGAATTTCATGCCAGGATCAACATGTCCAACACCCTGTTTTCCCACGAAGAAATGCAAATACTCGATCTCGGTCTAAAGTTCGCACCACACTTGAAACGAAATGAATATGATTATTACAATCTAATGGCAGCTAGCGAAATTGCAATATGCCATAGTAATGGTCCGTATCCTAACATCATAGGCCTACATACAGCAAGGATCATAAAACAACACTCTGCCACATCCTCAAGACTTTTCCAATCAACTCTTTTTTCCTTAAAGAAGAAAATACAACACGACGATCTACTCATCACTAAGGCAGATAAGGGTAATTGAACGATATAAATGCATATGAACGACTACGTACAAAAAACTGAGAATTTCCTCAACTCACCTGACTTCATTCGTCTCAATCACGATCTTACCCAACCTTTTTAAAAAAGACATCCGCCATAGTTAAGAGATTTTCCTGTTTCCTCGATCATTTCAACCTAAAACCCTTCCACTTGATACCCAGTTTGCCCATCACACCATTGTTATATTCACTTCCAAAGATTCATAAACAAAACGTTCCAGTTCGCCCCATACTTTCCTTTGCTGGCACCCCTACACATAAGCTTTCCACCCATCTAAATTCCATTTTGAAGTCGAATATATCTTACAAATCACAATACTCAATGCATAGCACCACTGAACTTGTCGATGTGTTGAAAAAACTTGAAGATCCCTAAAGGCGCACATCTGATATCTTTCGATATAATCAAGCTTAATCCTTCCACCCCCACGAATGAGGCATATAACGCTGTTACAGAATCCATAGTCAACTCACATTTCCACGACGACAAGGCTACAGCCGTTGCTAAAACATTGCATGAATCAAAATTTTTTTAAATTCAACTCAAAGTTTCCGTACTTGAAAAACTCTAGTGAAAAACTTAAAAGATGTTTCAAAAAACAGAATATAAATTTGACGTTTAAAGTACAAAACACTGTTAAGAACCATCTTTCCATGGTAAAAGACCCAGTTGAAATCGAGAAAAGTGGTATATACAAACTTAATTGCTCGTGCAGCCAATTTTACATTGGAAGATCTTTTCGAAAGATCGAAACTAGAATAAAACAACATTTCTCTGACATCAGAAATGACAAACTGGAGAAGTCCACATTCGCAAAACACATTTTGAACAACTCTAACCACAACCCATTCACGTATCCTGAAATCCTCCATGTCTCCTCCAATAGATCCATTGTCGAAAAACTTGAGAAGATGGAGATTGTTCTCTACATACAAAAAACTCATTCGGAGATCGTGAAGCGCAATCTATGAAACCTTTCAAATTCTCCAATATTCGTAATCTGAATCCATTTATTGATGCTGATAATATTTTACCGGTGGGTGGACGAATTTCAAAGTCGCCTTACTCTTTCGAAAAGAAGCACCCTTCCCCGTCAACACTGAATAACTGAATTGATAATAAATAAACTGCATCGTGATCTATTACATTCCGGATTGAAATTGAGACTCGGCATGTTACGCGAAAAATCTGAATTATAGGTGTTCGCAACGTGAACAGAGGTCAAATTCAAAGTGGAAAGTTCGTCGTCCAGTTCGATCGGACCACCGGAAAAGCCGAATTCTTCGCACCGAAAGTCAACATTTTCCGGTCGTACATTGGCCGGTCACGCCATATGACGACATCCTGTCGCGGACCCCACTTTGAATAGTTTGCGTTAATATGTAGTAAATAAGTAATAGTTAGTAAAAAATAAAACACACTCACTCAACTGCACAAGTTCGATCCATTTTTACCGTTGTCACTACGTACCACCCGTACCCGAACACAAGTTTTGATTCGGCAACAAATTGAACACAAGTTTCAATTTATCAACAAATTGGGCACAAGTTCCAATTCATCTGTAGACAAAAGAGTGAAGTTGCAACAAACTACACTTTCTTTGCACATAGTCCTTCGAGCCTACAAACATT
Organism: Novius pumilus; assembly: GCA_020654155.1. Lineage (NCBI taxonomy): Eukaryota > Metazoa > Arthropoda > Insecta > Coleoptera > Coccinellidae > Novius > Novius pumilus. Next base: position 21,117 of record JAIFOV010000130.1, read on the forward strand.
GAACCAGCGACCTGTGGAATCCTGAGTGTCTAAGCCCTTCAGTCTTCTACATATTGAACGCACCCCTCAGAAAATCTAACGCCGAATTCTCCAACGTATATTGTTACAAATACAATGGCATCAAACATCCAAGATCAATGCAACCAACAAACCAGCACTGGAGAAGCTAACAGGCAGATCCTGTCGAACATCAAGAAGGATTCCGGTTCCAGGAAAACAATTTCCTACTTTCAAACTCGTCAAGTAGCTCTCGCTCTGCACTGGGAATCATTTGAAGCTGTCCACGCCACCCTGTTGCCTCTTATTCCTGCGGATCACAAATACGTTACCAACGACTTCTACAAACAAGTGAAGGACGTATATGAAAAAGCCAACAACTACATCAAAGAAGGAATGGCCCAACTCACCGGTGATGGAGACGATCTCGACGCCGATGAAGTTCAAATACACGCTGCAGGAATCGAACAATCATTTCCTCCACGAATCAAAACCCAGCTGGTTAAATTGGAATCTTTTTCAAAAGAAGTACAATCCATCAACGAAATAATTAAAATTAATAAAAACAAGAGTTATTGGGATTTCCAACTGCAAGCCTTAACCAGGAAATGGGATGACATCAACAATCGACACGACGAAATTCTCGCCAACGGGGATGAATATTCACAATCTTATCAAGAATCAGACGCATTCTACGATCAACAACAGAATTATCAACAAATGGTCCAAACTCTTACTTCCATCCCTGCGGAGAAACCTCAGCAAACCGCTGCTACATTGCAGCCAAAACCAAAACTGGCCGACATTCAGGGATATATTCGCAAGAATTATTCATCAAAATCAGTCGATAGGAAACGCAGAAAAAATGCAATACCTCAAAACCCATCTGACGGGCGAAGTCAGCAAATTAATACAGCACCTCCTAACGTGCGACACTAATTACACGACCGCCTGGGAAATCATTCAAAATCGGTATGATAACAAACCGCTACAATTCTCCAAACGTATGGACAATTTGTTGTATCTTCCATCTTCCAATTTCGAATCAGGAGCCGCTTTAAATAAACTCCACGACACAACAGTAGAAACAATCCAGGCAATCGGCAACTTGGGAATCGCTACCGATCAATGGGGTCCCATGGTGGCGCACATCATTTCAAAAAAAATGGACGCCGAGTAGAGAAAAGTATACGAACTATCTTTGGAACGTCCCAAGGATATACAAACGCTGGAAAATGTACTGGCATTTTCGGAAAAGCGGTTCCAATCCCTTGAAACAGCAAAACCTACCCCAAAAAAGGCTGAATTCACCACGTTCAACAAACAATCTTGGACGATTAAAACTCATCACGTCAGAACTAGTAGATGTGCAATATGCAAAAATGATCATGCGCTACATAAATGCGGTAAATTCCTCGCCATGTCGGTCAATGACCACCAAAAGTCCGTCGCCAAGCTTGGGCAATGCACCAACTGTCTGACACACAAAAAAGAAGAAGATTGCCACAGCATATTCAAGTGCCGAAAATGTAACAAACCGCATTATACGTTACTTCATCGGGAAACAACATTAAAAAACAACAGCGTTAACACCCAAATCGTTCCACAAGAAAATAGCGTCGCTAACCACCTGGGCAGGACGCCAATTCAACCAGAAACACCGCACCTACCACTGTTAGCAACAGCGCTTGTGAAACTGGAATCTAGCATCGAGACACAAGAAACAATGCGCGCCTTAATAGATCCAGGATCCCAAGCATCATTTATTATTATTCCAACAATGAATAGATATGCAAATACTTCGATTCCGGAAGTTCCGTGCTGCACAACAATTCTCGGCATGGACGACTTAGTATTTTTAGAGAGGCTGAAAGCTTCGAGGTGACATTCTTGATGATGACCATCACCTTGTTTGGTGAAACGAAGTCATACAGATGGCCCTCATTATGATACGCCCGGCTTAGCGTAGAATATTTGTTTGAAATTTCTTCCAGATAATTGGTTGCAAGTTGAAAATTTATTAACAACTGGACATTGATGCGGTTTAAGTCAGTTGTTTTGAACCATCCCTTATTTTCTTCTCATAATTTCAAGCCTTGGTTGAATTTCAAGCGAAAGTTTTCTAATTTTTGGCTGATCCGTTTCTCAGAGGATTCAACCGCTGCGGTGGTGGATACCAGTAATTTGGATTGATGCTTGGTGATGTCAATTAGATGCTGTTGATTCTGATGAAGCGCGTCTATGTCATGATACACCTCATCGTTTACTCCGAATACTGACGTCATGAACTTCCCTAACAGTTCCCTTTTCCTTCGTTGGTGTTGCGTATAGTTTATGGTTTCCATATGCAATGCCATTTCTGCGGCCTGTTGTTGAAGATGATGAACGAACTCTGTACAATGAATGCCACCTATTTGCTGCTTCCCTTCTTGGCACAGTGTTTCAAATTGAGTGATGGTTTGATTCACATTTTTCTGGTCTTCCATCATTTTGTGTTTGGGAAAATTCAAGTCGATTCCTAATGTACCGGTGTCTATGTGAATCATTCCTAAGTGCTCAATGTAAATTCCTGCTTCTAATTGAATCATGGTATAGTTTGCAGTTGAAGGTTGAATTCCGGTGCACAATACGAAGCAACATAGCAGTAGTAATGTTAAATTGGAAGAGACGGACGATTTTGGCCGGTTTTTTTTTCTCACACAACAGGAGTAAATCACGGCATTAGTAGATGTATTACATGTGTAAAGGATCATGCTCACACTTGTTCCCAATTAATGGATGAACTTCCGGATTCTCGTTGTACACCTTCTCGACTTTTTACACACAGGTGTTAATTTTTCTTTAAAACTAAATCAGGTCGCGGATCTAAATCGCATAAATGCTACATCCTTGTACAAGCACCATCCATTTAAGGGTAGCCCTAGATTACACCACGGAAACCTTTTTTACGGCCTTCAAAAATTTGTATCACGTCGTGGTATCCCTGCGTATTTGTATAGTGATAACGAAACAAATTTTAGAGATGATGCCAGAGAGTTGGTCCGTTCATTTAATCAAATAAAATGAGACCCTAATCTAATTGGAAGATTGGCTTCGGATTGCACGGCCTGTCATTTTGCACCTCCATCTGCGCCGCATTTTGGTGGCCCATGGGAGGCAGGTGTAAAAAGCATGAAGAGACATTTGAGAAAAATTCTTGGTAATGAGATTCCCACCCTAGAGGAATTCAATACTCTATTTGCGCAAGATGAATGTTGTCTCAATTCGCCACCATTGGCTGCAGTCTCAGACAATTTCGAAGTTCCAGGCCTTTTATTAATTGGATGTCCTTTTAGAACAACACCTCCGTCATTATTCGATTTGAAAGAAAATGATCTTTCTCGTTGGCAACGCTATCAAAAAGGGTTAGAGTATTTTTGGCCAAATTGGAGTAGGGATCACATTCACGAACTTCAACAAAGAATTAAATGGTTCACTCATCAGCTGGATATTAAAGTGGATGACCTCGTGTTAATAAGAAACTTTAATCTTCCTCCCGCTAAGTGTGAAATGAATCGCATAATTGACGTGCATGTTGGGAGAGACTGTAGAGTTAATGCTGTTTCTGTCAAAGCTTCTAAGTCGATATATCGGCGTTAATTAGTGTTGTTACCGCTTGCAACCGACGTTCCACATTATGTCAGAGTTTGACTCTTTATTTATGTTCTTGCTTCCATTTTTTATGTAACTTAAGTAATAATAGTTTTGAACATTTTTCTGTAATTTGGGGTTATTGCGTAAGAGTTAGGATTTAGTTTGCTTATCATTTTTGTGTTTTAGTTTGACTTCATTTATTCATTTTTTGTAAATTTGTGATTTTGTTGAATGTTTAGCCTTGAAGTATTGCGAGCCACGTGCTCGCAAGGTGGCCGGTATGTTCGAAATTAACTTTAACTCTGTGTCTCTTCGCGTTGCTGACAACATCGAGAAGGAGAGGGACGGCTTGAGAAGCGGCAACGCGGGGTGACAGTATAAGGGTGAGCCTGCGTGCAAGTGCGTGGAGCGGGGCGTGCGGCATCCAAAAGAGCGTGCAAAGGAGTGTCCCGAGTGGACACCGTAGATCTCAAAGTTTGAGATAAGCGTCGAACTGGATGCACCGCAGATCGCCCCGCTCGAGCGTGCGCTCTGGCGGCACCCTGTTGTATCTGACCTTCTCTCAAACAAAAGCGAACCTATGGAGGTGGCCATAATGGCCTCACGACGAGCGATAGCTACCGTGTTCTTGTTTGGGTTTAGCAGATCCTCCAGTGGTAAGCTCAAGCCTCTTTTTCTTTTGGATCTGTCGGATACTCAGAACGGACGGAAGCGCAGCGGAAGTACAGCGTTCCCTCAGGACACTCTTTTGGACGCCCCACGCCTCACAAAACGACCCGCTCGATGCACTTGCATTCAGGCCGCACCCTGAAAGTATATTCTCACTTAATCTAACTCAACCTCCTTAACTAACTAACTACGAAATTTCCTTAACCTTATTGACAATATTATTTTCCCGTTAATTAATATTCTATATTCTTTACCCCCCTTTAACTTACGAAAATGTAATTTATGTGTTTCTAGTATGTTGTATCTTTTTGATTCATTTTGTTGTTTTGGATCGTCGTTGTTGGCATCCTGTTCAATTTCAATGGGTAAATCTTTAAAAATTTTTAATAGCGAACTATTCCTACGAAATATTCTATTGTTGTCTGTTCTTAAGATGAATAAGCGAAGTGTACTGCCCAATCCTTTTTGTTCCATCTACTTTCTTTCCGAAAAAAAATTCGATTGCCTACTACAAAGTCTTTTCTTGATTTTGAAAAACTTGGTATAATTACCAATTTTTTGTTTAAATCGCTCTGAAACAATGAAAGGTTTTCTCATAAATCTTAGGACTGCTACACAGAGTTTTCGTATCATCAAAACCAAAATTATGCCCCAACGAGGATGCGTGACTTGCTCATCTGTCCGGGTGCAACCTAGCATCGCTCTTGTGTAAAGCCACTCTACGTTTGAGGTTTTGGGACGTTTGTCCTATGCACACCGATGGGCAATTCACACATGGTATGAGATAAACACAATCCGATCTCGTCATAAGGGGAATGTCATCCTTAAGCGACGTAAACGAACGTCTCACCTGGAAAGGATTATATTTTGTGATCCTCTTGTTAGGAATGGCAGAAAAAATGAACTGCAACTTCATAGAAAGCCGCGGAATGAACGGCAGGGAAACACACCTAACGGAGTCATCCTCCGTCCGAGCGTCAACCGCACCAATCACTCCAACCGACCGACGAACCTCCGAAGAACACTCCGTCTCAATATTCGTAAGCGCAATCCCTCCAACTGCTGAAATATTGGTACTATATAACAACCTATTAAGAAAAGGTAAGGGGTAACCAATTTCATTAAGTATCTTACGTAATCTCTTCTCTGCGGCCAATAGGAAGTCTGGATGTGAAATGGCTCTCACCATTTTTATCCATCCCTGTAATAAGGTTGATCTTTGTCTTCCAATCATGACAGGAATTTCACTGTATGTACCGACCACACGCCAAAACTTTTGCGATACCAATCCAGCTTGATGACACCATCGACCGACCCAACCACTCTCGTGTCCAAAAAAGCGACACTACCGTTGGACTCTTCTTCCACCGTGAACGTGATATGTGGATCGAAAGAATTGAAAACATTCAGGACTTCAACAGTTCCTTCAAAGGATATAGCTAAGATTAAATCATCAACGTATTGGAACAAAAGCGGAACATCATAAGACAATGAGAGAACTGACTTCTTCAAAAGTGACGACATCACCACAGAGGCCAGAATCGGACTTAAATTGCTGCCCATAGGGCAACCGAAAGATTGGGAAAAATAGCGACCGTCATACTTAAAATAGTTCGAACTAAACAAGAACCTAATAATAGAGATAAATTCTTCTCTGGGAATAGTCGTAACACCACCAATTAAATCCCACCCACCAGAAATTAAAGCAGAGGACAATTCACACGATATACTAGTGAATAAACTGACAGCGTCCAACGAAATTATCTTATAATCGCTCGGGATCCTCATATTATTCACAGTTTTGCTAAACTGAAAAGAGTCAGTGACAGTGAATGGTAGTCCGAAAAAGCAACAGACAAAATCCTAGCACAAAACTTGCTCAACTCCACCGTAGGCGACCAATTGTAGAAACTGTTGGTCTCAGAGGGACCTCTTCCTTGTGGACCTTAGGTAATCCATATATTCTGGGAGGAACTGCTTTATATGTGGTGAGCAACGGTGCAGTCACATTGTCGATATGACAACTTTTTTACTAATTTGTTATTACAAGTTTGATATTTACTCGTAGGATCTGATTCAAGTAACCTATATATTGTCGCACCATCCAGAAGTGCGGACATTCTCTCGGAATACATCTGTCTAGACAAAGCTGCCGTAACATTCCCCTTGTCCGAAACAACAACAACAATGTCCAAATTGGAACGGAAGAAAGCTCTTGTCCTGTAGAAAATATTGCGTAACAACAAATTATCATCGTGATGGCTGTGAACAACGTTAGTAATAGTTAATTTTGTACGATAGGTCCTATGCTATAATAATTGAGAAGGAGAACATGTTAAATCTTTAACCTGAGTGTTTCTATATTCCAACAACCCTATATCGTTAGATTTTTTTTGAAATATTTTAACAGATATGTACAGCTTTTTCAGCTAACCCATGTCTTTTAGGATAATGAGGGCTTGATGTCATGATTTGAAAGTTAAATTTTGAAGCAAATTGTTTGCACTCATAGGAAGCAAACGGTACGTTATCAGCTATAACTATTTCAGGTATATCTGAACAAGAAGAGATTTGTAACCATGCATTAATAATTTTGTTGAAAGATTTATTCTTTAAATGTATTAACTCTATCCACTCCGAATAATAATCAATCAAAACTAGATACTACGTTGACTTGAGTTCTAGAATGTCGCAACTTACTTTATTAAATGGTATTTCAGGGATTGGGGTTTCTATCATAGGTTCTTTAGTCATCTGAGATTGATATATTTGGCAACTTTCACATCTATTAATAAAATATTCAATGTGGGAGTTTATATTAGGCCCGTACAACAATTGCTTCGCTCTAGATATAGATTTGGTAATTCCTAGATGAGGTCCATGTAATAATCCTAACATTTCAGATCTCAAACTAGCTGATACAATTAAACGTTCATTAAAAAATAAAATACCATCATCCAACACAATGTCATTACGTAATTTAAAATAATATTTAACCTCATCTTTTACTTTACTCTTATGTATCGGTCATCTACGTTTACATAAATCTACTACATACATAATTTAAAATAGGATTTAATCTAGTTTCTCTCCTAAACAGCTCTAACATTTCATCACTAACATTGATGGCATGTTCACTAATATTTATATTTTCTTCTACCGTACTTTTAATAAAATGCCTAGATAATTAATAATTTTAATCTCATACGTTGCAATTTTGCTGAAGGTATTTTATATATTTCTTTGGACATAACAGCCAAGAGAGGTTTGTGATCTGTTTCAATTTTTATATTCCTGCCATAAATATAGTTATGAAATTATAAAATAGTTCCTTTTCTATTATTGAATATTGAATTTCAGTATCTGACAAAATTCTAGATGAAAACGCTATAATATATATATATGTTTATTTTCCTGCAGTAAACAACATCCCAGCCCACTCTAACTATTGTCACTTTCAATGACAATATTTTTATTTATATCAAATGTGTTTATATCAAATTGGAGCTTCGATAATACACTTCTTAATGTTATTGAAAATTTTACTATGTGAGTCTGTCCAGATGAATAACGTATTTGTTTTTAAGTGCCATGAGCTCTGATAAATTTTTAATACAGCTTCTCATATAATTAATAAACCCTAAAATTTTCATTAATTCATTTTCATTTTTGGGAATTTCTAATTTCTCTAAAGCTTTTAGTCTATCCCCATCTATTGCCCCGCCGTTTTTCGGAAAAATATGTCCTAAATGTTCAACTTCTTGTAAACTTTACTGAAATTTATCTAGATTGAATTTAACATTAACTTCCTTTGCTCTTTTCATGACTTTTTCAAAATTTGTATTTTGTTGCTCCAGGGTTCTCCCCAAAACCAGTAAGTCATCTACAAAAATAAATACTCCGGGCAAGTCCCCAAAATTACTTTGGGTATGAGTAATTCATAAAGACTTCTGGTGAAAAAGACAGTCCATAAGCTTATCTCTTAAAACAATACACGTGCCCAATTAGGGTCGCAAAAGAAGTCAATAGTCTACTGGATTCTTCTTATTCTACATTCCAGAATCCCGATTTAAAGTCCAGAACTGAAAAATATTTCATACCGAACAAGGACTGTGAAACTTCCTGCAAAGTGGGCATTACAAGAGGTTCTCTAACTAAGTATTTATATAAATCTAAAGGGCTAAGACAAATTCTTAGGTTGCCAGCTTTTTTTTCAACGATTACTATGTTATTAAGCCATTCAACAAGTTTATTCAGTCTCTCAATTATGTCGTCTTTTTCTAACTGAATTAAAGCATCTAGACGTGGTTTGCGCAATTTTAATGGTATTCTACGAGGAGGGCTCATGACTGCTTTATAATTGTTTCTTAATCTTAACTTATAAGGTTTTTTAAATTTACCTACACCAGTAAATGAATTCTTTAATATTTTCTATCTTTTTAATTAAAATTAGTTGAACACATGTATCATTGCCTAAGATCGCAATATAGTTCTCAGGTAATATTATAAAAGGGAATACACCTCTCTCACCGCTATGCTCGCAAGTTAAATCAGTACACCCTATAGGTTTAATCTTTTGTCCTCCATACGCTTCTAATATTATAGAGGTAGGTTTCAGCCCATCACAGGATCCGTCCATTTTCTTAAATATATTCATAACTATGATGTTGATGTCCGACTCCCTATCCAGTTTGAAATTGACCAGGATACCATCAACTTTGATTTTTTCATGCCATCTCTCCCTAAAAATACAATCAACATTAGTAATTTAACATTATTAATTACTAATTATTATCAATTTAATGATTATTATTATTATTAATCAATTAGTAATTAACATAAAATGCATTATAAAGATCAAAGTTACTTGAACTAGTTTGAACTGAATCTCTTGATTCTGCTTTATCATTGTTGCATTTAATTGCTCTAACATTTTTAAGTCTACAAGCCTTAGAAAAATGATTTCATTTTTTACACTTAAATCATTTTTTATTATATGCTGATGAATGGAATTTATGACTATTATTATTATTATTATTATCAGAAGTGAATTGATTCTTGTTGATTACTGGTTTGTACTTATCTTTTTTCAGCAGCTGTGCCTCTGTAACTTGATTTTATTGTAAATTCTTGGTCTGCTCTTGGGTTGCTTCCCAGGCTCTGCATATTTCAGCTGCTTTGACATGATACTTGTCAGAATGTTGTATAATATTCTTGTACGTACATCCTTCTGATAAATCGAAAGTCAGATTCAACTCTAAGGGTGCGGCCTGAGTGCACGCCCGAGCGGGGCGTTCTGCGGTGAACCCACTTCCTCGTTCATCTCAAACACAAGCGAACCCATGGAGGTGTCCATAGTGGCCTCACGACGAGTGGTGGCTACCGCTTTCTTGTTTGCGTTTGGTGGAGCGACCTGTCGTATATATTTCATTATTCTTATATCTTCTCTAATTTCAACCATCCACCAATTTAACTTACTGGATTCACCTTCCGTTCTTCTATATTTCTTAATATTAGATTCACATCAACGACTGTGCCATGTTGCATGTTTCAATAAAACCACGAGGTACTTTATGTTTGCTTTATTAACGACCCTCTATGTACAACGGCTTGGATACTATGACCTACCGGTCATTCCGTACTACGCGCACATTCGCGCATGTTTACTCTAATAACATAGAATATAAATCTTACATGTACATATGCAATATGCATCAGTTACTTTGTGTTATTTTTTGGCTACCGGTAGTTGCGGTGAAACAACAGCGTTCCGGGGCTTTCTCGAAAATTTATAGTTTTCTTCAATTATGAAAAAAATATGTTGTTATCAGAAAATCTTTATTTCTTCGAATTGAATTGGTTTCATGTAGAGGATCTATTCTTAACGGTTTTGTGATTTAACTGCCTATGACTCTTCCATACACATGTCAATATGTAATATTTTTCATTAATATGAATATTATTGAATAATTACTTTCAATTTTAAAACAAAAACGACGAATTGTCAAGGATGTTTTCAGCTCCTCTATACATCTATACATCTCGAGCTAAGGCTCGAGTTCTCCCACCGTTGCTGTGATGACAGGATGTGCTGTGATGAGATTGTGCGGAAAGGAAATTTTTGAAGTGAAATTTGCAAACATTTAAAATTGTTGGAGAAATTTTAGTTTTTGTTCATCACGGCCTCACTTTTTTCGGAAGGTGTTCATATTTTTCGGGATGGCATGTGCTACAAATAGTGATCGGCCGGCTCGTGCAACTCGAGCCGAAACGAACATTGGTAAAATCTTGTGCAGTACAACATTTAAGATGCAATTGACACGAAAAGTGATAATCATTCTCGAAGATCTAGGAAACTTCAATTCTACAAAGTTTAAAAAAAAATCTGCTTTACAAAAAACATTGAAAATTCGACGGTTTCTACAAGAGAAAAAAAAAATGATTCAAGGTCGATATCGAAAGGGATCGAACAGAAATGGGGATTCTGGTTCAGTTCATCCCCCTGCTATTGTAGTATTCAATAATATCTTTTTTATTTATAATTTATTTCGTGAAAATATTACAGGATGTTTTATTAACAGATAATATCAACAAGGTGAACAAACAAAGATCATGTAAATACAGTGTACAAGAATTGGTTCAAGTTTTTAACTAATTATATGCAAAAATATTGAATTCTGAATCTTTCAATAATGTTTTTGTACAAAGAATACTATATTTACAGGAATATTTATATTACATGTAATAATTTCAGTTTGGTTAAAGCAGTCTAGTCCAAGAATGAACACTTAAAACTTATATACATTATTCATGAACAGCAAGAAACGATTGACAATATTTTTGGAAATGCACATTGTATTGACAACAGTTTAAAAATGGTTCCCTAGAATTGATTCATTATCAAAAAACAACATTCAAACATATGCCTCCGCCTGCCTTCCCTGAAATTTATGAAAGAAAACTTTCCAACTATGCATCGTTTTACCGGACCAAATCCAAACACTGGAAGTGATACCCACGATCATATACATCAAATATTTAATCATGAACACCTCAAATTGCGGACTCGAATACGAATGTTTTTCACCTCTGGGACAAGGCACTGCGTATTTCGTATGCTTCTTGCACATATCTCTGGTCCACGTCAACATCCATTCCTCGAAATAGAAATGTTCGTAGAAGAGGCACGCGATTATCGTCAGTGCCGGGACCGTATAAAGCACCGAAAAGACGCCGATTCTCATCATCAGCTTTTCGAGTTTATCGGTTTTTGTTCCATCGTGTTTCATCACTGTCCGAATACGGAATAAAGACACAAAACCAACCGTGATGAAAACGAAACCGAAAACAAGATACACGCAGAACGGTGCGAGGATGAACACTCGTAGAGCATCCTTGTTCCATATGCCCACGTAGCAAACACCGCTCAAGACGTCACCTGGAAGCAAAAAGGAAAAGTATATAAGTAAAACGATTAATTCTATTGCTGATTTGGTGGGTGAGTTTTGTGGCAAAAGTGAGACGTCCAACAATTGGGCGCAATAAATTCAAATGATACACGATACGTATAATCTTAGCGATAGTTCGATGCGTATTATCGTAATCAGTAAATTGAAAGAAAAATCATTAACGTGGTTCCATTCTAGGCCGAATATTTAGTAGGTGAGTTAGTGAACGAGATTGGTAAAATGTTTTTTCACCGGCCTAGCAAAATAGATTTACCGAATACTTATACGAAAAAATTATCTTAGCTAATAGGACAGGAGTAGACGAGTTAGAAATTAATGATTATCTAATACCAGGAATTCCGGATGAGTCATTTGTGCCAGCGCTCCACGCTATTAGCAAAGAATATCTACATACTGAACAAGAAGCGTCACTCCCAAGGAAAAATTCGTATCGAATTTTTAGTGCGCAGGTTCACCAAATAAAACGGATTGACAGAAACAGCTGATTTCGCACCAATAAGAAATAAGATTTCACTATGGTGCTAAAACACTTTTAAAACTTGCCAGGAGGACGGAAATATGTTCCAAGTTACGTGAGATGAATGGTTCTTCTTCGTTCAAAACTTATTGTGTTAATCAGAAATCAAAACTTTATGTCTGATTTGTTTCCATCCTTTTTAAATTAATGATAAACAATTCGAGTATATTCCTGAATCCGTGCGTTTAAAGTTTTGTTGGTGCGCAGGTTCTCCAAAGTCGCTCAAGGTCACAAAATTCTGTTAATATGATTCTGTACGTAAATTACCGAAAATGACGCTTCTTGTTCAATATGTAGATATTCTTTGCTTTTAGTTTGTGTTTATCAGTGTTTATTGTAAATGTTGATTTTCCTTTCTCGAGAAATATATTCACGAATGGCTGTTATTTTGTGTACTGATTTAAATGCCGACTTCAATGGAGAGGAATCTGTTCCAATTATTGAATACTTGAGAGAAGTATTTGATCTGAAAATGATAAATGAGTAGTAGGTACTGCGATCGGTGCAGTTTTTGATAGGTACATTGAAAAAATTGTATTCAGCCCCATTCTGTAACTGTAAATCGAATCGAAATCTTACCATCTAATCGAAAACTGTCGAATCGGTATTCCGTAACTCCCAAACGGAAGTCGCGTGTTGAAATATCAAGGCTTGAAATCGAAATGCTATTCGACAAGCTTAGAGCGGTCGTAACCGAAATCTAAAAAGTGAGCACCTGCGTATTATCAGTGTTTACTTAACCTAACTTTAACTGAACCACAAACTGTACTTCATCGTTGCAGTATTTATCAGTATGAAGTAAGTATAAATTTTAATATGTTTTTGCAACTCATATAGGTGAAGAATTACAGATGTGAGTTTGTTAGATAAATATAAGCAATTGCCTAAAAGTATAATTTTTCAAAGAACTATTCAATGTGGAACGTCGCCAAGTGAGGGATAAGAGCAATCCTTTTGACGTCCCCGAAAAATTGTTTAAAACATTATATCGTTTCCCGAAATCGCTGACTAACGATGTTATAAATGAAATATCATTATTCATGCGTGGCTCAATTAGGGTTAAGTGTGTATGAAAACATAAATTTCAGATAAGCGATTCAGAGGGAAGAAAACACCATTGCAATGCAAGTTATCCTGGTTCGGTTGCAATATTTTCATATCCTATGAATCTTATCATGAACGGTCATGTTTACTTTTTTTTTAATCAAATTTTTGCGCACATGTTGAAAACTGTATGAGTTATCTTGTTCCAAAATTGCAACCGATTCTGATGAGAATTATTTTTTCATTTTCAAAAAAATTATTTTTCTTCAACCGTCGAAAAATGTTGGCATTTTTGTACTACTTTCAGGTCCAAAAGCCATCAATTCTCTTACCACACAAAAATTTGCTTGTTGCTTAGCAACACTTTTAATCCTAGGATTAAAAACACTACTTTTAAACGTAGAACTAAAACTAATTGCATTTGAGCTCTTTAATTGAAATTTGAAAAAATTTGAACGTTGATTGTGGATATATAACCACAGGTATATTTTCATCGTGTTCAAAATTCATTTTAAAAGCAGAGTAAAAACTACTACAAGAATTATATGATTAGTACGTTTACTGACGTCTACTTGACAATCAATATTTACCAGCAATATCACATATCCATGACCACCGACTTGCTATCGCTGTTATAACAGGTGTTCAAATTTATTACCAAATTATTAACGATGTTTGAATAACTAAATTTATTTTAATTTTGACTTGGTTGGAGAAAAAATAGTATGTATGTCAGGAATTTGTTAGGAAATTTTGTTTTATTTATCAGTTGGGCTAGCAATCCCCAGGACCTCTCGACGACGACTGTCGCCCTGTCCCTGATTTTGCTCTCGAAAAATATTCACACGTGTTTCGAGAACCCAATTCCCACGCATTTGTACTTTGTCAACAAGTGTTCTGTTTATGCCCATTTGTCACCCTCGGACCACTTAGGGTATCGAAAATATCAAATAACGTAAGATCATAAATCTCCAGTTTATAGAAGGATTGATTGTTATTAGTATAATTTATATTCGAAACGAAAAAGTGGCTGACATATATCATACGGACTAAAAGTGCCTATCTTTAATCGCAATTTTGCATTCGCTCGGCTGCGCTTGCTCTTGAAAAAATATGCACTTTTGATCCTCATAATAGGTATAGTATCATATAGGTACTATTTTGTTGACTCTTTCAATTTTGAAAATTAAAATATCTTCAAAGTAAAGTTACTGAAGAATAAATTCATATGTGTGGGAAGTTTACTTTTCGAGATAATTGCCAAAAAGTGAAAAAAAGACTGTGTCTAATTTTACTTTGTGAAAAAAAAAGTCCCGTTCTTTCTCGAAGAAAATACTTAAGGGATATGTCAGTCATATTTTTTTACCAAATTTCAAGCCCAAAATTGACGTGTTCAGAAAAACCTCTAATTCACAGGGCCTATTAACTCTGCATATATGAATACATTGGAGTGTTATTGTTATAAATTTAAAATAACAAGCGTAAGGTACATTGTCTTTATACAAATAAAAATGAATAATGTTATGAGAGAAAGAATGTTTATACTTTGCACAATACAAATATTTTTGATAACAGATTATTTTATCTGACAAATCAAGAAAGGAGATATTTTATGTAACCACAAAGCTTAGACGTCCTAAGAAACTGACACATACAAGTTGAGTCATCGCTGACAATAGAAAAGATCTACTATTTCTATTCTGAATGTATTAATACAGTTGGTGTTCCATTTTTCCTTGCCATTGTTGGACGGACACCGTTTTATTCTAAATACCCGTATAGTACAATCGAAAATGGTTGTTCAAAACGTGTGCTATCATTAATCGGTGTTAATTTATTACAATACATTTAATTCAAAATCGACGATCGTCATCAACACAACTTTCCGCGCAGCTGGACGACCAATTTTGGTGATAAGCTAAATGCCCTCAAGCGTTAAATAATAATTACAAGAGAAGGTGTCGCAAAAGAAATTCGCGTCCCTTCGTAATCTATGGAATGTTGAGTATCTACATCTTCCCTTGTTTCGCTCTCGGATTCCGCGAAACGTGGGTGTCGCAAAAATGTTTCTGAAATGAAATACCTGCATAAATAGGTGGAATGTTACGAGACCGTTGGGGACCATGCCCTTCTGTCGATTTTTGGCCGAAATCCGAAGCCCCCGCGACACGCCATGGTCTTATGACAGGTGTTGTACCGAACGTTTGCAGGCCTGTTAGTAACAATCCACCAGGGTCGACGGTTTTCTCAAGGACAGAGATCACGGCACGAGTTTATCTCGGTTTATGTGTACTTTAGATGCTCTTCTTCGACTTGTGCCCCTTCTATTCTGCCTTTTCTCGCTTTCGTTTCACTAGGGAATCGCAGGGTATGACGCTTGGCGAACAACGAGGAGATAACGCAACACAAAGGGCAAAATCATTACGTAAATAGGTAGCTACTGACGAAAGAGGTGGACTAGAGGGGTGCGAAAACTCACTCAATGAGAAGCACAATCGATATGGAAGAGAAAATTTGATATTAGGTAAAAGATTCGACTTAAATGCTTACATGATTTCTTTCGACTTCCATTTATTCGTTCAGTTTAAAACATCATCCTGTGAAAGTATTCTTTTAACGACCGATGCCGGGAATAAAACAAGTTTTCGAATATAAAATTAAGTCCTCAGATTTAAATGGCCCGTTTATTTATTTTCCGAACACGCTTATCCGTATGAACATTACTGTCTGGTTGCTCGCGTATTATTTTTCGATAAAGCCATTCCTCGGATGCGATGTGTTCATTATTTTCCTCACTTTTTAAATGACTCGTCTTCAAAGCTTCAGGTAGAAATGGTACGATTTTATCTCAAATTGCGTGTCAAGAAAATAGTATCTGGTACTTATCACCATTAATACGAGATACTTTCAGTTGATGGTGTCATTAATTAACTTTTTCGGAACCGTAATTCATTAAGACGATGAGGATTTGGATGACAAAAAAAACGATGATTAATTTACAGGATATTAATGATACGGATATAATTTTTTAAGGAACGGATTTCTATGGTTGAACTTTGTCTTTGGGTGTTCAATTCTTGATTATTGGATAATAAGTTAATAAGTAAACCTTTCAAATACATGGCGCATACACGCTGTAGAGTATAGACGAACACTGGCGTCGTTAATCATTTGTAGGTGTCGCAACATCGCTCCCGTTGCCTTTGACATTTCTTTCGGGCGTCGCATACTGAATTGCCGAGTCGGCGATTCGTGTAGAAAAAGTTTACAGTAGCTTTTACATGTAGTTACATGATATAAAACCCATTAACATTTGTGACAATTTATTATAAAATTATTATAAAATCACTTGAAATAATACCATTAGAAAGCAACGTACTTCCAATATCATTAGGAGAAGCTTACATAATAAACTTACAATTAATTTATCACATTGATTTGAAGAAAATTGAAAATATTATTTTTCAGCATCAAACGCAGATTGACAGTTTCAATGAACAAAGATTCACATTTCATATTTGAAAGTTTTCAATAAGCGGTCGCCACGACACGACGCGAAACGCTTTATGACCCAAGGTGTTCACTTAATTTAAAAATGTAACATAGCACGAAACATAATTTTTCAGGCGACCACTTACGAGAGTCATATATATCGCCACGCTTACCTGTTGTAGAAAGCTACCAATTACATGCAACTGTGAGGGAATTTCCTCCATAGTCCAGGATACGGTCGCCCTTTTTGCAAACAATTAATATCAGATTGATTTTTCCTGAGCGGCTTCATTTTATCAAGTCCTACAAATTTTTCCTCTGTGAAAATGTTGGCAAAAGGGGCCTTCGTATTCTAAGCAGTCGCCAAAGATGTCGAGTTGGTGATGAAAAAAAATCGATTAATAGAGGTTTCTTTTTTTCAAAATCCGAAGATAAGTTTAATAGAGATTAGAAATCGTATTTGTCCTACAAAAAATATGGGTCCATCACCTCTGTCCCCCACTTCGAACATGTAGACATATGAAAAAAAATAAATTGTAAAGCAGTCCGCAGACGGGTCGACGCGCGATGTGGTCGATACGATTCCAGCCGCGTATCGATATCCCCTCCACTCTACTTCCAATGTAAGTGATGCGCACCCCGCGCACGGGTCGATTTCTGGTCGATTTCGAACGCACGATTTAAAATCTCCTCGTTTCAAATCGCACGCGATCAGCAGAGAAGCTGAGAGTTCGAGTGAATCGTGTGTTTCGCGCGTCATGGAGGTAAGTTGCGGATACTTTGTACATGTTTTATAATATTTATACTAATTTGATAGATCGAAATAACTTGAGAATGGATCGAAAATTATAAAATTTATTATCTACAAATAATACATCGTCAATTTAAAAAATATTTTGTCTTTCTTTACCTATGTATTTACCCTCCTATGCCATAAAAGCATAACAACATCTTCTTCATCACTAGAAGTATTCATTATCACCGTTTTTAAAAAAAATGAAGCATTTGTGAGGTTTACTAAGGTACGAGCTTAAAAGGCGGGAAATGAAATGAATCGACCCATGTGCGGTAGACAGTTGCAGTCGTCGTATGAATCGTACGAACTAGGATATTGCATCATCGCATCGACCCGATCGCGCGTCGACCCGTCTGCGGACTGCTTAACATATAATGCTGAATTTTTTTTTATAGCTTGCCAAACATAAGCAAAATCCAAATTTCACTTTGTCCTACAATTTATTTGGGGCCTTCTTTCAATTCTACATGTCAAAGTTGTCGACTTTAGGAGAAAATCATCCTCATTAATATGAGTAGGACACCAATCTTGGATGAGATTAAGATAATTGTGACTCAAATCAATCAATGTCCTACAAAAGAATTTGGTCCTTTGCGTTAGTCCTACAAAAAAATATAATTAATGGAAAATTTAAGTTGAATTTTTGGGGGGAAAAAACATTTAAAATGTTAAATTAAAGGGGTTTTTTGGGGTTTTTTTAAAAAGGGTTTTTTTTAAAAAAGGGGAAAACCCCAAAATTTTAAAAGGAAAGGAACCCTTTTGGGGTTTTTTCCAACCCCAAAAAAAATTTTTTAAAAAAATTTTAAAAAAAACCCCCCCCTTTTGGGAAATTTTTTTTTACCCCTTTTAACCCGGGGTTTTTTTTTTTAAAAAAAAAAAGGGTGGGAAAATTTCCTTTTTAAATTTAAAAGGCCCTTTTTGGGAAAATTTTTCACCCGGAAATTTTTTCCCCCCCCTTTTTGGGAAAAAATTTTTTTTTAAAAAAAATTTTTTTTGGGAATTTTCCTTTTCCTTTTTTTTGGCCCCCTTTTTTTTTTTCCCAATTTTTTTTTTTAAAACCCCCCCTTTTTTAAAAAATTTTCCCTTTGGGGGGGAAAAAAATTAAAAATTTTTAAAAAAAAAACAACAACTCGACATCTTTGGCGACTGCTTAGAATACGAAGGCCCCTTTTGCCAACATTTTCGCAGAGGAAAAATTTGTAGGACTTGATAAAATGAAGCCGCTCAGGAAAAATCAATCCTATATTAATCGTTTGCAAAAAGGGCGACCGTATCCTGGACTACCATGGATGAAAACGACTTTATCCGTGCGGGAAAGTGATCTCGTTGACATAGAAAAAACGTCAGGTGAATGAATATCGTGCACTAGGAAATTTAGTTTTTAAATCTCATATCAAGTTGTAGGTACGCGAATGATCCATAAGACCGTCAGGAAAACTATCATTAGGTCTACTTCAATAACAAAATAACCAAAGTAGTTCAATTCGTGATTATTACAATCATAGATCTTTAAACAAAAATTAACAGACTCTAGTAAGTAATATAGATTCGATGTCACGTGAAAGCTTTATCCCTAACTCAACGAATGTCTTTTATATTTTGGACTAAAATTAGATAACGTAGAGCATAGAATGTAATAGTTTATAATTTCGCGTAACTGCCACCTATAAAATGCAAACTGAACTATTCAGTTTCACATGGAAGAAATTCTCAATTACTTTACAATTAATAAATCATTCTTAATTTAATTCCGTTTTTGTGATCACCTGAAAAATGGCGTTCATTACTCGTGGAAAGTAGGATTTCATCTGTCCTCACTCGGCTCCGCTTCGCTTCGCCTCGTTCGTCGAACTGGCACTGGCATGAAATCATCGACTCGCTGCACTCGTGATGAAATATACTATTTCGTTCATTTTTTTGCAGCAGGCGAGAAGACATTTCCGTATTGCGAATCGAATATTCTATCGTCAGCGCTCGGCCGATGGAAACCGGATACCAATTAAATATTTTACGGCGACCAGGACATGAGCAGCACCTTGGTAATTGTGATCGAGTCCGCGGAATGAAATTTAATTATTGAACGAAAACGATGTGCAACATCATGACTTCATATTTCCAGCCGCAGAGAAATACGACTTGTCGTTCATGGGTATTTGCAGTCCAACAAATTCCTCATATAAAGGAGAATCGTTAAGGAGTTTCATAGAAACCCCAATACGCTTAAATTCCATTACATCTGCCGGAAAACGTTGTTTTTCACACTTTTGATTCAGCCTCCTTGATTCCGATGCGGCCGAATGAAAACGATGCCAAACAAAACAGGACATCGTTGTAAAGAGATCGGGCAAAAAATATCTCCTGAAACGAACAGCTTCGAAACGAAATGTCGATTATCCCACTTTCTGTAGAGTGATATTTCCATACCCCCTTATATAGCCTTCAAACTTCTACTTAAGAAAATTACTCTTAAACCACAACCGTCGACCATACTACACCTTATTTTGTGGTTGAAAGTCAATTGCACACACCAGTATATTGTTTTCACGGGATTGACAATTCTAAGTTATTACTTCATTGTGATATCCAAGGGATTTAGAAAGATGTGAAAAGGTGGGTTTAAATGTCGCGGGATAGCACGGGTGCCATATGTGCTAGCCGTTTTTGAACGATCTCCCGAAAAAATGCAAAAGCAAGTTATTCCGTTTATATTGTACGTGAATGAACAAATTTCTTCCGGTTGCTTCGAGCTGCACTGAAAATTATAAGGGCCAAGACATACGTGCGAATGCGACGCAGCGTCGATGTTGCAACCTTTCATCTTGTTGAAATCGTACTGGCATGCGCCACAAAACTATAACGGCCCCAAACAGAAAGCTACGCTATGAAAGTTCGCAATGTTCGCTATGCATACGAAAAATCGATACCTATAAATATTGTAAATTGGAATGGCCACTGGCCACACCAAGATCGACGCGACGTCGCCAACAGTCACGAATTCAATTTTCAAACCTCTTCGAAATAAATACGTTCTCTAACTCCCTGCCAAAAAGGATGCCATTTGGCAAGCACTTTTGTGTAACAAATATTGACTAGAAGTGAGCAAGAACAATGGTGTATATTTCGGCGTAACATCTGGTGATTTCAAAATAAGACTTCTAAGAAAGACGAGTCTGCTCCTTTCACTGAATATTTGGGAGAACTATTCAATCTAGAAATAAGAAATACTACGTGCACCCAATGGATGAACATGCGGAGCAGGGGAGCAGTATGATTCACGAAGATTGAGGGCACCAACAAGAGAACTTGTGATGGCAGCTAGTAGATGCTGCATGTTCGGGTGGTTGCAGTGTTGGTCGGCGATTGTCGACAAAGTGGAGGATCTTCGGAAAGCATAAAGGGGCGTTGCAGCTGTCGAATGCCAGCAAGAGTGGACCACCATTGATGCTGTGGCATACGGTAGGCAGTGTGTCCTTTTGGTTTAAGATTCGTCCGAGCGCTTTGTTGCAGACATATGCTGATTCTCGTACTCAACAAAATAAATGAAAGTGACCAATGAAACATCAACGGTCCGACTCGTACACCTAGGCTGACCATGTGGTCAGGCTAATCCTTGTAACTAGGGTAGCTATAACTACATGAGATACTTACTGACCAGGCTATTCTTGATGACAAGGGTAGTCTTATCGGATTACACTCCCATTTCTCACTCTCATTTGTAATATCAGAAATCAATATGGCTTTAGAACGAACATTAGTACCTGCGATGCCGTGATGCGTTTTGTTAACTTTACGTTGGGCTGTTTTGAGCAAGGTCTTTTCTCGCTATCAATCTTTTTAGACCTTAGTAAGGCGTTTGACCGCGAGGTGCATCGGGCTCTTCTTGATAAACTGATTGCGAATAGTTTCTGTAATGGTAGTGTTGAATTAATTGAATCTTATTTTTCCAGCAGGCGCCAGTGTGTGAGACTGGGTGGTGGTTTGTCTACTCAACAGCGTGTAAGTGTGGGCGTGGCCCAGGGATCAGTCCTGGGGCCATTATTTTCCATAATATTCATAAACGATCTCCCACACTATCTGAAAGATTATGAATATGTTCTATGGGCGGGTGACTCAGGTGTCTCACTCACTGGAACCACTTTAGCGCGTTTTGAGTAGCTTGGTGCTGCTGCTGAGTCGATGGCTAGGGTAGTTTATGTCAAATGATCTTTGCTGCAACTTCGATGAAACTGAAGATATGGTTCTCAGTAACAGTGACAGTTACGTTAAGCTTCTGGGAGTCTGCCTCGATCAGACCTTAACTTGGCGTTACCACGTTGACCACTAGAGGGCGAACCTTGCCAAAGGAATTTTTGCATTGCGCAGCCTGGCCGCCGGAGTGTCTTCAAAAGTTTTGAAGACTGCGTATCATGGGCTCATTGAGACCCATCTAAGGTATTGTGTTTTGGTGTGAGGAAATTGCTCCCGTCGGGAAGTAATCTTTGGTCTGCAGAGGAGGGCTGTCAGGGTTGTGGCTGGTCTTAATTACCGCGATGACTGCAGGAACGCTTCCCTTGCATCTTCATTTATGAATGCCTCCTCTTTGCTTTTGCTAACTGTGGCAGTTTCAGTAGAAATGGGGAGAGTCATGCTTATGATACTAGATATAGAGGTAATATAAGATCGCAATTTTATCATCTTGAAAAATCAAAAACGCGTCCTGATTTTTTGGCACATAAACTGTGTAATAATATCCCTGTTCATTTCAAGAGCTTAACATTGCCTAAATTTAAAAAATTCTTGATAGATAGCAGCTTCTACAGTGTGCGGGAGTTCTTGTCATCTGACCCATCAACTCTATCTGGTCTGTAATATTCATGTTTTATATTCATAGATTGTACTCTATTTTGCAATTAATGTTTGTGTAATGTTATGTATCTGAAATGTTTGTAATATTTTATTTCTATATTTAAACCTGACATGTGCAATACAATTTGATAGCTCTGTAATAAGCATGAATAAAATTTACTTTACTTTTACTTTACTTTTATTGAATATAATTAACTGCTGGAATTTCAGAAACTTATAGTGTTAACCAGATCTGAGAAAGGAGAAAATATTCACCCATTCGATTATTAAGAATGAATAAAAATGTTTTCCAACATAATTCTTTCTCTTGTCTAATGTTATTTTATTTCCCTTATGTTAAAGAATGCTTTTGTTATCGTGATTGTATTTTCTTTAATTTTTTGATTTATGTAACAAACTCATATTATGGTGTATTATAGTGAATATAAATCTTATTTCTTCTGGAGAGTATTCTTTCTCGAAGCACCAATTATTTTTAATTGAACAGTACGAGTACCGTTCTAAATACCGGTACAAAGCAATACGATATTAGGGCAAACCGATATTTTGATTCCGGTACAATACGATACACAAATACCGGTACTTATAAAAAAACGAAAATCCCTAGTACTGACCTACTACCCAAAGAAAGCGAGTTCGAATCCCGGTGAAGTCCAACTTAATTTGAAAATGCCGTTGGTCCCATCTATACTATATATACAACACGTATAGTCGTTAGGTCATGCCAGGGACACTTGTTCGATTTGAAAACGCTTGGCGCTTGGTCCCAGATCAGTCAGTAGGTTAAAAGATCAAAAAATGAACACAATTTGCGTTCTTTGCCAATTATTTCTCAGTTAACAAAGGTGTGATGATATCGTATGCAAAATTATTCGCATTAAGGCGGCGCCACACATGCAGTATTCGCCGAACAACGAGCGAAAAGTCGCTAAACTCCTAGTTGTGTGGAAAAGTAGTTCGGTATTTGCCAAGTCGAATATGTTCCGAGTGTCGGTAAGAGCGCACGCTTCAAAGCGACGGATTATTCGTTTGCAAATGTTCTGAGGTCCCTGTCATATATTCGGACGAGCATTTTCCTACCAAGCGCGCCGTTTTGGTAATATTTATTAGTTATTTTTCTCGCAATGTTCAAATTTTCATAATGAAATCTTATTTAATAAATGAAACAATCATTGTTTTCAATGAATTTCTGCATACAAATATTTTCCAAAAAAATTTCTTTAAAATCTCTTTATATATCAACCAAACTGGAAACGAAATTCCATTGTCATTAAATTTTCATTAAATGGTTCATGAAAAAACTTTAATTATATTATATATGGAGGTACATTCTGTGTTAATCTCTTTACGTTATCTGTAAATCTTCCCGAATTTGAATCCCGTTTCTATCGGTTCATTGAATTCAAAGACAACCGTGCTCAACGAGATGGTCAGTAGAAAGCCGCTCATCTGTAATTACGATAATCGTCGAAGAAGATGAACACATGTACACTTCCGAAATTCACCAACGGTTGACGAAACTTATCAGCTTTGTCGACTTATCATGTCGATTACTGCGCAAACGCAACAATCGACTAATCCCGAATACATTCGCAGTTCCCGCAAAATACTTTGCGTCCGGTAAATACCGAATGTGCTTGTGCGGGCACCACAATTTGTTATTTGGCCATCTGCTTAGCATTCGTGTCCGAATACTCCAAACATTCGCTACTCGACGAATACCGCATGTGTGGAGCCGCCTTTAGCTATTTTACTTTGTTGATATAAACCGGATTGGTCAGTTAAGTTTTTAAGTAAATCGTTCTAATAGAAGTAAAGTAAGTATGTTTCATCTAAAGAAATCAGTAAGAATTAAAACTTTCAATTCAAGAACAATACCAGACTTCTTTGTCCACAGTGGAGAAATAAAAATTTGTCAGATTTCATCTTCCATAGTTGAAACGGGCCATTCACGTTGCGACCGTCGCACGGACTTGTCGACAGAAGCGTTCGTGTCGCAAAGTCCGTTGCTCATTTCAACAAACCTTGGTCCCACGGTCCGCTGTACGACAGCCCCATTCACGATCGAACTTGTCGCATGCGACTCAAGCCCGTGCGACTGTCGCAACGTGAATGGCCCGTTTGAGTCATAAAAAATATAGTGATAAACGGAACCGTTGTTCAATCGTCTATTTTCATTGGTAGCATTAAAAATTCATTTATAACGACCATGAATAATGCATAGCATTGACAGACGGACGTCTCGTGTTGTATGAATTATGAGCTTAGATTGAAAAAACGCTCTTCAGTTGTCGAGTTTGATGACTCCTTACGCCAATGCGCTAACCATAAAAGAATTACTGTCGCTGAAGCGAAAATTAAATTTTGTAACGATGCGATGAATAGACTTTCGCCACCGTTTTCGAAGATCCTTATTATTCTGTGTATTTTAACTGCCGCGCAAGCGAATGAGACGAAAACAGTTCGCTGCATTCAATATTGGTAATCTTAGATTGTATTTAAGTTATTAAAGAAATCCAGTCGTGTCTGTAAGCTCCATGAATATTCAATGGAAATGAACACGTTATGAAAACGGATTAAAGTCCTCTAACGAAGAAGATCTAGAAGAGGAAAAGGGCGGGTTTGAAATTGAAAGATGAATTTAGACGTAACTTCCAAGTCATTATATGGACGATATAGCTATTTTTGATATTTTCAATGTAATGGATCCAGTAAAACCTGACATTTGCCTAATGTCTGACCACAAATCGACGGAATGAACACAAAATTGACTTCTTTGCTACCTTGAGGACATTCAAATACGATTACGATTACGAAACGGTATACTCTTATTGTTTGTTATAAAATACGAAAGATTATATATTAACAGAGATGGATTTTCATTTGAATAGTTTTCGTTATTTTAATTCACCATTTCGGTATATCTATACAAAAAAAAAGGTCAAAAAAACCTCATTATATTTTTATTAAATTCCTATGGATAGATTTTGCATCGCTGTTCCGTACAGGAGAAAACATTTTCAACTTAATTTTCGAGTATCGAAATTTATGGGATGTTGGTCCCAATGTTAGGCCACCAGTGGCGGTTCCTTAGGGTCGACAGGGTCGGACCCATATATAATCGGGGAGTAGATTAAAAATATAAAAATAATATTCAATAAAATTAATTCTTAATTTTCAATATCTTTATTGAAATATTAAGTAATTCCATTAACATCATATTCTTCCTTAAAAGCTTTAAATATATAATATAAATATAAAAATATATTACAATAAAAGTATGTAAACAATACATTTTGGTTCAATTGTATGCCGCACAATGCGCCGTCAGAAAGTTCTCATGCAACTGGGTCGGCCAGCTGATCGAAAGTTTCAAGTTATGGTACTATGCAGCACAGTTCGACAGTTTGTAAGCTTTTTATTTATACAAATAAGTATATTTGGTACATTTTTATCACTGCGTTTTACCATCTTTTAATCAAATTGCAATTCGCCAATAACATAAAAAAACAAAATAATTCAAAAATACAAAATTTCGAAAACAGAAAAAAAAATAGAGAAAAATTGTCCTAAATTTCCCAAAATTCAACCTGGCAAATCCTCTTATGGAACTGAGTAATATTATCAATGAGGAACATATCTTGGATGAAGAATAAATACAGATAAATAATTTTCATCGATTTAATTCAATTTTCCCTGAATTTAAATGAGTTCATTCAATCAACACTTAATTGATTAAAGATGTATCAACTCTGAATATAATGTCAGCATTACTGTCACGTCCTTGCATTTTCTTAATGTCGAAGTATATTCACAGGGATAGGACTTTGAAAGAAAAGACTCCTTTATAATTTAGTCAACGTTTCGTCAATATATTCTGACCTCTTCGGGACTGAAACCAGAAAAAGACGTTATGCTCCACACAAACCGCACTACAACAATAACAAATTAGAAGATGTTCCCTCCTTTCCTTTTTTTTTTTTTTTTTTTTTCCCTTTCCTTACCTAATTACAATAGTCTTCAATGTTTGAATTGTCCTACAGTCATCAAATTTGAGAGCAACCTTGTTCTATTAGTATAAACTAATATATCAAATGAACTTTCGAAACGCAATACCGCCACAGTCATCAACGAACTGAAACGTTATCAAAACGCACGCGAGATCTTATGCGCACCTGTAAAATGTGTTTGTTATATTATTATGGAAAATTCCTTTTAAAACGATCAATCAGACCGCTGTAAATTTGACTCAGGCCTTGGGTGTCATTCCTATTATTCACTACGTTATTTAGATTAATGAAAATCATTTCGCTTATATTTCTCTTTATCCAATTGTTTTCTCTGTCGAGTATAGAAACTTCGTCAAAATTAAAAAGGTGTTCAGAATTAAAATGATGTGAAGCTAATGCTGTCTGTCCTTCTTTTGTTACAACTCTGACACGGCAGTCGTATTTATGCTGTCTTATTCTATTTTTTAATAGTTGTTTAGTTTGTCCTATGTAACATTTGTTGCACTCTGTACAAGGAATTTTGTAAATCACGTTTGAAAGGTTACCACCATCAGTCTTATCCTTGAGTTTGGAGAAAAGTGAGCCAACGGTTTTTAAACTATAAAAAACCATCTCTGTTCCTTCCGATGCCCGTCTGATAGCCCTAGCCAACCTCAATGATAAGCCAGGGATAAACGGGAACCTGAAGTACGAACGACATCTCAAAGGAGTTACATTAGACCTATCACTATCGACGGTTACATACTCATTGATGACCTTACTAATGAGAGATTTTGGATAGTTGTTAGTTTCCAATAATTTTCTAACAATTTTTTTACCTTCGCTTTGGAACTCTGGACTGTTTAGGTTGGTTGATCTGTGTAGTAGATTCTTTATTACAGAGATTTTAAAGTTTTTGGAAGTGTTTGACCTAAAATTTAGTAAACGTCCTGAATTAGTTGGCTTCATGTACCACTTCGTCCTCAACGAACCATTTTCTTGTCTACAGACTTTTACATCGAGAAAGGGCAACTCACCATCAATTTCCCTTTCCATTGTAAATTTAATGCGCGGATGGAAGCTATTGAAAGTGTGCAACACTTGATTCGAAAGATTTGGTGGAATCGCTAGTATAGTGTCATCTACATATAACTTGATGAAATGAATTTTAACTTTCGATGTCTTCACGCATTCCGTTATTAGCTCCGTCATAATAAGATTTGCCAACGATGGACTTGCGGGATTACCCATGGCCGAGCCTTCAATTTGTTCGTAGAATTCGCCGTTGAATTGGAAGTAGCTCGAAGTAAAAATGAAGCCAACAATCCTGATGAACAAATCTCTACCGATATCAGTGTATGCAGAGATATGGTGCCACCTCTTTTTTATAATCTGAATAGCTAAGTTTTTGGGGATGTTAGTATAAAGAGATACAACATCAAATGAAAAAAGCTGGTAGCCTGTTGGCAACGCTACATCTTTTGAAAATGATGCAAACTCAAAAGAGTTTTTAACAGTGAAGGGGCATGTTGAATTTATGTTGTGAAGGATGTTGTGTACAAATACTGACAAATTATAAGCTGGAGTGTCTATACAACAAACGATGGGTCTAATGTTTATAGTTGTTTTATGGGTTTTACGTAAACCATAAAGTTTTGGTGGAACTGAGTTGTAACGTTTCAAGCTTAATGCTATTTTACTGTCTACTATGTTATGTAACTTTAACTCATTAATGAGATCATTTGATTTAGACTGAAATTTATTAGTTGGATCACTATTAATTTTCTTGTATGTGGTTTGATCTGATAACATGTTATTCATGTATTCTAAATATTCCGACCTAAACATGATTACTGTTGAATTACCTTTGTCAGACCTAGTTACAATCAATTCCGGATGATGTTTTAAAAAAAACCGTGTGCTATTGTACGCCCTTTGCATTGGATTGTTGTCTCTATTGTTGTGCAAGCTATGGCAGAAGTTAGTAAGAATATTAGTACTTTGTAACCTTAATAAATTTTTTTCCTCGACGTTCAATGGTGTATTCTGAATACAAAATTCCAGGTCTTTCAATAAACTCGGAATAGGTACTTCTTTTTTAGTTATTGGGACACTGAATTTAGGACCCAAAGCCAAAATTTCGTTCACAGTATCCGGAACTCTAATGTTTGTATAGTTGAAAACGAAGCCTGCATGCTGGTCTCTAGCGAGAACCGGTCTCTGCGACTTCTTTAAACAGTTAAGTTTCCTTATATTTCGCTCTTTTATAGCCCTGAACGTTTTCTCATAATTACTGTTACACGTACTCACGAAATTGTCAAAGATGTCCTGTGGCAACGTATTTTTCAAATTTTCGGTCACTCTCAAAACTTGACTCCTAACAAAGTTCAAATTCCAAATGGTTATCTTAATTTCTAAATTTAAAACAGATTTTTGAAACCTACGACGAATTCGGTCACATTCATTTAAAAACGGATTACCAGCCTCTAATGCTAAACTGTCTAAACATTTAATATTGTTCAAAATATGGTTTGGTGAGATCTCATTTCTCCTACATTCTAATAAAAAAATTTTTCTGTTACTCAATGCGGCTGATTTCTTGTCAAACTTGATCCTGGACTTGAGTTGTGCTCTAACGTCTGTTCCGTATCTCCAACTGATGTTCTCAAAGAATTTCCCAGAGTTGTAAATGTCAGCATTACTGTCACGTCCTTGCATTTTCTTAATGTCGAAGTATATTCACAGGGATAGGACTTTGAAAGAAAAGACTCCTTTATAATTTAGTCAACGTTTCGTCAATATATTCTGACCTCTTCGGGACTGAAACCAGAAAAAGACGTTATGCTCCACACAAACCGCACTACAACAATAACAAATTAGAAGATGTTCCCTCCTTTCCTTTTTTTTTTTTTTTTTTTTCCTTTTCCTTACCTAATTACAATAGTCTTCAATGTTTGAATTGTCCTACAGTCATCAAATTTGAGAGCAACCTTGTTCTATTAGTATAAACTAATATATCAAATGAACTTTCGAAACGCAATACCGCCACAGTCATCAACGAACTGAAACGTTATCAAAACGCACGCGAGATCTTATGCGCACCTGTAAAATGTGTTTGTTATATTATTATGGAAAATTCCTTTTAAAACGATCAATCAGACCGCTGTAAATTTGACTCAGGCCTTGGGTGTCATTCCTATTATTCACTACGTTATTTAGATTAATGAAAATCATTTCGCTTATATTTCTCTTTATCCAATTGTTTTCTCTGTCGAGTATAGAAACTTCGTCAAAATTAAAAAGGTGTTCAGAATTAAAATGATGTGAAGCTAATGCTGTCTGTCCTTCTTTTGTTACAACTCTGACGAACAAATTGAAGGCTCGGCCATGGGTAATCCCGCAAGTCCATCGTTGGCAAATCTTATTATGACGGAGCTAATAACGGAATGCGTGAAGACATCGAAAGTTAAAATTCATTTCATCAAGTTATATGTAGATGACACTATACTAGCGATTCCACCAAATCTTTCGAATCAAGTGTTGCACACTTTCAATAGCTTCCATCCGCGCATTAAATTTACAATGGAAAGGGAAATTGATGGTGAGTTGCCCTTTCTCGATGTAAAAGTCTGTAGACAAGAAAATGGTTCGTTGAGGACGAAGTGGTACATGAAGCCAACTAATTCAGGACGTTTACTAAATTTTAGGTCAAACACTTCCAAAAACTTTAAAATCTCTGTAATAAAGAATCTACTACACAGATCAACCAACCTAAACAGTCCAGAGTTCCAAAGCGAAGGTAAAAAAATTGTTAGAAAATTATTGGAAACTAACAACTATCCAAAATCTCTCATTAGTAAGGTCATCAATGAGTATGTAACCGTCGATAGTGATAGGTCTAATGTAACTCCTTTGAGATGTCGTTCGTACTTCAGGTTCCCGTTTATCCCTGGCTTATCATTGAGGTTGGCTAGGGCTATCAGACGGGCATCGGAAGGAACAGAGATGGTTTTTATAGTTTAAAACCGTTGGCTCACTTTTCTCCAAACTCAAGGATAAGACTGATGGTGGTAACCTTTCAAACGTGATTTACAAAATTCCTTGTACAGAGTGCAACAAATGTTACATAGGACAAACTAAACAACTATTAAAAATAGAATAAGACAGCATAAATACGACTGCCGTGTCAGAGTTGTAACAAAAGAAGGACAGACAGCATTAGCTTCACATCATTTTAATTCTGAACACCTTTTTAATTTTGACGAAGTTTCTATACTCGACAGAGAAAACAATTGATAAAGAGAAATATAAGCGAAATGATTTTCATTAATCTAAATAACGTAGTGAATAATAGGAATGACACCCAAGGCCTGAGTCAAATTTACAGCGGTCTGATTGATCGTTTTAAAAGGAATTTTCCATAATAATATAACAAACACATTTTACAGGTGCGCATAAGATCTCGCGTGCGTTTTGATAACGTTTCAGTTCGTTGATGACTGTGGCGGTATTGCGTTTCGAAAGTTCATTTGATATATTAGTTTATACTAATAGAACAAGGTTGCTCTCAAATTTGATGACTGTAGGACAATTCAAACATTGAAGACTATTGTAATTAGGTAAGGAAAAGGGAAAAAAAAAAAAAAAAAAAGGAAAGGAGGGAACATCTTCTAATTTGTTATTGTTGTAGTGCGGTTTGTGTGGAGCATAACGTCTTTTTCTGGTTTCAGTCCCGAAGAGGTCAGAATATATTGACGAAACGTTGACTAAATTATAAAGGAGTCTTTTCTTTCAAAGTCCTATCCCTGTGAATATACTTCGACATTCTGAATATAATTTTTACTAACACATATACAATATGACCTAAAGGGCCTACCAAAGCCCATGCAACTAACGGCGTTACTATAGATGAAAAATTATAAACTAAAGTGAGAGTTGCCGTTTCTCCGAAGTATCGGGACAACGATGAACCGATTACCGATGGACCGATTAGGGGAAGTCAACAGAATACGAGCAATCCCTTGATTCCCGATATTATGTGACCGTGAAACCCCGAAACAAAATCTCAAAACGCACACTAATGTTTTTCCGAACATTTTCAAATATGTTCTCCAGTGTGATCTTTCGTTTAATTTTTCTATTTTTGTACCATAGAAGTGTTTGCATTCTCCCAAATATTACAGTTTTCTCTAATTGTTTTCAATTAGTATTAATTATATTCATATAAACAATCAAATATCGAGAATTATAGGTCTCCCAATAAAAAAGCATCAAACATTCGATGTTTGAGGTTGACATCGATGTGTTTCCATCGATTTTATTCATACCTGACATCGATGCATAAAATATCGGAGATCGGCTCCTCAACATCGATGTTCTAGAAACATTGATGAACATCGTCCATCCCTACCTACGACTCATGCTCGCAGAACGTTGCAATACCTCTAACTTCGGTCGTGTCTTGATACATACAAGGTCGGCCTAACGAGCTTGGGTCGACCACGGTCGGTCATTCATATAAAACATCAAATTATTCAATGATTAAACGCATAAAAAAGATCATTTTCGTACTGTTTAATTGTGAATTCCTGACCATAATTCGCAAAAATAGAGAACAATCACTTATCCATTTCCAATATTTCTGTTGATTGAATTTCCGTTTCTAAGGACTAAGTAAAAACATAAATATTCACAAGTGAGCTAGATATATTATTAATACTAAAAATTAATTAATAGATAATTGAATTTAACTTTTTTTGTGGCTTTGGGGAAAAAAATTACAAGTACCTCTTTTCCGCCGTGCGCCGTCACTGTAGACCATTATGTAGACGCTACATGAGTAACCCGTGTTATTATCGTTATGAATTTCTAATGTGTGAAAAATATAACCGCCATGTATTGACAGACTTAAAAAATATGGAGTCGTGATTATAAAGAACGCTTTCTATTCTAATCGTGTTGATTGCAGGCTTCGTTTAAAAAAAAAATGCAACTACTCTTCATCTCAATACGTCCGACTGCTGACATCATGCTGCTAATGAATGATTAATCAATGACCTGTTTGAAACGTTTACTACAAAGCTCAATTGAAATAAGTATATTTTCATTCCGGACTTTAATAAAGTTTTAATTTCATTTTTTTTTTTTTGAAACATAATAAACTAGCCTTAGGCCCGTCGCATACTGAATCGCCGAATCGCGCGTTTCGTGCCGAAAGGAAAGTCAAAGGAAACGGTGGCAATGTTGCGACACCTACAAAGGATATTCCACCCGCTTGCGACTCATTCGATACTCGATTCGCCCCAAGCCGATTTTGGTCGTAAATTTTAATGGCCTTGTTGAAAGATGAGGGTGAGCGCGAGCCGAACTCCTGAGAGATATGGGATTCCAGTAATCTACGAAAAATTAACTGTGATCGGATCATGAGATTATTTTAAAATTTTGCAGTTACCTGCGTTCTTATTTTAAATATAAACATTCTTGTAAATGCACCCTTTAAAGATCTTTTCCTATTGAAAGGATGCACTTGATATTTATGGTTCTTCACTTCCCCAGAACAAACATACCTGTTTGCCCTAATAAATCTTGTCTAGTTTTATCGGTTTTATGTCATGTAACGACTCCCAACTACTTCTGTAAACCTTTTCGGCACGAATCGCGCGATTCGGCGGTTCAGTATGCGACGGGCCTTATAGTCGGAATGTGTTGATCACAGTCTTTGGAATAATTTATCGAATTGAAGGTTTCGGTAATCCATTGAATTGTCGTTCGGTATTTATATAAAGTGCCTCGCTTTGGTAATTTGCCTTCTTAAGTTACATCGGGCGACTTGTCGGTAATTTGGTCTTGTTTGTGTTACTGAACGATATTTTACAACATTGCTTCTCTGTAGATGATATCATCAACACGACCTTTCCTGATAACAGATAGGTCGCGAGCTGGTCCCTAAAAAATAATTATTATGGTTGCTCTCATCCGGAGACGGCTTTTCCAAAATGATTATCATAGTTTCTCTCGTCCGTGAACGGCTTATTTTTTTTTAAGGAAGGAAACATTAAATGAAGGAGAAGTGAAAACCATTTGAGTGATCAAGTCAAATGGGGGCAAGGGATAAAAGAGAAAGGAGTCTGTGTAGGGAGGATGCGCCTCTCACTACGATTTTATTCTAGGTTCTCTAGGCCTTTTACGCCCGATTTTCTCGAGCCGAGCTCGGTACTTTCTGAACTACTTTTTTGTTGGGTATTCTCGGGCCAGGGACGGAGTTGTTCCTGCCCGGCGATTGTGTGACGGGATCCGTTTGGTCGTTTCAACGCATATCGCTCATTGGGTAAACATGCGGTTATGTCAAACGGTCCTTTGTATCTTGCTCCTAATTTGCCCCCACTAAACTGAGTATTCTCTACTACAACGAGGTCTCCGATGTAGTAGGTTTGTTTAACCGTTCGTTTTCCTCTCATAGCTTCAGTTGAGGCGAATACTTTGGATTGAATCTGTGTTTCATCGATGGGACGGGATTCTTTTGGAAGGGTGTCTGACAAAGTGGCAATTGTAATCCTGTTCGATTTTTGGTGTGACTTCCAGATATTCAGTTTGAGTTTTAAAGAATGCACACTTATTCAGATTAAGATGAAAACCCGCAGTGGATAAGGCAGTCAAAAGGGTTTGTAGTTGCATTAATCCTGTTATGGTTCGGCTTGGTATGAGCACATCATCCAAGTATACGTAGGCCAAAGTGTCTTTCACTGGTCCCAGAGCCTTATCGATTGCCCTCTGGTAACATGCAGGAGCATTCACAAAACCAAATGGCATTCGAATATATTCAAAATGGCCATCTGGAGTGACAAATGCCAGAAGATGTCGGTATTTCTGCATTGTCTAGTATATATTGCATGTCTAGAGTAGAGAAATATTTTGGACCGCAAAGAGCGTTAATTTGATTCTGGATTCTAGGTAGGGGATATTTATCCTTTACTACTTTCTCTAAGCGTCGCCCGCTTTTTATCATGAGTACTGTTTTGGTATTTTTATCTTCAATTGAGTTGTTAAATCGCGGTGGAAAACCTACATTAAACCAGCAGGTATCATGGGAATGTCCCATTTTCTTGCAATTGGTACAAGATTCATTTGTTTTCTTCAAAGTGTTATTCCTCGCATTATTTTCCCTTGTCGCGTTTAATGATTTTTGTTGACATTCTCTGGCTTTATAAATTTTCACCTTGCTCGAAGCCAATACTTTTGATGTGTGTGATAGATATATTTTTCACTAAATTTTGAGCACAAAATCGTCGTGTCCCATTCAACTATCCGAAAACGCTCTAATTCACCCGGCCTATATCTCAATATCGAGTTGATTCGGACAAGAATTGGTAATTAAATCGATTTTTCCATCGAACAAACGGACTGTTCAATGCTATGTAGTGAAAGAGATCGAAAGGAATAGAACAAATAGAGCCTCTGGTCTCCACCAGCCTTCCGCGTTTCGGTCGTTCGAGTTTGGGACAACGATTATCTTTACGTATCTCATCGATTGCCTTGAAAACGGTAGGGCATAACTTAAAACAGTGAGAGAAGCAATTGTTTATAGAATTACGATGTAACGTTTGTTGAAAGACCGAATGCGCTGAAATAATTAGTAGCCGAGTTATCATCTCTCGAAAAAACGGTGCTTTCAGAAGGTTTCAGAATTTTTTTTCTCGGGAAAGGTTAATTTTAGACAGGAATGGTGTAGTATTATTTGATAGCAATTGAATGGTGCAAAACCGAAACCGTTGGTCGTTTTAGAAGTAGACTTATATTAGAAAATGTTGAAAATTCTTTGGCATTTTTATGTTTCTACTTAGTTTTGCTCCAAAAGGGCAATTTGTGACAAAGGCAATCATAGTGAAACAAAGTAAGAATCTTTTACTTAAAATTCGGGGGCGTTGATTGTATGCTATGCAAAAAATTGTGAATTTTTGAGATTTCGATTTCAAAGTCTATGAACACCATGTTTTAGATGTTCCCACAAAAAGGATGCCAATTATGATTTTCTTTGGCATGAAAAAGCTACGTGTCGCTATCTAGAATAGCTTTTCGAAATATTCAGATTTGAAAAAAATCAATTTTTTGATGAAATTTCAAAATTCTTGTAGACTCGGCATTTCTTTACTAATTCTACCAGAAGAATACATGTATTATTTTAATTCTAACGTTTATTTGCTGATGTAGATATATAGTGTTTATTCAATTTCTGGGTATCAGCAGCGGCGTAAAGAAAACTCTTTTATTTTTTAATCTCGAGCTTTCGAAGATCTGTTTAATAACTTTTCTTCATCATCGGGAGTTCTACAAACGATAAACATGAATATCAGGTGAAAACATTGAATTTTTACCTACAAAACAGTGAGAATTTACCGCAAAATTTCTGAAAAAAGGTCGTCAGAAATTGAGAACATGTTATACAATCGAAAAATATTTGACGAATGTCAAAAGAATAATACATACATACTATGATAAAATTAGAAAAATAAATTTGGAATGTATTCAACAAAAATTGTGTGATTTCGATTTTGTTTTTGAATGGAGAATGTTCAACGTCGATTTTGTTTGTCTATTTCTAATAGATTAGCGTAAATTATATTTATTCCTTCAAAGTCTCTTCTTGAATTAATTGCTGAAGGTTCTTGATTAATCCTGAATGATTCAACAAATTTCCTCACCATCGAATTATTCTCTGAGTCCAAAACGGTTATTTCATCTTAATTAGGTTTATGTCCAGTTTCAGTTGTGTGTTTAGACAAAGCACAAGAATTAATAACTCTTCTATTAATATCACTTCGGTGAGATGTTATTCTTTTGTTCAGTGTTCTTTTAGTTTCACCTATGTATACTCCATCACAATTAAAACAAGGAATTTTATAAATTACACAGGATTTCTTCATTGGTAAAATTGGGTCCTTTAGTTTTGTAAATAAATTCTTCGACTTGTTAGTATAATTGAAAGAAAAAAGAATATCATCTTGTCTCAACAATTTCGATAAATTATCTGATAATCCGATAGCTTTTGGTAAAATAAATGTCTTTCGAGTTACATTATGTTGAGTTTCATTTGGAATTTGTTCATTTCGTGACGGAGTTCCGAAAATTATTTTCTTGGCCATTTTTGATGGATAACCATTTTCAATCATAATTTTATGTAATAATTTCAAATTTTTGTCTATAAAATTTGGATGCGAGAGTCGTAGAATTCTGGTCTTCATATTTCGAATCATATTGATTTTCATTCCTATTTGATGGTATGATTTGAAGTGTATGTATCTATTTGCGGATGTTGGTTTTATATACCAGTCAGTTATTAAAATATTGTTATCAACTCTAACCACTTTAGTGTCTAAGAAAGGAACTGAGTTATCTTTTTCTTTCTCTATGGTGAAACGAATATTGTCATGAAATGAATGGAATATACTTAGAATTTCTATTTCTCCATCGAATGGTATTGCCAAAATCAGGTCGTCAACATATTTTTTAATAAATGGGATGGTAAAACTGAGTTTCGGGATACAAAGGTCCAAAAGGTGATCCATTACATATTGTGCTAGGATAGGCGAAAGTATAGATCCATAGGTGTTCCACTTATTTGTTTAAAAATCTTTTATTAAAAGAAAAATATGTCGATTCAAAAGTTAATTTCAGTAATTCAAAAATTTTCTTTTAGGTATTTTACAGTTCCTTTCAATTTGTTCCCATTTCCTTGTAAGACTCGTTTCAACCATTTCGAGATTTATGTTGGTGTAGAGTGATACAACATCAAGGCTGATGATCATATAATTTTCTGGTATTTTAAAATTGTTAATGAATTCAACAAATTGATACGAATCTTTGACATAATACGAATTCGAATCGTCGTAAGATGTTTTCAAAATTTCTTTCAAAAATTTTGATATACGTGAGTTTGGACTCGATATCGACGAAATAATTGGTCTCAAACTTAGTTCATCTTTATGAATCTTTGGTAAACCATAGAATCTAGGACAGACTCCATCATACGTCATCAAACTTTTCTTTTCTTGTTCCGTTATGAAGTTGGATTTTCGTAATTCCGTGATTTTACTATTAATTTTTTGTTCAATAGTAGATGTAGGATCTCTTGGTATTATTTTGTAATTTATATCATCTTTCAAGTGATTTTCTGCTAAAGTAATATAGTCAATTTTATTCATGAGCGTAGCTGTTCCACCTTTATCTGCTTCCATAATATATACATTCGGATTTTCTTTTATAAATTTTTTGGTTTTCCCTGCTAAGATTTCTATTTCATTATGGGATGGAAAACGACTAGATTGTATAAAATTCGTTATAATGTTCGTTGCTTTAGCTCTCAGAATATTCCTCATGTTAACAGGTTTTAAAGCAATTATCGATTCTGTCGTGGCTAGTAATCTGGGTATCGAAATATTCTTTGTTTTTGCAGGTCGACAAAATTTGGGACCTAACGATAAAAAAGTCGAAACATCTTTGGGAATTTCAATGTTTGTAAGATTTCTAATCCATTTTTCTTCTGTTCCAATATGAATGTTGTTATTTTGTTTCAAACGATCAAATTTTGTCGACCTCCAAAAACAAAGAATATTTCGATACCCAGATTACTAGCCACGACAGAATCGATAATTGCTTTAAAACCTGTTAACATGAGGAATATTCTGAGAGCTAAAGCAACGAACATTATAACGAATTTTATACAATCTAGTCGTTTTCCATCCCATAATGAAATAGAAATCTTAGCAGAGAAAACCAAAAAATTTATAAAAGAAAATCCGAATGTATATATTATGGAAGCAGATAAAGGTGGAACAGTTACGCTCATGAATAAAATTGACTATATTACTTTAGCAGAAAATCACTTGAAAGATGATATAAATTACAAAATAATACCAAGAGATCCTACATCTACTATTGAACAAAAAATTAATAGTAAAATCACGGAATTACGAAAATCCAACTTCATAACGGAACAAGAAAAGAAAAGTTTGATGACGTATGATGGAGTCTGTCCTAGATTCTATGGTTTACCAAAGATTCATAAAGATGAACTAAGTTTGAGACCAATTATTCCGTCGATATCGAGTCCAAACTCACGTATATCAAAATTTTTGAAAGAAATTTTGAAAACATCTTACGACGATTCGAATTCGTATTATGTCAAAGATTCGTATCAATTTGTTGAATTCATTAACAATTTTAAAATACCAGAAAATTATATGATCATCAGCCTTGATGTTGTATCACTCTACACCAACATAAATCTCGAAATGGTTGAAACGAGTCTTACAAGGAAATGGGAACAAATTGAAAGGAACTGTAAAATACCTAAAAGAAAATTTTTTGAATTACTGAAATTAACTTTTGAATCGACATATTTTTCTTTTAATAAAAGATTTTTAAACAAATAAGTGGAACACCTATGGATCTATACTTTCGCCTATCCTAGCACAATATGTAATGGATCACCTTTTGACCTTTGTATCCCGAAACTCAGTTTTACCATCCCATTTATTAAAAATATGTTGACGACCTGATTTTGGCAATACCATTCGATGGAGAAATAGAAATTCTAAGTATATTCCATTCATTTCATGACAATATTCGTTTCACCATAGAGAAAGAAAAAGATAACTCAGTTCCTTTCTTAGACACTAAAGTGGTTAGAGTTGATAACAATATTTTAATAACTGACTGGTATATAAAACCAACATCCGCAAATAGATACATACACTTCAAATCATACCATCAAATAGGAATGAAAATCAATATGATTCGAAATATGAAGACCAGAATTCTACGACTCTCGCATCCAAATTTTATAGACAAAAATTTGAAATTATTACATAAAATTATGATTGAAAATGGTTATCCATCAAAAATGGCCAAGAAAATAATTTTCGGAACTCCGTCACGAAATGAACAAATTCCAAATGAAACTCAACATAATGTAACTCGAAAGACATTTATTTTACCAAAAGCTATCGGATTATCAGATAATTTATCGAAATTGTTGAGACAAGATGATATTCTTTTTTCTTTCAATTATACTAACAAGTCGAAGAATTTATTTACAAAACTAAAGGACCCAATTTTACCAATGAAGAAATCCTGTGTAATTTATAAAATTCCTTGTTTTAATTGTGATGGAGTATACATAGGTGAAACTAAAAGAACACTGAACAAAAGAATAACATCTCACCGAAGTGATATTAATAGAAGAGTTAATTCTTGTGCTTTGTCTAAACACACAACTGAAACTGGACATAAACCTAATTAAGATGAAATAACCGTTTTGGACTCAGAGAATAATTCGATGGTGAGGAAATTTGTTGAATCATTCAGGATTAATCAAGAACCTTCAGCAATTAATTCAAGAAGAGACTTTGAAGGAATAAATATAATTTACGCTAATCTATTAGAAATAGATAAACAAAATCGACGTTGAACATTCTCCATTCAAAAACAAAATCGAAATCACACAATTTTTGTTGAATACATTCCAAATTTATTTTTCTAATTTTATCATAGTATGTATGTATTATTCTTTTGACATTCGTCAAATATTTTTCGATTGTATAACATGTTCTCAATTTCTGACGACCTTTTTTCAGAAATTTTGCGGTAAATTCTCACTGTTTTGTAGGTAAAAATTCAATGTTTTCACCTGATATTCATGTTTATCGTTTGTAGAACTCCCGATGATGAAGAAAAGTTATTAAACAGATCTTCGAAAGCTCGAGATTAAAAAATAAAAGAGTTTTCTTTACGCCGCTGCTGATACCCAGAAATTGAATAAACACTATGTATTATTTTAGGTATATTCGTCCAGAATTTCCACCTCCTAGCGCTGAAAATAAGGTCGCAAAAAATTCCAGAAAATCTTGCAGTTTTTTGGGTACATCTGAACAATTAGTTTTCCGATTGCGAAGGAATAAGGAACCAGATCCGGAGACCATCGATGCCCATCTTTTTCTAAAATTTCGTTATTCTACGGTGCGCCATTTAGCCTGTACTCAATAATATTACTTATGTATACTAGTTGTTCGGTTTAAACTAAGATTGGTTAATACTACCTGAATTATAGACACTACAAAAAAATGATATGATTAACACTTCTATCAAAAGTTTTTCTGTGGTGTCCATAGTGCAGGACACATTGGCCAGTATCAGATAAAGTTGAACATCCTGTATAAAATGTAAGTAAATTGTTGACTGTGATATGTAAAATATAATCATTCAAGTCAACTCATAAAAGCATGCAATTTTTTATTAGTGTTTTTTCATATCGTTATCACCTAAAATTATCGTCCGTAAACCGAATTTACACACAATCAATTTTTTATTAAAATATTTTCTATTCATTGGTTTTTCTGAACGACTTCAGAAAATT
This sequence comes from Novius pumilus, assembly GCA_020654155.1. NCBI lineage: Eukaryota > Metazoa > Arthropoda > Insecta > Coleoptera > Coccinellidae > Novius > Novius pumilus. The sequence goes on from JAIFOV010000130.1 coordinate 61,978, forward strand.
GGAACAATAAATCCAAAAAGGTTTTCGTGATGAGGAAGTAATCGAGGAATAAATCAAAAGAACTCGCTCGGTGAACTTTTCCGGCGAACTGGTTAATCTATTTTCCATCAAAATACTTATATTCAGAATTCTTGAGGAAGTGCGTAAACTGTAGGGAATAAGAAGCGAGTAATAATTACCGGAAATCAACGTCTCGAATGATGAATAATTTCAACACGGCCTCAAGTCGTCGTCGGCTATCTTTATCGTTGTTTTTCCGGCGTAATGTTTTTCCATTCACCCGAAGCCAAAGTGTATTCTTACACTGTCTCAACTGACAATTTATAGTTATAAAGGGGAATATATTTCTTTATCGAAGGCAAGCTCGGAATAAATTTGTTTATCAATCCTTGATTGATTAAAGTGGAAACCTGTTGATGTTTTCAATAGTCAGAGACGACCTAGGCCGTCTCCCCGAGCACCGTCCTAAAACGAACCCATTTCTTTATTCGAGTTACACTAGAATAGCTAATCCCACTCATTTTATAGTTCTTTTCTTGCGAGCCCTGAATGGAACTATGAATGCAGAAACCAGATAGTTTAAAGATTTGCTACGGCGAGTTGGTCTACGACATTAGAGTATTCCAAGCTATCGATTCGCATTCTCTCTTCCCTTTTTTATGTTCATTGATATTTATTAGCAACCTTTGTCAGTTGCGCCAGCTTTCCAATCCCACAATTCTCTTCATCAATCGGCACAATTTCTTTCCTGTGCTTTCCCGCCAAACGAAAGTGGTGCAACTTTACGGAACGATTCTCTTTCTGCAAAAAACCTTAACATCAATTGATTCCGTATTCGTTCTAGTTGTACCGTCATTATTAACAATGGGAATTTGATCTCAAAAATGCTATACGTATATCGATATCAAGAAAGATTGTCGTATTTCAGGTTAATTAATGTTAATTTAACTGATTACCCTCAATACTACATAACAAGATGATGCTGGAGAAAATATTTTGGAGTTCGTCAACATAAACTCATCTCTGGTATATGTGTAACCAGTAGAGTGACGTGTTTTTTTAATTTCGTGCCTGGACGGAAATCGGTTCATTTCTTTCAGTGCTAAAGGGTATGGTATGAGGTGCCCGAATATGACCGGTGAAAGGATGGGCCAATTTCATTCTCAGCGCAATACTGAAAAAATGCACCTATAGTGCCTGACCGTATTATTTAAAATAAAAATATTCATAAACACTTGAATTTTATTACAAATGGTCGAATTAGTCCTTTTTCTCCAAGTAACTGCAAGTCGTAAATAGAAGGGCGATCGACATGCACACAGGAACATACTAGATTATTTGTTAGTGGAAGATTGTGCGAATAGAGAATATCATCAATTCTTAATGTTTACCTTATACTGAAACTCATTACGAATGAAAAATTATTATGGAACATTTTTTGATACGTCTCATAGTTTCCGAGATATTTGATGTGCAATTAGGCGTCCGACGACGAAGCGAAAACGGTCGTTATGACGTCACTACACATCGAAGGACATTTATGACCTATATAGGAAGATTATAAATGAAAAATTGAGAAGAGTTTTGTACTTTATTTTCTATTATATATTTTAAAACTTTAATCTTCCTATGCTTTTTGATCAGTTTTTTTTTCTATACTCAATAATTTTCGAAGTTTCAAACGATGTTTTTCAATTAATATTTTACCTATTCATTTTGTCATCGTCATATTTTTATATCGGCAGTAAGATTGCCAATTTCGATATGACCATATTCGATATGATCATTTCAAATTAAATATCATTTTTCGTTATAACAAAACTACGGATAAATTCAACATTTCGTTAAAATAAAAATTATGTGAAATGATAAATAACAATAAAAATAAGAACATTCTGTACTTTCTATTATAATGAAAATGAAACGAAACTATAAGGATGAAAAGTGTAGTTTCTGCTATTAGAACCAAAATAAAAAACGAATCATTTAACGATAACCAAGATTATAAACATTCGACAAGTTATTTGCTTCAAATATATACCACATAGCCCATAGGTATCCCTTTGATCCTATGCTTACCTGATTCAGAACGAATCGCGAACAAGCGAAAATTAAATCTTCAAAAGTCTGTTTTTCAATCGCGTTTATTTATTTTATGTGGATGAATGAAATCTAGATTATATAAAATTTTTGCAGAATAATGAACTACATAACTCGACAAATGGTTTTTAGCTTTGAGAGTGCCTAATTTAATAAAGTTGTAAATAAATTGGAAATGTATTCTCATAAATACTTGAGGCACAATTTACGAATATGGTTAGAGTCGAAATTTTGATTAGGTAATGTACCATATCGCAACGTTACCGGTAGGTAAATTTTATCTCACCAGGAAGTGTCTCGTTTCACAATTTGTGGCGAGTTTTTTGCAATTGAAATTTCAAAGTTGCTCGACGACATGTGCAAAAAATTATGAAATTCGATTGCCTGTATTGCTACTAAGTGTACAAGTTGATTGTTCATCGTAACACTAAAAAAATCGATATCGATGTTGAATGAGTCACAAATTTTGCAAGCGGCGCAAATACATAAAAATTAATCTACCTCTCATTTCCTTAAGCTGCAGCCCCTAACGCTTTTATTGGGGAACTTGCACAGTCACGATATGCCAAGATTAATTATAATTCAACGATGGCAATTTCATATGGAATAAGATATGTACAATAATTTTAGGACACAGCTTCATGGCATTTGCCCTTCCTTTTTTTACTACCTACTTCCTAATTCAGAATATTTTCCGGTAACAGGGTAGTTGCAGAGAACAGAACAAAAATTTGTGACTCCAAGGTCGCTGACATATAGTAGAGTCGGAGTTTCTTTTTTTCGAACTTGCAAATATCTTTAATCAATAGTTTTTGAATTACGCACCAAAAATATGTGAAAGGGTTGAGTACAGTATTTTATATGAAGTATTCAATTATTCCGTACTCTTATTGAATGTCATTTTTATTTTTATATTTCAGCCAGTACTTAATACTTAATATGTGAGAGGGTTGAGTACAGTATTTTATATGAAGTATTCAATTATTCCGTACTCTTATTGAATGTCATTTTTATTTTTATATTTCAGCCAGTACTTAATACGGAAGTTTATGATATTCCAATGAAAAACTGTCATTAGACGTCGCGTAATTAAACAGATTTGGTAACGCAGAAGCATAACTTTACTTCTATCGAAACTCGTCTAAGAAGAGAAAGAAGTGTGAAAAAAATTCTTTCATCTGCTCTAAATTTCACATTCTGGCATCGCTGCACTAGAAAACAGGTACATGTGTATCCTCCGTTATCGTTGCACCCTTATTTTTTGGTCCAATTTTGAAGTTCGACACCAATAAATCTCGATAAACATGAAACCAGCACGCGCTAATGCGACCACCTTGCTAGTAAGAGGGCATAGTGGGCCATAATGTGAGAGCCACAATGGGAGACACGATACGATTACACGATCAAACGGGCCATTCACGTTGCGACAGTCACACGGACCGTCGCACGGACTTGAGTCGCATGCGACAAGTTCGATCGTGAATGGGGCTGTCGTTCAGCGGACCGTGGGACCAAGGTCCGTTGAAATGAGCAACGGACCTTGCGACACGAACGCTTCTGTCGACAAGTCCGCGCGACGGTCGCAACGTGAATGGTCCGTTCAGTAATCGACTGAGCTTGGTCGAACGGACCGTCCGAATTCTCCATTCACTGTGCGACAGAAGCGTTCGTGTCGCAAGGTCCGTTGCTCATTTCAACGGACCTGCGAGATGGCCTTGGTCCCATGGTCCGCTGTATGACAGCCCCATTCACGATCGAAGTTGTCGCATGCAACTCAAGTCCGTGCGACTATCGCAACGTGAATGGCCCCTTTTAGACGCAGACCTGACTTCAAGTATTGTACAATGCATTTCTTATCGGGATGTTCTCATATTTCATCAAGACAGGAGCTAGGTGCAGTCAGGCGGCGGCAAATATAATCGGAAAGAATATTTAGACGTTACGGCGATCGTCAAACCGCGAATTATGAACGATCAACACTTAAAAACCGATGTTGGATTGCTGAATCTGCTAAAAAGTGTGAATATTCAATATTTAATGGGAGTTCTAAAAGCCGTCGTTTTGATGGTTAATGTAAATCAATTTATACAGTGTTCTTTAGTCCCTCCAGTGATCGGCAAAAGCGAATGAAATTAATGCTTCGATAATAATCGGCATTATTGACGGCGCTAATATGAAATCTGCAGTTCGGTGGATGGCGGACAGCTGCGTTAATGCCGTCGGTGTTCAAAACGAATGAATTAAATATCAATGAGAATTCACATTTAAGCTAAAATAGTAGTACTTACTTTTGCATTTTTACCCCCCCATTTCGGCGGCTAAAAATTCGGAATTATTTGAAAAATACTTAGCGACCCTTCAATGTAAGCCAGGTTATCAGATTGTCCGTTTTCATAACCATATTCGATATAATATTAGGGGATTGTAATTTGTTATTTACAAAAACACGTCCTTTACCGTATTTTCGATCGGGTATCGAAGAAATCAAATGACGGCGATGTGCCAACAGATATTCACTAAAATCGACCCATGTCAGTTCAGTCCGTCTAATATTTTCCAGAAATTATGGCTTTAGAGATTTCCTTGGATCGTATACGTGACTATTCCAATATAGCGCATTAAGATGGAATTGGATACCGGGCTTGGTGGACGGATGGTTTCGAAATATCGCAAAGAACTTAGGGCCCTTTCATATTAGGATTCTTGAATCCGATTCCCATAAAATTTGTTTAATAAACAAACGAATTTGGTGCGTTTCATATTACAGATTCTGAATTTCGAACGATTGACGTTGCGTTACCCCACTCTATTTTTATTATTGTTCCACTTAACGCGCTCGGCTCTCATATAATTATTTACCCATATTTGCGTTCCATATTCGATTTTAACAAGAGAAACATGGATGAATTAGAAGTGATAGGTTTGTGGTATTTATTCACGAAAAATAGAAAGAGAAATAGGAAAACTTGGGTACATAAAATAAATCAAGACCGTGATGAAAAAGGTATCGTCGTTTGTTACAATACCTCAAAACCTGTTTGGAAAAAATAATATAACTCATCCCTTGCTGAGGGCATATCTCCAATGTTCTGATGACAGACACACGAACAAACGTGAAGAACAAGTCGGGATTAAATTACTTAACACATATTTGTTTTGGTTACTCCGCTCGTAAAGAATTCCGGCGACCGAAAACACCGATCGACGAAATATTTTTGAATCGCAAGCTCATAAAGAATCTGAATCCTAATGTGAAAAGGTTAATTTGTTCTAACGTAAACTTTGAATCCGGCTACCGGAGCAAAAAACACAAGAACGTGTCAACCGAGCAATAAAGAATCCCAAAGCTATAAAGAATCGGAATCGTAATCTGAAAGGCTCCATTTGCTGCAACCTAACTTTAGAATCTGGGCTACGAGAATCCTAATATGAAAGGGCCCTTACACGTCGCGATTCTGGAAACTCGCAACAGTAGATACGGACAAAGGAGATATTGTTTCGAGAATTTATTATTGAGAATACAGTTAGTCTTAGTTTGTGCATCATTAAAAGGCACGATCATAATTTTATACTTTGCCTGAGACGATCGCGGTGGAATCGTGACATATGGTAAATAAAAAACAGATAGCGACGTTGCGAACGCCATGACTTCCGGGATGCTGTGTAAAATATAATAATTCTAATAAGCCATTGGCGTCTCTCAAGTTTTTCTGAACACACCTAACCTGATCTTACCTTACCTAAACTATTAAATTGACAATATTAAAATTATTGTCAAATTTCTATCAAATGAATCAAATGCGATAAAATTTTTAAAAAACTTCTGAGCATGCGCAAATTTTCACTTATTTTTTTGTGGTCATATCACGCCTTGAGGAACATTCTGAGTAAGTTTCCCACATTTTTGTTAACTGACGTTTTTCGGAAGTCCAGCCGAAAATGTTGAATAACGACGAAAATCTTGCCTGGCATTCGAGCAATACCAGTTTTGATAAGCGAAAATGAAGGAGGCTAGCCATATGGTCTTAGTTGGATATTATATTATAATATATATACAGGCTGGCCCAACGACACGGAAATACCCATTGTTTGCATAATAGAAATGGTGCTAGCCAAAAACGCTCGGAGACGTCGATTCTAGTTTCGAGGGGGTCATCTTACACTGTAAATTTTGTGCGAAAATCTCCCCTTTGTAGAATGAGCGCAACCCATAAAATCTCAAATGGCATGACAGGTCAAGTGACACATCATTCTAAAGCTCGTTCGGAAAAAATTTTGAATTCCATTGATTATTTGTGAAGTCAAATCTCCACTGCTATTAACTATTATTTGTGGATTATTTTTTAGAAAATTTTTGTTTTTTTGGAAATTTTTCAAATCATAAACTCTTCTCATTAGACGCCACATCATTATACACAAAACATTCCCACATTTGTAATACCAAATATAATTGAAGAAAATTGGCAATCAATCTCAACACACACTTTTATTCCAAAAAAAGATTTCATAGAAACCGTTCAATTAACTTTAGGATCCTATTATTTTCAATTTGGTGAAAAATTTTATCAACAAATATTTGGTGTGGCAATGGGATCCCCCATTTCCAGCACCATAGCTCAACTTGTAATGGAAAATTTGGAAGAAAAAATACTAAAAAATCATATTAATGATACAACCATTTTGAAAGGTACGTTGATGATTGTCTTATCATCACTTCTGAAGATAAAATACAAACGATATTAAATAATCTCAATAATTTCCATGATCAAATTAAACTGAATCGAAAAATTGCTCAAATTTCTTGGATATGACCATTATTAGAGACGGAAATAAACTCACAACAAAATGGTTTAGGAAGGAAACTAATACAAATAGGATTCTCGATTTTAACACAACACATCACATAAAACAAAAAAAAGTCATCATAATAAACTATATAGACAGATCAATGAAACTAACCAAACCAATTCACGGACCCGCTATTCTACACTCCATAAAATCATTACTTTTAAAAAATAATTATCCCATATCATCCGTAAACAAAAGCAAGAAAGAACGTATACACAAACTATACAACACGTTAACTCTAAATACCGAGAAAAAAGAAGAGAATTCAACATATATTCCAATCCCATACATATGAAACCTTTCTGAAAAAATTATCAACATTTTTAAACCTTATCCAAATTTCAAAATAGCACATAAACCACACATTCAAATAAAACAACGAAATTAAAATCGGAAAAACTAAAAAATGATTAATCTAATATCATGTACCAAATTTCACGTAAAGATTGTAACGGAGTTTCCCGAGTAAAAATTTGGTTGTACGACACAGTTCCCCACCTAGCACGCACCCGCAATAAAAGGCACGCACTAGGAACCCACAAGCACGCACCACGAACGACACGTACTTTTGAACGGATCCACAGTAACGACACGGAATAGGTAAGAAAGCACCAATTCCGCACCTATTCCGACACGGAATAGTTTCGATTTTACTGTCCTACCATAAAAATTCGGAGAATTCTACCCCGCAGTATACTTTGAAAATTTGCCTGAATTTTATTGGGATCTTCAGGTCTCCGAAGTATTGAAGTTTCACTTTATTTCATAGTTAGTCGTGTTTAAGATTTCACCAAAGCTAGAGTATTTTGTTGCTTCATGAAGGAATCAAAAACAAGGAAGGTATATCTCAAAGTAGCAACTATATCAGAGTAAGTTAAACCCGTCAGTTTGACAAATCTATGATTATTGAAAGGAACGTTTTATTCTAGGTTCACTCCAACTTACTGCAATCAGGGAAACATTCTTGAACGATGGTCAAAAAAGAACAAGAATTGACGAATAAAGGTGAATTACGAGATAAATATCTGTAACTTTCTCTTTAAAGCAACTTCATCTGACTGGTCCTAATATTCTAAGAGTGCATATAAGCAATAGGAATGAAAAGTTTGGATGAGACGTTCAAGATTTATATCGACAAACTCTGTCAAATATTATTTTTTCTTGTTATAGTTTTTCCTATATCGATGATATCTTTTCCTTTTTGTACGACAGATATACATATTAATATTTTTATTTTCTTTCCCAGCTGCAACATCGTCCAAACGTCATCAGCAATTGGATGTCCATTTTCACATCTGTTACATCAGCGGTCTATCGTTTTCCAATCCAGCAACAGCTCTAGGGTCAACAGGATCAATATCTGTATTTTTGGAAACTATTCTAAATCACTTTTAGATTCTCACGGACGGAATTGTATGTTGTACCATTGATATTCTGGGTATACGTCCGTTGGTTATCGCTAGAAACCTGGAAGGGAACGTTTTGACGTTTCGCTGGGATCACACCGAGCATCATCAGAGATGTTTTCGCTGCACGAGTTTCCGACTGTCTCGTGCAGCGAAAACATCTGTACAACATATTCTAAATCATCTTCCACAACGTTCTAAGGGGTCATCCATAAAGTACGTCACATGAATTTCATGATTTTTTGACACACAGTGTCACAGGTGGTCACATTTCTGAGACCCGCCTCCCTAGTGTGACGTCACATCGAAAAATTATATTAAAACAGCAGTTCCGAAATTAGTTTTATTTCCATCTAAACGAAGTGCTTTTTTTATGAAATCAACATTATATATCAAATATTTGAAACAATAACAAAGCAACAAACTATTGAATATAAAGAAAAAGAAGAAGAAAGAATCTCAATCATCTTCAGTCCATGGACTTTGAACCCACTCCTTTAAATTATTAATAACTGGCATGGCTGTCACTTCGTTCTCATTTAGGGTTTTCACGTCTGGGACATTTGTGGTGTTAACATCTTTTTCATCCAACCATAAGGCATCATCATTAATATCCACACAAAGAATTACTCTGGCACGTCTAGCTGCTATTCTCTGAGGACGTATCTTTGCAATGGGAACTTCATGTTGCTTCTTACGAAGTTGTTTGTGTTGGTTAGTGGCTTTATATGATGCAAAATATAGACCACAGAAGCCGCAAGATCGTTTACACAAGTATCCCTCAACACTAGGGCAGTAACTATCGTACGGTACTTGCTTTAAATGTGATGACGCGCTCAGTTTCAAAGATAGTTAAAGTAATAGTGGAGCGAATTTACCTTCGATGTTATCCTTTTCTGTTGTTATATACCCGTTTGACGTCTGTTCAATTAAAACAGGTGGTGGCAAAAACCCCTCTCGTAGTACTACTACGAGAGGGGTTGGAAATATTCCTTAGTTTAATTAATATTTCAAATTATACGCGATTAGTACTTCTAGATACATTAGATTTTTAAAATGTGATGTCACGAAACTTAGGAACCCTCCCACCCCTTGTCACACCATGTCACACTTTGTCGACCCCCCTTCCCCCTTTACGTGTGACGTGTTTTTATATACATTCTTATCCTTCCTTCCTTTTCACTCCATATTAAAATGTTTACAATACAACTTCCATATTAACATCTGTTTTAATAAAATTATTCCTTACATTACCCCTTCCTGACAAATACTCATACCCTGCAGCCACACGAATGCAGTTGACTGCAGGAAATGTTGCAGGGACTTATCAAAACCGTCATGTGGCTGGGTTATGTTATCTGGTCGGTCTCACGACCGCAGTCAAAGGGTAATAAATGAGATAAGCTCCTTGACTGCTTGTCTGGTCGACAGTACAGATCGAGCGCTCTGCATGGAAAAACGATATGCCATTTAAGCGTAGCGCCACAGCTGCGGCAACTTTTATATCCAACCAAGAAAATATTCAACGTCGTACTGACGGTCTCTGATAACGACGGCAGCCGAGCAGTGTGTGGCCGGTCGCGGCAGTGCAGGTGCAGGAGCAGCAGCAGTAGCAGAGGACTGTGTGTGGCTACGGCATTAGAATCTCTGAACGATTATCGGAATTCCATAGTTATCGGTATTATTTATTTGTTTCTAAGGATATATTTTAGGGTATTCTTAAATAAAAGTAATATGGTATTCGTAGATGAGGGTCGCACGCAATGTACTTGAGGCACAATTCGCTGGAATTACACCAACTGTATTTGATTTAACGAGCAATTATAATTATATATTCGTATAGCCTTCTACATGATATGTAATACGGCCTATCATGTATTCGTATCTACAACCGGATCAACTCACTCGCGACCAATCGATTTCACGATTTATTTGTGGGCGGAATACCCGATTTTCGTGATGAACACGGAGAAACGTTAACCGAAACCTTCAAGCAATGGGATGAAATTACACGGTTGAAGGCGGTGTCGAACACCTTTGAACTTGAGAATTAACGGAGTTTACAGTTTATGAATTTGCTAATATGCAGAAGAAATTACGCACAGCTATTCGCTACATTCAAGGTCTATCATGCACTCAATAAGATATTATTGAATCTTTGTGGGAGCCACATGCGCATATGTATATGTGACTACATAAACTCGAATCTTTTTTCCCGTCATTGAGAGAAGTATTTCTTCTGAAACAGATACACATGTATTTATTCATTCATTCCCCCGCATTCTGATGAACTGCATATTCATAAGACGCTTATTTATTATCCCGTTCTGCCTTCGGCCAAGCGGTTTACTTCAATATGTGGGCGAATGTGATATACTCGACGACCAGAAGGTGAATTGGCTGCTGTTCCAGTTAAACTGTGTATTTTGGGACGGAAAATTCAAGAGAGGGAATAATGGCAAAATCAAGAGGCGATATACCTAGTCGTGAAATTGGATAT
>JAIFOV010000602.1:0-72326 GCA_020654155.1 Novius pumilus
GTATAAATATATCGTAATACCCATTTCCGTTCAGTTGTTTTTCACCATTCGCCCATTCGGTTCAACTTATCGCCAGCCAATATGCCTAAAGTCAGAGCATCCGACCAAACAAAATTGAATAAATTAATACTTGAATTCGGTAAAGACGTTTTCAGTAGTGACGGTTCTGTGTTATTCTGCAAAATATGTGACTGTAAAGTGAATTTTGAGAACAAGTATTTTGTATCCCAGCACCTTTCAACAGTGAAACATAAAAATGCTGCTTCGAAAAATTGCGATAGTAAAAACGTGTCTGCTTCCGAATTTCGGCGTTATATCCAATCGACAATCCCAATTCTCTTTGGATTTATGTAAAGCACTGATGGATGCGAACATTCCTCTTTGGAAATTGGAAAATCCTTCTCTAAAAGCATTCCTTGAAAAGTACACCAAAGAACACGTGCCATGTGAGTCCACCCTCCGGAAAAATTATATTGATGTAGTGTTCCAGGAAAAGATGAACAAAATTAGAAAAGAAACGGAAGGTAAAAATTTGTGGGTGTCCATTGACGAAACAACCGATGCTCTTGGCCGCTACGTAGCCAACGTAATTATTGGAACTCTACAATCAACTCACCAGGACTCTAACACGTATTTATTAACAAGTGAAGTACTCGAATCAGCCAATAATTGGACAATAGGCCAATTATTTACCAGTGCGCTCTCATTATTGTGGCCAGATGGAGTGAAACATGACAAAGTGTTGCTATTTGTTTCTGATGCCGCTCCATACATGAAAGCAGCTGGAAAAGTTCTGCAAGTTCTATTTCCAAAAATGGTTCATGTGACGTGTATAGCTCATGCATTGCATAGAGTTGCTGAAGAAGCGCGAAGTTTATTTCACGATGTCGATCTGTTAATATCAAACGTCAAGAAAGTTTTTTTAAAAGTTCCATCGAGGGTGCAAATTTTCAAAGAACTTGCACCAGATCTGCCATTACCACCTCAACCTACAATAACGAGATGGGGTACATGGATATCGGCTGCCATTTATTACGCAACCCATTTCGAGAAAATTGTAGAAATAGTGGATCACCTCGAAAATGATGCAGCTTCAATAAAAATATGTAAAGATGTTTTGTCCAAAAAGGATATCCAGTCTGATTTAGCATACATACTTGCACATTTTCATTCAATTCCAACATCAATACAAAAACTAGAAGAGAGGAATTTAAAATTACAAGAGCAATTGAACATTATGGATGAAACAATTGAAAGAATCAATTCTGCGCCTGGATTAAAAGGAGAGTTCATGAAAGAAAAATGTGAAAAAGTGTTGCAGAACAATAGTGGTTTGGTCAAGATGCGCGAAATAAATTCGATTTCATTAGGAGATGGGGTCAGTAATTTCTTGAACCCTACCGAAATATCCTCATTTATGTATGCACCTTTGACATCTGTTGATGTGGAGAGATCTTTTTCGTTGTATAAACATATTTTATCAGATAGACGACAAAGTATAAAATTTGAAAATTTGAGAAAACTATTGGTAGTTATGTTTAATAAAGAATAAGTATTCACATCGAATGTTATTTTGTTTTATCTTATCTGTTTTTATCTATCATTATATAATATATAATAAATGCCTATTTTAAGTGCCTATTTTGAGTATTTTTATTGCCTTTTCACTGCCTTTTTTTAACGAATTTATAGTGCCTAAAGTCCGGGCTTTAGCGATCACATTTATACAAAATTCCTTATATGATCTGTAACAAATTATACATCGGACAAACTTCCCAACGACTTACAGACAGATTGAAAGCCCATAAATATTCGAAAACAGCCAATGCCGCACTAAACAAGCATAAAAAATCAAACAACCATGAATTTGATTACAACAACGTCAGTATATTAGCAACAGAAAAAAACGTTAAATCTAGAGAAATTCTTGAAATGATACATATAAAGAAAAACGAAAAAGATGTTGTAAATGATAAAATCGACATAAAGGGACTAAGTACTATAACGATACGTTCCACATAATTTCGAACATTTTAACGAATATTAAACGTCATTGAACTTTCTGGCCTTGGATGCAGGTCCAGATTCGTCAGGAAACCTAACTGAATCGAGTGAAATAACCAACAATAAAAGCAGGGACTAGTCAAGATGGGTGTTAACAGAAACAACTTCAAAAAACGAGGAATCCATCATTTGAATGTTCAAAGATATAGACATGCGACATTGATCAATAAAGGAAAACGATATTATTCATGCTGTAAATAGCTTCTCCAAAGGATTGAGCTCTGAAATGGACGATATACGTCCTCATCGCCCAGAAGAGCTAATTTTTCTACCGAATGGCGATGCCATTTATAAGAAAATCAAATCGCTGAAAGTTTTCCCCAGGTGACAGGCTTGGTTGATGTTCCAGCACTCTGGTAACCACTGATTTAATACAATTAGAGAAGTACTACAAAAAAACGCTTCATTTAAATTCGACACTGTATTATATGCTGAAATATACATTTATTCCCTCCAAATAAACATTTACATTTAAAATTTCTGAAAAGCTCATATGATTTCAACCTTGAAGTACAACTACCACCAAACAATTGAGAGTGAAATAGTGCAATTTACAAATTCATATACGAATTTGCTAAAGCCTTACTAGTGATCAAAAAATAATAAATCTTCAATAATCATACGATATGTATCTTCATTTCTCTTCATTTATCTACAATTCTTCATTATGAACAGTTCTCAGCACTGTAAAAAAGGAATAAGAAATTCGAGACATCTGAAACCCTCCTAAGATTAAAACGTGTTGGTGAGAACCAACTTGAACTTACCGAGATGAATGTCTCTGTTGTGAGAGGAAAAATATTAAAAGTATACATAATTATCGGTTGTTGTGTACGTCGAATGAAAAAAATTAAATTTTTCTTAAACCCGTTATTTGTGTGTTCGTGCCATGAGCATTCATAAGCTGCCAATGGGATTTTTGAACTCTGAAACAGATTCCATCAGTAAATCAAACGCAATCACATATTCACTCACGTCGCTCAAAATTTCATTACCAAACCAGCAATAGAAAAGCGCAATACAATACATTGTAGTTTGATAGAAAGCAAGTGTCAAAAATTTTGTACTGAGGGGATTAATCTAAAAACAAAAATGTATTCCCAATAATTAAATGGATACATTCTCATCCATACCCATGATAATTGCAATAAATTCATGCAGGTTATGATAGAGGAATGGGCCAGATAAATGAATATTGGTACGTCAAAAACTTTTTGGACCTCCTTCGAATATCTGAAATTAATAACAAATATAAGTATCGCCTATAAATATCAGATATGCAAATGCACCTCACAAGTTTTCTATGCCGATCAACAGTTTCGATAAGTATTTTATTCATTTCGTCCACATTACCGCCAGATAATTTTGATAAATTATCCAATGTATCCTTGATCAAGTTGCATTGTATGCTGATATAATTAAAGATTTGAAAAACTAACTGATCCACCGCCGTATTGAAAGTACTAGAATTCAAACTTCCCCAAAACTGGAACACATAAGCAATTCTAAAATTATTGCGTGTTTTGATATCAAATGGAAACCACGCTGGGTACAAGAGTCTTCCTCTTTCCATGGAAACCACCGATGTTTGACCAAAGAGATATATGATTAAAGCTGCGTTAACTAATGCATTCAAAAAATACATTTTTCGCTCAAAGTTTGTCATCATTCGTTGCTTAATTTCCTCCTGTTTTGGGTACGCGCTTCTTGATAATTCTTCATCGAATTGCATAATAAACTGCTGCGGCAGAAGCATATTTTTCAATAAATGTATTGCTTTGAAAACACCCGAAGTTTTTAAACACAATACGTAAAGTGAAGCTGTTAAAGCTTCAAGATTATCGTAAACTTCGAATATATGTATTGCCATAAACAGTGTATTGATAAAAAGTACAAGAAAATTCACTATCGAGAATATTCGATATATTATGTAGTATTTACTAGATTTATCCGGGTACCAAAGACCGGATATCTTCAACAGCCAAATCGAAAAAGTATTTGAACCTATTTTGTGGTTCATACTATCTGCTCGAATGCTGTTGAATAACGAACTGAGTAAGATTGTTTTCTGCGCTCTCTTTGGAGTTGTGGATACAAAACATTGATTCATTATTAATCGCTGAAAATCTGCATTACGGCAAATGAGAAACAGCTCAATCTTTCCTATGTATGTATTTCCTGAGAATAGTAACATATAATTTTTCTTCCCATGTCGCTTGTATCAAGTTATATTAATGGGAAGATTCAGGGAAATTATTAGTTACGAAAAAACATATGCATATATTATTAGTTTTACACAACAACCAGAAAATTGATTTTCTTGGAACTGTCTCTGTTTCTGATCAAATTTTATTGTGCAATACAATATAACGAATCAGACAATTTTGTTTGGAGATAAATTAATTTCCATACTACATCAACAGAAAATGTCAACTCTTTGTTCCGGTGGAGGAGAGGTGATGAAAATTGAGGGAGGTAAGAATTTTTTCCATATTCCTCCAACATTTCCTCATATTTCGGGCCAAAAACAG
This sequence comes from Novius pumilus, assembly GCA_020654155.1. NCBI lineage: Eukaryota > Metazoa > Arthropoda > Insecta > Coleoptera > Coccinellidae > Novius > Novius pumilus. Next base: position 4,596 of record JAIFOV010000602.1, read on the forward strand.
TTCCCTACCGACCAAGGAAAAAGCTTTCCTACCGCATCAACGACGATTTGAACTAAAAAAAATGACACCCTCATGTTACATACAAACGTCGACACCTACTTGATTTTCAAAAAATATTTTGAACTTAAGATTCCAAAATGAAAAAAACTCTCTTCGAATAAATAGTAACTAACAGTTGTCGTATAAAAAATCAGTATATATATTCAATATTCATAGCAAATATAAAGCCGGGACCAACGACTTACCATCGTTTTTGAATCTTATAGAAAAAGCTATTGCTACAAGTTTCATGTCGTTTTTCGGGAAATTTTCTATTTTCAGCAAGTTCCAGCATGGGTTTGTAGCTGGCAGATCGACTGAGACTGCTATATTTGAGCCTATTAATATAATATCGGGGGTTTTGGAGTCAGGTATTTCTTGACCTATCCAAGGCCTTTGATAATGTCAATCATAATTTGTTATTGTGAGAGTTGGAAAGAATAGGCATACATGACAGTTGATTCGGAGTTATTCGGAAAATCGAAAACACAGAGGTCGGCTTGTCTGTGATGGAGTAAGTTTCGAGTCCAAAGGGAGTGCTTCAGGGTTCTATACTTGGGCCTCTCTTTTTCTTGGTTTACATTAATGACCTGCCGGATATGGTGGGTGACTCTGTATTCAGGTTATTGCATGCTGATGACTCAAGTGTCATTTCATCTGATAGCGATCTAACATCGATTATTGATTGTACCCGGGGCGCTCTTGAGTTGGTACGCTCTTGGTGCAACATGAACCATTTAAGTTTGAATGTGGCAAAGACTGAGCTGATTTTTTTTTTCGCACAGACCATTCTCGGTGACCATATCCGTGCTCATTGAGGTTGCTTGATGCTGATCCGCCGACCTGCGAATCAGTAAAGTTCTTGGTAGTGCACCTGGATGTCTCTCTGAAGTGGCATGGTCACATTGACTCATTGAATAGAAAGCTCGTCTTTGTTTCTTACAACATGAACGTCCTAAACTATCATGTGAGCGTACATGTTCTACAAACGATCTATTCTGCTAACTTTGAGTCCCAGTTAGGATACGGAATAATATTCGGAGGATATTGCACTAGTGCTGGACGTTTATTTTTCACTCAAAAAATGACCTTAAGATCAATGTTAGGAATACCCTATGGGGGGTCATGTAGAGATAAGTTTATGGACAACAACATCTTAACAGTGTCGGGTCTCTTCATCTTTAGATCTATAGATTTTCGTTAAAAAATACACCGCTTTAGTACTTATCACACAAGAATTCGTGGATTTGTGTTGTATGGAGAGCCCTATCACATGGACGAATTTTTTAGACTATGCTCCATTCAATCCCGTGATCTTGGCTGACCTGTTTCACTTTTATCATTTGTATGTGATAAATTATGAAATAAACTCTATTATTATTATTATTATTAAACTTCCCGAAGCCCGATGGCATTCTCAAATTTAGTTGGAATTTATCCCTAAACAAATCGAGCTTTTCTCGGTAGTACGGCAGTACTTTGCCCATCGACCTACCAATACCAATCGTTTCCCTTCCATGCTACTGTTTATAGTAACAGCGCAATATGGAAACAAAAGTTACACCAAAGTACTCAGAAGATATTTTAATGAGAACTCAAATAGAAAACAAGTCAAATACTCAGAAAAAATCCAGCTGTGGCAAATCATCCTCCTCCAGAAAATGATTTATGGCATCAGAAATTGTAGTAAACGCTGTGGTCACGACTGTCCTTACACTACTTTCAACAAGGTCATGTACGATGTAATCTTCCATTAAAGCAGTAATGGAGTTCGATACCACCCAAAATATGGCTCTCAACACAAAACTAATCCCTGAAACATCAATATCGGACCAGAAATGCCTAAAAAACACAAATAGAATTTATTTTACTTTTATAACCACGTTACCCTGTATATTTAATAGAATAGTCCTCAAGAACAAATGTACCATTGATCATATCCAAACCAACTTCGATATTGAAAGTAAGATCTGACAAGCTACCACGGGCTATTCCACCTGGTATTGGAATTCCCATCAGTTTTAATGCTATAACGTATGACAACTGAAGCAGACTCTTTATCGTTCTTAATTTTAAGTTATGGGTACTACCTTCAAATTTTCAAAGCGCAAAGGAATACTTAAACCGAGGTAATCCTTCCGTGATGAATAATGTGCAACGGAGTCTCCTACTCTCACTATTTTCGATAATCCACTTACGGAACCATAAAAGAGGCCATAGGAGTACTATAATAATAATATAATAAGAAAAATTTTCGTTTTGGATAACCTCTGTTAATTGCTTACTCCCTGTCCACTGTCCGCCAAATCAGGTGCACTGAGTGGGTCAAAATTCTTAGCTGCCCATAACTGTATTTTTTCAAGCAACTTATCGCTATACACATTCATATTAGCAATGTCATCCACTTTAAAATCATCCGTTGCTGATACACTTGGTTGGTGAAAATTGAATATTATGAGACAGTTTGTAAAATTGAAACTACTTACTTGTACTTCGATTTTATAGTCTTCAATATACCCTGCGCGATAATTTTTTCATGGTGCTTCAAAGGAATTTCAGTTTTCGGTTTGAAGACTGTCTGACTTCGTTCGACGTGAAAAGTTACAGCTGAAGCACAAGCTATACCAATCAAGATATAAACGAATAAGAAATTCATTGTATCTCGTCACGAAAACCAGCCTTGGTTAATTAAATTCGCAGGACAACTGCGAGTCTATATATATATAAAATTGTAAGAAATTTCTTCAATGGGAGGAAATATTCATTTTATCGATTTCATTAAATGACGAGTTGAGGAGATTAAACATAATTGAAATATTGGGCAATGACATATTTTCGATAAAATTTTTAAAGATAAAATCAATTGACGCCCATAAGAAGTCACACCTGTTTCACCTTCGTGGAGTTAATAAAGTTAAGAAAAATTGTTTTATAAAACATACTCAATTTTTGAAAGCAGAAAAAGAAATAAATGAAACTGGGTTTCTATCCGCTCTAATAATAGAAAACATGTTTTCACTGTGCAATGTTTATACATTGCATTCATCAGTGAATGAATGTATTTCATGAGCTTTAGCGTCGGTATTATTTTAACATCAGTTTTCTCGACGCATTTACTAATCCCGTTTATATTAAAGAGATATTGAGCTACATTAGAAATTATCAATGATTTTATCATCAGTATCCTCTTGATCTCTATCACAACACAGAATGACTCGGCAATCATGAAGTACTTGTATGTTTGTCCTTCAAGATTAACTTTTCTGCGATCGTTTGGGATCAAATGCCTGATGGATTCGAAAACCTGCAACAAAATAAAATTTGAGAAGATTTTGAGACAATTCCTAAAGGTATCATGATGATGATTGGATTCGTTTTCTTATTAGAATGAAAGAAGACGATCACGTTAAGAGATTGGTATTATTTAAAGATTATTACAATTGAGGCGATGAAGCAATTGAAGGAAATAAGCAATTAGCGCCCTGACGCACCGTCAAAAATTATATTCTCATTCTGTTCGGATATCGATGACATCAGGCACAAGAAGAAGAAGACTATCGCACCTGACCTTACAACATGTGTTATTACACATCTTCATTATGTCAGAATTGTCGATATTTGGAGGGGGAGACAATCCAACCGATGGATATAATTTATTAGACGGTGATGAACAAGATAAGACAAAATAGATGTTCTAAAAGTCTTCATCCAAGAGTCATACTGAACACGCATAAACAAGGACACCTATTTCCCATTGGCAGCATCACAGGTAAACAACCAGAATAGCATTAATATAATCCTAAAAACAAAATCTTCGCGAAAGAAGAACTGAATATGATCAGAGAAGAAGCGATCAGAAACCACGATAACACAATAAACCCAAACAAAAAGAAAGTCGAGAAGAGGCAAAAAAGAAAACATTTGATCAACGATAGAAATAAATACGAAATACACGATCTTCACTGAAGAGAATATTCCAATACATCTGAATGAGGAAAACATCTCTAATGCTACGGACAATAAAAAGCAACTTAATACCATTCTAATCTCATTTGAGAGAAACATGACTCCTTAAACGGGAATGAAATATTTAACTGATTACAACAAGAATAGATACAAAACTTGCAACCTTCATTGAGCATCTGATTTAATACATTGACTATATGCAAGCGTATATTTCTCGTTCTGGTATTAGCGGAGCCAAATTACTCTTTTCAATTGCAAGCGTATATCTCCAATTCAATATGATTTCAACGAACTTTGACGATGTTACGGGAAAATCCAAACACATCGGTGCTTGTTTTGATGAAATGGGAGAAAGAAAAAAAGAACGACCAAATTTGCATTGTACGATAATGGTGTGCCAAATGATATCGAAAAAGACAAAAAAGATGAATATGTAATCGCCAACCGACCTTAATTACTGCATAAAAGAATCAGTATTACTTTGAGTTTAAGGGGGGCGTCTGGTGCAAAGCCAAAAAACGGCAATCTTTCAGCTACCACAACTTTTCACCACATCCATTTTTTTGTAATCTGAAAACTGATTCAGAAGCTTTGATTCTTACCCTAGTTCGTAAGATATTTTTAATTCTGTAGAAATAATGAACTTTGATGTGACACTGATTTGAAAGTAATAAAAAATGGGAAAAAGTGCTAATTTTCAGCTACCAGAACTTTTGACAAACAAATTTTTTCGTGAATTTTTTAACTGAACTTGATTCTGTGGACTATTATGCATTCCCTAAGTTATTTTTTATCACCGAGAAAAAATGGAGAAAAACAGAAAAAAAAAATTCTAATTGAGAATTATCGCCTTTTTTACTTCTTGTAGTTTCAAAACTATGTGCAAATTTACAAAGTTGACATATAATCATTACTTATGGTATTCTAAGGATGTCACGTGAAAAAATTTGCCTCAGATGAAATTCATATCAAAGCAAAGTGTGTTTTAAATTGGTTAAATGTCGAAAATGTGCTGGTATAGATGAAACGTATTATATTCAAAGATTGATTTCTTCATGTGCAAGCTTTTTTCCATGATTCAGAAAATTCAATGAGTATTTTCGAGATTCCGAATTTTCAGTCTTTCTTGAAAGCGGGTCCTATTCAAATCATTGTTAGCGTTTTTCAAAACGCTAACGGTATTGAACTGCCCTATCGTAATGAGCCCTTGAAGTGCCCTTTTTCTCCTCTCACCGTCACATGACTTTAGCTCGTGCTTCATTCATCATGAATCAGAAATACGCCGTTCTCTGACGTTAGACAAATTACATCAGCTTGAACATGCGACGATTGATTAATTTTCAACGAATCATTCATCCATTTATCGAACGTTTACTATCAGATTTAATACAATTAGACAAGTATGATTCGAACAGCTGCCAGGTGGCTGACTGATAAAACATTAACCATCGTCACGCATTAATATATTGCGAAATTAATTTCAACTAAATGTAGAAGTTCCCAGCTTTAAGAAGTTGTAGGCAAGTTTTATTAAACATGTCAGATAAAGAAAAAAAAATAGTGATCACATAACCACATGACTAAAGTGAAATTTTATCTATATTTATATATTTTGAAACAAATTGGCCGTATAGGTAATGTGACGGACGAAGGTTATCAACGTGTTGTTCGTACAATTCGAACAATGTGTCTCCCTATCCTGAACAACCTATTATTTTCTTCAAATGAAACAAATAAAATATATGTTGAAATGTCGGTTTAACAATTCGGTTTGATTGTATATTTAGTTCATACGCGTTTCGGTAACAATTTGTTCCTTGTTTTGTACCGAAACGCGTATGAACTAAATATACAATCAAACCGAATTGTTAAGAATTTCAACATATAACCTGCAAGGTCCAAAAATAAACCGTACATTACAATATAGGAAAATGGACAGTAGAGAATAGAAGAATAGTATATATTTTATATGTAATACGACGATGTTTCTTGGCAACAAGCCATGAATATGAATTTAAACACAATACCAAATGCAAACACAAAAGATGTTAAAAAGAAACTCACTTGTATTAGCTTCACGAATGTTAAGGACGAAGGATGCTCGTCTTTCGTAACAATGGAAACAAAGTGGTCAAAAAACACGTTTCGGCCCACTGCACCTCTGGCCTCGTCAGTACAACGGAGGTGCAGCTTGTTGCATACGTGTTTTACGTCTGCATGAAACTTCACAGTTGTGACAGATATTAAATACGACGATGTTTCTTGGCAACAAGCCATGAATATGAATTTAAACACAATACCAAATGCAAACACAAAAGATGTTAAAAAGAAACTCACTTGTATTAGCTTCACGAATGTTAAGGACGAAGTTTCTTTTAACATCTTTTGTGTTTGCATTTGGTATTGTATTTTATATGTATATATGTGTAATATAGGTAATAAAATATTGGGTTATGTGGCAATCTAATAATGAATAATTCTCTTCGCTAAATGGACGAGCTTTCGGAAATCTTTATTCCCATTATCAAGTCTACAATAGGACGACAATATTAGAAATATATAATGCGATAATGTCGAACATACATGAGGATTTTTTTCACCAAGAATCAGAATTTTTTTGGAGCACGGTAATCAATAAAATGTCAAATTGTGTCTGATAGAATTGACAACTAAAGTCAGATGTTACTGGATAAAAATTATAATAAAGCGGAAATGTCGGGTTCAATATTTTTAAATTTTTGCTTGTCAATATCTAATAAATTGGAGTATATATTACTGAGGTTCTCAATGTCCTTCTTATTGTTAATCGCCAAATCGTTTTGTGAAATTCTAATCATTTCGATGAATCTTCTTTTTGATGTGTCATTAACTTCATCAAGTATCTTTACATTCTCATAATCAACACTGTGACCAGTTTCAATAGCATGTTCAGCGAGTTTGCATGTCTTTTTATTCCTGTTGATATCGCTTCTATGGGAGACCAATCTATCTTTTAATAATCTGGAAGTCTCTCCAATATAACATGATTCACAGTCTTTGCATTGAACTTTGTAAACAACACCAGACTTTTTTAATACAGGTGTCTTATCTTTAGTCTTGTTAAAAAGTTGTCTCAAACATTTTACATTCTTCGTCCCTATTCTGTTTATAGGTGTTTTTATGGTTTTCGATAATTTATTACTCAATTCTACGATGTACGGTAGTGTTACGTATTGAAGATCTTGGTCTACTTGATGTGAATTCTGAATATTTGAAATGTCGTTATTTTCAGTACTGTATATCAATTTATTTAATAATCGATCAGGATAACCATTTTCCATAAGAACTCGTTTTAGTGTACGAAAATTCTTTTGTACCAATGTAGGGTGGCTTAATTTAGTAATACGAATTTTGAGGTTCTTTATAAGATTTATCTTCATCTTCATGGGATGGTATGAATGGAAATGCAAATATCTATCCGAATTGGTAGGTTTTCTGTACCAATCTGTAAATAAGATGTTATTATTTCGAAAAACGAGTGTATCCAGAAAAGGTACTCCACCATTCGTTTCATTTTCGATAGTAAATTGAATTTTTGTATGATAAGAATTAAATACATTTAAGATCGTTTGTTGTTCATCCTTTGGAATGGTACAAATGATATCATCGACGTATTTTTTCAAGAAGTGTATTTCAAAGGGTAATTTCGGTATACACTCATCCAATAATTCATCTACTACATATTGTGAAATTATTGGAGATAATATTGATCCCATCGGGCATCCAACAATCTGTTTGTAATAAGTCCCATTGTAAGAAAAAACAGTCGAGTTAAAAACTAATTGAATCATCTCCAAAAAATCTTTTTTTGAGACTCTGGTGATTCTACTTATTGACTGCCATTTTCCATTGATAAATTTTTCAACGAGCTCAAAAGTTATGTTTGTGAATAACGAAACCACATCTAGGCTGATTAGGATATGATTATCTGGTATAGATTTATCATTGATATAGTTTGCAAATTCAAATGAATCTTTAACAAAATACATGTTATGTTTGTCATAAGATTGCGTCAGAATATTTGGGACTATTAATAGAACTAATAATTGGTCTCAAAGAAAGTCGTGGTTTATGGATTTTTGGTAAACCATAGAATTTTGAACATACGGAATTATAAATCATCAACTTACTTGCTTCTTCTTTTGTTAAGCATTTCATATTCTTAAGATAACTAACAAACTTGTTACATTTTTGTTGTATAGTTGATGTTGGATCTCTTGTTAAGTTTTTATAATATTCAGTATCATTTAATTGTTCAATTACTAATTCATGGTAATCTTTTCTTTCCATGATAACTAAAACACTTCCTTTATCAGCGTTCAATAAGAGTAATTCTGGATTTTCTTTGAAAAATTTTTTTGTAATATTGAATGACTTATTCAGAGGAGAAGCATGATTCATATTCTTCTGAACGAAATTTGTTATTATATTCGTTGTTTTTGCTCTAATAATATTTCTTTGTTTGTCTTCGAGTTTGGAATGAGATTTCTCCAATTCCATCAATAGATATGGAATACTAATGTCCAAATGCAACGGAGGAACACAAAATCCAGGACCAAGAGATATCAAGTTCTTCACTTCCAACGGAATCTCAATGTTAGTAAGGTTTCTAAACCATTTATCTTGAGTCTTTATCATTAACTTATTTGATGATAATAGTCTGTCGAATTTTTCAATGTTAATTCTTTTTATTTTGAAAAATTCCCTATTGTATTTAACGGTAATTCGTTTTCTGAATTCATTCCATATATTTTGTTGAAGAATAGTCGACAAATTATTGTTCAATATCGTTTGGCTCTTTTCCAAATTGTTGATATTTCTGCAAGCTAACTGTATTTGTATATTCAATATCTTGAAACCTAATTTTGTGGTGAAGGTAAAACAGTTTTGTACTTGCTGTTTGTTTCTATAGTCAAGTAGATACTCCAAGTTTTTGGTACGATCTGAGATGAATCTAGGTAAGACACGACTCCTCCTACATCTTAGTAAAAATATTCGTCTGTTATTGAAATGCGATAGTTTCATTCTGTTATCCATATATTCCTTTAATAGTTCGGTTACGTGTCGTCCATAGTTCATGGTGATGTTACTGAAGAAACCCATCTTGTGATAATAATTATAATTATTATCTCCCATAGAAGCGATATCAACAGGAATAAAAAGACATGCAAACTCGCTGAACATGCTATTGAAACTGGTCACAGTGTTGATTATGAGAATGTAAAGATACTTGATGAAGTTAAAGACACATCAAAAAGAAGATTCATCGAAATGATTAGAATTTCACAAAACGATTTGGCGATTAACAATAAGAAGGACATTGAGAACCTCAGTAATATATACTCCAATTTATTAGATATTGACAAGCAAAAATTTAAAAATATTGAACCCGACATTTCCGCTTTATTATAATTTTTATCCAGTAACATCTGACTTTAGTTGTCAATTCTATCAGACACAATTTGACATTTTATTGATTACCGTGCTCCAAAAAAATTCTGATTCTTGGTGAAAAAAATCCTCATGCTGATGGTATGTTCGACATTATCGCATTATATATTTCTAATATTGTCGTCCTATTGTAGACTTGATAATGGGAATAAAGATTTCCGAAAGCTCGTCCATTTAGCGAAGAGAATTATTCATTATTAGATTGCCACATAACCCAATATATTATTACCTATTTAACTAGAATTGGCAAAAATATCGTTATAATTATGTGTAATATATACAGGTATAATATATCTTTGATGTTCGTACGTCATATCGTTTTAAACAGGTATAATATATATATCCAATAATTTTCTACAAATATCTAAATTTATTCTGAGTTTTCGTCTGTGAATTGGTACTTTTGAATACATTTTTTTATATTTTTATTCATTATTTTCATTTTCATCAGTACTTACTGCGATTGATTATTAGACCGAGACAACGGGCTTATGGCATGAAAAATAGGATATTTATATATGTTTTAGAATGAAAATTAGGATTATATCTGGAGGAAATTGCATGAATTGCAGGTTTGTACACCGCTAACTGCGTCTCTCTATAGTACTTGCATTTAGTAGCTTACTTAACGAATTTCTGGAGTGAACCTTGGATGACTAACCGCCTCGGCGAGCTTAGGTCGGTACTTTTTTATACAAAAAGGTTTTTTATGACTTCTCGTAGTGGTCGATATTTAGTTAAAAGACAAATGCGAATGGTACCTGTAAGGTGGCTGTCTAGAAGATTAAAGATAAAGTTAACCGTTCTTTTTTTTCACTGCAAACTGTATGAATTTTAAATTCCTCATTAAACTGAACTCTGATAAATCGCGAATTGACTGTTCAATTCTTCATACCAAGAAATTACAACAAGGTACTTATATGATGTTTAATGATACCCAAAACAGAAAACAAGTCAAATATTCAGAAATAATCCAGCTGTACTAAATCATCGTCCTCCAGAGCTTTATTTATAGCATCAGAAATTACTGCGAATGTTGTGGTCAGCACTGTTCTTATACTACTTTCAACAAGGTCATGTACGATATAGTTTTCCATCAGAGCAGTAACAGAATTCGTCACTACCCAAAATATGACTCTTGCCACAATACTAATCCCCGAAACATCAATATCGGACCAGAAGTGCCTAAAAACTTCAAATACAATTCATTTTCTCTTTTTTATCCAAATTACCCTGTATATGTTATCGAATAGTCCTCAAGAACAAATGTCCCATTCTTCATATCCAAACCAACTTCCACATTGAAAGTTAGATCTGACAAGCTACCACGGGCTACTCCAGCAGGTATCGGAATTCCCAACAATTTTAACGCTATGAGATATGAAATCTGAAACAGATTTTGTCATTTTTTATATTTATATGTATTAATACCACCTTCAAACTTTCGAATCGCAAAGGAACAGTTAAACCAAGGTAGTCTTTACGCGATGAATAACGTGCGATAGAGTCTCCTGCTCTCGCGATTTTAGACAATCCGTACAAACTCCCGGCAAAGAGTCCATAAGAATACTATGAAAAAATCTCAGTTATGACCGAAAACTTCTTCGTTAATCACTTACTCCTTCTCCAGTATCTGCTAGATCGGGTGTGTCGAGTGGGTCGTAATTCTTTTCTACCCATAATTGTATTCTGTTCAGCAGCTTGTCGCTGTACTCATTCATATTAGCATTGTCATCAAAATCGACATCTGTTTCTGATAAACTTGTCGGGTAAAAATATAGAAATGTATAAGGCAATTTGTTAAATTAAAATTACTTACTTGTACTTCGATTTTATAGTCTTCAATATACCATGTACGATAGTTTTTTCATGCTCTTTCAAAGGGATTTCAATTTTCGGTTTGAAGACCTTTCCATTGCGTTCGACGTGAAAAGTAACTGCAGAAGCACAAGTTATAACTATCAACATATAAATGAACACAAACTTCATTCTGTCTTGTCTTAGGTATCTGCTTTGGTTAAGTGAATTAGTCAGATTAATTCGGATTTATATATGAAAAAGTAAGAATTTTTTTAATGGGGGCAAATGGATTTTTATCGATGAGATTAAAAATGAATGGAATCTTGGATAATGAAAATGTTTTGATATAAAATAATTTATTAAAAACAAGTATCAAATCAATTGATAATTTGATTTCATTTAGTATAAGCAGCTAGTCCTCTTCATCTTCGTGGAATTATTGACATTGAGATAAGTTTTTTGTACGTTGAATGGAAATTTCGATAAAAATTTATCGTCTTCTTCCTAGAAAGTCATACCTCTTCTTAAGAGACAACGAAATTTATGATACTAACGGTATTAAACTTTATCTTATTTTCTTTTGTCAAAATTGGTGTTTTTGATCAATTAGTTATTGGTTATTTAATTCGCTTTGGAAGAACCACCGTGAAATTAAAATTGACGATATTTTTTAACACATGTTTTTTTTAAATTTCATTCTTGATGACGCATTGAATATATCAAGCTTGTTCAGATATCCAAAATCATTACCCTCTTAACCTTGATCGTAGCACCAAATGAATCAGCAATATACTTGTTTGGAATAAAAATTATTATTCGTTTGTCTGTTTGTCTTTTGTGGGAGCATATTTTTTGAGTATAAAAATGTGCAACTAAATAAATACATCTCTATATTTTTGCCGAATGAGGCTGAAACAGAAAATTATTTGTGATATATCAACGTTTGATGATGAAGTGTTTCTCTTAAAAGTAAGAAAGTGAAGATTAAAGCGAAAATTACAATGAAAACATTTCGAATAAGATCCGTGAGGTAAGATGTCAAAAATAAAATTCAATTCGATTTTTCATGAAATTTCATTGTACCTTATCTGAATTGCAACATTCTTCTAAAATTTCCGTGATGATGATCGCATTCGTTCTCTTATCACATTGTAATTAAGATGACGATAACGATAAATGTTGCAAGCAACTAAAATAACCGCATTTTAATCAAAATGATTTTAAAACAACAATTGGTCACTTATAATTCTGGACAAATGACACGAAATTAAATAAACGATTAGGGACTGCGCCAACGAACGAGAAATTAGGTATCTTCTTTATCGCGGAATTCTGCAGAGACAGTCGGTACACGCTTTGCAAGGAATTCACTGATTTTTTCCAACCGTTTTAAAAAAATAATCGAAAAATCACTGGAGTGAGTAGTTTGAAAAAGGTCGAATTGAATCTGGCAAGAAACGTCAGATCAGAAGCGTATATCAAAAACAAAACTGGACCACGAATCGAGCCTTGCGGTACACCAAGAAATAGGCGTGGCGCTACGGAGTATTGTCCATCCAGTACTGCTATCTGATTATCTTTGCTTAAATACGAGGGTTCCGAAAACTCATAGTATCACAACTTTGCAGCTATCGGCATTTCGACTGATTATGAACTTGTATTATTTCTTTTTTCAAAATTTCATACGACGTTTCGATCGTTATACGATCATCAACTTGTATTTGTCTAATTAAAAAATTTTTTTCCTTACAAGTTTTGAGTGTTGTTTGACAATTTGATGATGTTGATAATGTTGCTTAGATACAGATCACAGCTTACTATTTAACGATAACTTTAAGTATTTCATTATGAATTATACTTGAATTTTCAATATCTGTTCTAAAATTGACAGAGTTTATTTCTTTTTTTATATGTATCATCTCTTTGATTAATCTTTTCTGATAGTTTGATTCTTTATCAAGGGTTGTCACATTATTGAAATCAAAATTGTGGTTTAAGTCATGTGAATGTTTACTAAGAGCTGTACATTCTTTACTTAATCATAAAGAGTATTTATGGTTGTAAATTTTTTTATGTAAATTTTGTTTTGTTTGTCCAATATATTGTCCTGGACAATTTATACAAGAAATTTTGTATACTACATGCGTTTGTTTATTTTCATCTGTAGGGTCTCTTAATTTAGTGAAAAATCTATTTACAGCGTTGTATGGTTTATTTGTTAGAATAAGATATTTACGTAAAATGTTATCTATTTTTTTGTATAATGTCGGAATGTATGGTCTACTAATATACTTTATATTCGAAGAACCTAGTTCATTATCATTATCATTACTATATATATTTTGTTTATTCTTTCTTCTATAACTCTATTTATTAAAGAAAGATAACCGTTTTTTACTAAAATATTTTTACTTTATTAATTTGTTCTTTGCGTTTTGTTGGTTCAGTTAATTTCACAACTTTGAGAAAAGCAAGTGATGTTACCTCGAATCACATGGATTGCAGTTGTCCAGCAGTCGGCGTTATCCAACGATCCGATGAGACTCTAAATTACACATACATTAATAATATTCATCAACAACAGGACAGTACGATCTCAATATTTTTGCACTAATCCCGTCAATACTCAGCGTTAGACATCAAATTCATGTTCATTCTACTGATTTCATCCACAGCCGCACGTTCGAAGGTATCCAAAATTTTTAGTTGTACATGCGAGGTTCTCAACAAAAGAATAGGGAAGAGAGTAGACCAAGAAAATGTAGTCTTTTATCTTACAAACATTTCTTAGTCCCTATGGTACGGTGTGAGTTTTATTAGATTTTAAGTGTAGTTACTAATATCTCTTGAATACTGAGAGTTGACTATTGTAGTCAAATTTTCAAAATAATCTGCAGAGAAATTTATGTCATCTGGAAAACTCACGGAACGACTTGGTGTGCGGTCAATAGCTCTAATCTTCTTTCCTTCCTTCCTTCCGCACCCTCTAATCGAGAGTTTCTTTCTCTGACCAGAGTGTAAAAAAATATGGCGCCCGAAGAATTTTCAGAACAGTATGCTTGTTGAACCAAATCAGGTACTACGTGTTAACAATCTAATTTCAAGTCGAGCTGTAGCTCGCGCATCCGCCATTCTGTTCGTCGAACAGAAATATCGAAACCCGTCTGAGCAGGGACGTAGCTTTTTTCAACCGTGCCTTGTCGTTTTAACTATAGTTCGAATTCTTTTGTCGAGAGAAGTGAAGTCTCCACGGAAAATAAACAAGAAACATTTAGAAAATCATGCAGAAGACTAAAGGTAATCTTAAGCCTACTTATAAAACGAGAACAATAGAGAGGATCCAAATAATCATTTTATTTATGACGAAAAATTTCAAAAACTCGCGATAATGATCCTTGGAAATTTTTTAAAAAAATAGCCGCAATTTTCGCAACAAGTAACAAAATTGTGGATCAAGGGAGAACCTTTGAATTGACCCGAAATACAATGAAAAAAATTTAATCATGTGAACAATCCTAAATTTATCGTGAAAATATAAAATAATTCGAATTTTTCTTAATTATCTTGGAAAATTTGCTAAACTTTCTAAAACCTTTTATAGCTATCCCTTGATGTCATATTTCAAATCGATTTATTCTCGAAACGTTTCTAGAGCTGCGTCCTTTCCACAATCACTCAAAAAAAGCTGTCCTTGATAAAATTGAGTTTAGTAGTGGATTGGTGGATTCAGTTTACAATTCTTTCAGATGTTATTTGTCGGAGGTGAAGAAGGTAAATTCGATTCAGTGAGTCAACTAAATAGAATCTGTAATGCGATTTAACATAAAACGAAATAATACGCGAATTTGATATTTGAATTCTGATTGGGAACCATTTCTTAATTATAATGAATCGAAACCAATAATATATTTGTTATATTCAATGCTTATTTTATTAAGTTATTCCATTTTTCTTGTTACATGAACAATCTTCATAATATAGATTGTGAGAAAAGAATTTGGTACACTGTCTTAACTTTTATCGATGCGATATCTGTTACATCGAATGATTATTATGCCTCTACGAAGACTAAAAACTGTTCAACTTGAACAATATAATAAGGGCCCTTTCATATTAGGATTCGTGAATCGGATTCTCGTAGCCCAGATTCTAATGTTACGTTGCAGCAAATGGAGCTTTTCAGATTACGATTCCGATTCTTAATAGCTTTGGGATTCTTTATTGCTCGGTTGACACGTTCTTGTGTTTTTTGCTCCGGTAGCCGAATTCCAAGTTTACGTTAGAACAAATGAACCTTTTCACATTAGGATTCAGATTCTTTATGAGCTTGCGATTCAAAACATTTCGTCGATCGGTGTTTTCGGTCGCCGGAATTCTTTACGAGCGGAGTAACCAAAACAAATATGTGTTAAGTAATTTAATCCCGACTTGTTCTTCACGTTTGTTCCTGTGTCTGTCATCAGAACATTGGAGATATGCCCTCAGCAAGGGATGAGTTATATTATTTTTTCCAAACAGGTTTTGGGGTATTGTAACAAACGACGATATCTTTTTCATCACGCTCTTGATTTATTTTACGTACCCAAGTTTTCCTATTTCTCTTGCTATTTTTCGTGAATAAATACCACAAACCTATCACTTCTAATTCATCCATGTTGCTCTTGTTAAACTCGAATAAGGAACGCAAATATGGGTAAATAATTATATGAGAGCCGAGCGCGTTAAGTGGAACAATAATAAAAATAGAGTGAGGTAACGCAACGTCAATCGTTCGAAATTCAGAATCTGTAATATGAAACGCACCAAATTTGTTTGTTTATTAAACAAATTTTATGGGAATCGGATTCAAGAATCCTAATATGAAAGGGCCCTAAGTGCGTTGGATACAAAAAGGATTGCCTCCGGAAGAAGTCGCTGAGCAACCGAATGTGTCGCAAAGTTTCGTAAGCCGTGAATGAAATTAATGTATGACTACATGATCTCCAGGATACAGACATGAAGGAAGAAGAGAACGTGCTACAACTCTTGCTCAAGATCGTGTTATACTTTTCAATTGTAAAAACCCAAGTTTTCCTGCTTCAAGAGTTAATAGCTCATTCAGGCAAGCTACTGGAATAGTGATTTTTGATCAAACACTACACGCTTCTCATTTGAGGGCTAGAAGACGCGCCAAACTTCCTCGAATAACTGCGAGACAATGTGCTTGGAGGTTTTGTCTTTTCACAGATGAATCAAGATCAAGGTCCTTGTGTGGAGAGAACGAGGACAGCGATATAAGGAGCATTCAATGTCACAAACCGCTGCTTTTGCTGGAGGTTCATTTTGAGTTTGGGTGGCATGTTTCAATAATCGCACAGACTTAATTATGCCGATTAATGAGATATCTGAGATATAGAGACATAGCAGAACCAATCGTTTTGCCATTTTCCGAAGCAATAGAAGACAGATTCGTTTTTATCGATGATCACACTCGCCTGCATTGGGCTAGAATAGATAGAGTAACACGGAATAACGAGAATGAAGTGGCCTGCGTGTTCACCAGACATGAACTATATAGATATAGAGCATGTTTGGTTGTAAAGGTGTTTACGTCAACTCCAGCAGCTACCTCTTTAGCACAATTGTCGAATGCACTACAAGAAATTTGGCAGGAAATCCCTCAAGAGTTCATCCACAACAAGGATTCTGCAGAAACCCTATCGTTAGAATTTTGACATGTTTTTACCCAAAACCTATCAATGATACTCTTCCACAAATTAAACACCCCTGTCTCATCACATCTTTGCAACAAGTGGTAATCACTAGAGATCGTATCAAACAGCAGCTGACGAAATTTCGCATTAATGCTTCTCCTGGTCTGGACGATTTAAGCCCACGTCTACTGAAGAATTGTGCAGTTGCCCTTACAAAACCTTCATCTTTAGTTATTCAGGTTTCTTTTATTCAAGGTATTTTGCTTTCCATCTGTTACCCCTATCTTCAAAAAAGAAAATTAGTTAGACACTAATAACTATCACCCAATAAGCTTACTGCCAGTTGTAGATTATGATAGCCATCACTGTGGAGGAGATGACCAGCCGCCTCTTGATGTTGCTTAATTGGATTTTTCTGAAGCTTTTGACCACGTTCCTAAACGTTATTTGTTACACAAATTAGATCATATCGGCATTCGTGGTTCTCTGCTTCGTTGGATTAATGATTTTTTAACGAATAGATTTTACAAAGTCAGGATTGGCGATGCGTTTTCACAGGAAAGGATGGTACAAAAATGGAAGTTCTGTTCTTGGACCATTGCTGTTCACCATATACACCAGCGACATTCCTTACTACATCTCTATCAAGACATCCTTTTACAGTGATGACAGAAAAATATATCCCATCACAAACCAGTCAACTGTCCATGGTGATTTGGAATCTCTTTCTATCTGGTGTTCTCAATGGTTACTTTCCTTGAAGACTGAAAAGTATGTAGTTCTCAGACTGGGTTAGAACAACCCACTCAAACCGTATTTTGTCAACGGTCAATCACTCCCCCCAGTATTTTCATACAATAACCTCGGGGTGATCGTTCACCGAACGATTCTTTCGAAGTAAAGCGGGTGAACGATTTGTTCAAATGAGTCACTCGGGAACGCATCAGCAGAATTGAATGAATCAAGTGAATTAAATCACTGAAAAGAATCGACCTTTCGATATCTATAATCGATCTCTCTTGCGAGCTTATTTTTGTTAACCAACTATCGATAAATAGGCTCTTATATACATTTTATGATCTTTGGTCTTTGGTCTTTGGCAGTGTAGCCCGGCTTGAATTTTTCAATTTATAACATTTTTATGCAAATATATTATTGATTTAAATAAAAACTTCCTAAAGGTAGAAAAGTAACTATATACAATAAAATAAATTCGAGATAAACGTTATTTGTTAAAAACATAGGTATTTGTTTTGTCGTTGAGGACAATCGATTACATATTACTGTCTATCGCACACGAGTATTTCATAAATCAACGTCTTCAGTTTTACAATAAAGTCGCGAGAACGGTGATTATATCTAAATAGCTTCGTATCTCGATAATGTAACTCACATTAATGAAGTCAATCTTAACTGAACTTTCATTCACCCAAACCATACTTACTACTTAACTGATCAGAAAACCAACTATGTCAGAATAGAAAGAAACCTCATTTTCACCAATTGGAAAAAGAGTACGTTCAATTTAGGTAGTGAAAGAAGTTCAGTAAGAATGGAAATTTTTATCTGCAGTTATTCCAAAGAGGTTTTTGTGTTGGTATCAGATGTCTATTTTCAAAAATTGAATGCAAATTCATTGTTTATCCTCAACTAACAGACTTTATGAATCAGTTAATTTCTTATCTGTTTATGAAAAAACTTCGATTATATAGAAAACTTGTTATTGCCAAAAATTTAATTTATAATTAATCAGATAAAATCGTCTCTTGATTAAATGGATAAATCTTTATCTGTGTCGCTCGTTACAAATTTTATATATAATTTCGTACTAGACCAACGAAGTTATTTAACAAACACGGATAAAGTAGACAAGAAAAATGAAGTTTACGTTAGTTTACATCTTGATTTGTACAGCTTGCGCTTCTGCAGCAATCTTTCACATCGAAAAAAATGGGAAAGTCGTCAAACCGAAAATTGAAATTGCGTTGGAAAAGCATGAAAAAATGACCGTGCAGAATATATTCAAGATTATAAAATCGAAGTACAAGTAAGTAATTCTAATATCTCGAACGGGTTTATACACATTAAATTTTTTTCTACCAAGTACATCAGAAACGGATGATTCCGAAGTCGATCACAACGCTGACATGAATGTGTATTGCGATAAATTTTTAAACAAATTACAATTATGGGTAGGAAAGAGGTATGACCCACTGCCTATAACTAATCTAACAGGTAGTGGATATAATGTAAGCGAATTTACAGAGGAGTTCCAGATAGAAAAGCTGATATAATGTTCCTTACAGTATTCTTTTGGACTCACCTCTGGTACATTGAAAGGATTATCGAAAATCGTGAGAGAAGGAAACTCCATTGCGCGCTATTCACCGAGTAAAAAATATCTCGGTTTTACTGTGCCCGTGCGGTTCGAAAGTTTGGAGGTAGTACTCATTATTTTTAAACAAAAATAACGCAACTGTCTGTCGCAGCTTTCATACAACATAGGATTAACAATTTTAGGATATCCAATGTTTGATGGAGTAGCATCTGGTAGCTTGTCTGATCTCACATTCAATTGCGAAGTTGGTTTGGATCTGGAAAATACCGCATTATTCCTTGAAGACTATTCTATTGCCTATAAAGGGTGATTTGGTTATATCAGTATAGCTCAATGTTACTCGACATTTTTTTTAGGCATTTCTGGTCTAATGTTGAAGTTCCAGACCTAAGTTATGTATTGAGACTCACACTTTGGTTAGTGACGAGTTCAATTACCACTCTCATGGAAAGTTTCATCGTTCATGACCTTGTCGAAATTAATATAAGGACATTCTTATCCACAACGTTTAGAATAATTTCTATTTTTATTCAAAAAGCTTTGGAAGATGACGATTTACCAGCGCTTGATTTTTTGTGACTATTTCATTTGATTTATTTAAGTATATTCTGAGTACTTCCATAACTACCTTTTTTTTCCTAAAAATCATGAAAGAATTGAAACGTATTTTTTTCAATTTATTATTCTATTTCAATTCATTAGACTGCTGCGACATTATTTACTTAAATAGCATCAAATTCGAGACCAGTAAAGTCCGCATCAAAAAAAAAAATTTAAAAGATATGTTGCAAATTTATTTCGAGCCTTTGAAATATTTTCTTGAGGTAGGTCTACAGTATAGAAAATATAGAAAATGAAAAGGAATTTAAAACTTTGTGGTGCAGGAAAAACAAGGACGCATGGAAATTTTCATTTGTCAATTGCTGTACTAAAATAAAATAATAAGAAATAGAATGTGCGTATCAGCTCCGACACGCAATTGGAGTTTACTCCTCAAAAGATTAATATCAAATATATTCAACATCAATATGTGGAATGTGAACACGTTCAAGTAGTTCACGTAAGTCAGATAACTAATAGAGTTTAGAGTACAAATAGGTGATGTCACGCACTTTTTGGGTAGCGGCTCGGGACTCGACGAGTTCACTATCCGAAATGTTTTCCACTATTCGGTCGTTCGAAATAGAGACGACGACAAGGATGGTGATTGAGTCGAAAGGTCGCGCTTCGTTCAAGGTTCAAAGTAAACGCAGTATTTATTTTTAAGATTACGATATGTATTGTTTCTTGAAACATCGGACGCGATAGAATTTTGCCAAACCGAGTTCAAAAGATTTCAGGATTTTTTCCTGATAAACCTCTCATTCTCACCAGGAATATCAAGCTAGTCGATTATAACTCAATTACATGGTGGAAGCGCGAAAGCGCTGGTCATTAACGCTAATGAAGCCGTCGTGTGTTTCTGTTCACAACAATATATTTTTTTAATATGAGTGGACACTATGAAATAACGTTGAGAATCCTTCTCATCTCCTTCAGGTTGAAAGGAAACAAGAACTTTTAAATACGTGTAATCAGGCAACTTATTGCCAGCAATGAAATGAGATAACAACATTCAAAGGAATTTAGCTGTAATATTAACAGGAATTTAGTACTCATAAATGGAATTTCTAATAAGAAGAGCGACAAAAGGAAGATCCTGTAGTAAATACAAACTGATTCCATTAACATGAACGCACTAAAAAGTAAAGGCTTCAATCCAATAATCAAAACAGAATAGAAAAGTTTCACTAATGCAGGAACAAAATCTCACACTAAGTACCGGAATCATTCCTGTACTACTGTTTGCCAGGAGCTCATAAAAAACATGCAATATTATATCTAGTTACATGAAACGTTTAGATTCCTTTGCTTGTTTCAGGAACTCCCGAAAGAATTTTTATTGCTGAAACTGTTTGATCCATTGATTATTACAGGAATCATTAGTGGAAAATAATAGATTATTACAGTTCGTATTACAGGAATTCTTAGTCAAATATTCTTTGCTGATAATTTAATTATTCCAATGTTCCAGCAACTTCCATTTGCTATTACTATAAGAACTACTTTAAAGTCACAGCAATTCATTTTTCTTGGAAATATTTTCCAAGATTCCTTCATATTGGGACTTCTGGTCCTTAGTTTCTTACAAATAGCTACTTGTCAATTAATACTTTAAGAATCTTCGAGTTTTTTGGTGATCCAGGTTTATTTTAAACAATTTACAATATTAAGGACGTTTCGATAGAGATTCTATCTTTGTCATCTAAAATAAAATAATTCACATATGAAAATGGAAAACGAATTTGATATTGAAACAGCAAGTACAATGACGTTTAATATTCGTTTAAATGTAGGAAATTATGTGGAACGTATCGTTATAGTACAAAAGAGTATATTGTACTTAATCCCTTTATGTCGATTTTATCATTTACAACATCTCTTTCGTTTTCTTTTATATGTATCATTTCAAGAATTTCTCTAGCTTTAACGTTTTTTTCTGTTGCTAATATACTGACGTTGTTGTAGTCAAATTCATGGTTGTTTGATTTTTTATGCTTGTTTAGTGCGGTATTGGCTGTTTTCTAATATTTATGGGCTTTCATTCTGTCTGTAAGTCGTTGGGAAGTTTGTTCGATGTATAATTTGTTACAATTCATACAAGGAATTTTGTATACTACATGTGATCGTTTTTCTTTAGGCAGTTTGCTTTTTAGTTTTGTATAAATTTGTTTTATCTGATTTTGAGGATGGTATGCGCTTTGAATATTGTATGGTTTCATTATATTTGAAATTTTTTCTGTTAGTATGGTAATGTAAGGAATTGAAATATATTTCTTTTGTGTGACAGGAAAATTAGTTGATGTTTGATTGTGAAGTTCGTTCTTTGATAATTTTATTTATTATATGATCATATCATTTTGGGTAAATATTATTTTTACTTTACTAAGAATTTCTGTACGGAATTTGGGAGATGTAAGCGCTATTGCTCTGTTTACTAAATTTTTTGATATACTTATTTTTTGTGACTGATAATGTGAAGAATGAAAATTTAAAGTCTGTCTGTTGATGTATTTTTTCTGAACCATTTTGTCTCAAGTTTGTTATTTTGTCGAATTATTGTCATGTCGATGAAATTAATTTGGTTTTTGGATACATTGAAGAATGTCTGCTTTTAAAAAACGGACGGAGTTTTAATTGATTAGAAATAATGAGTGTTTTTGAAAATATATCTTAATTAGGAGTCGTTGAAATTACTGAATTGTGATTGTGAATACATACTTGAAAGTTGAATCAAAAAATTATATCTAATCGATTTAAATTTAATTAGAAGTAATGATTAGAAAAAACCTGTTAATGTCCTGAGAGAATTGGCTTAAAGAAAGGGGAAAAGTTCGATCAATTCACTCACAAAGCGTCTATTTCATGTTATTGTTACAAATTAATATTTAAAAATCAAGAAAATATACTCCATTTCCTCGCGGAGACCAATGCTTGATCAATGAGAGATACTCAAGCTCGAGTATTGATCAAGTCCTACGCTTATGGTAATGCCCCATCTTTGAAATAAATTCCGGCACTTAATGAAATCTATTCCTGTAAAAAGTAATAGTCGAATATCATTCATTAATATAAATCGAATATTATGGTATTTATTGTTGTTTTGTCGTTAACGCTTCTCAGAAACAGCATTTTTATTTTTTGGTTATCCCATTGCTAAGTACAGGAATACTTCCTGATCCCTATTCCTGTAATTGCCTTACATTAAATTCACGTTTACATTTCACTGATTTGTATCAATGAGAGTTTTATTACTGTACTTAAGAAAGTTTGTTCTTGTTATAACTATATCTCAAAGCATTTTCATCACAAGAATCATTCCTTTTGTCTTCAAAGTTTTGAATTCCTGTAATAACCACGGCTTCGATTTTACAGGAATCGGAAAGTAGCTATCACTAGAACTTTCCTGTTCCTACTATTATATCACTTTGGTAACAACAGGAATACGTTTCACTATAAATTCCTGTAATTTTCTTTTCCAGGGAAGAAATGAATCGAACGCACATCAAAAATGTTTTAATAAGAGTTCAAACTGACAATATTTCGGGTAAGTCATCATCCACCAGAGCTTTACCTATCATATCAGACATGATTGCAAACATTGAAGTCAAGATTGTCCTTATATTGGTTTCTACAAGACCATGCACGATATAATTTTCCATAAGGCCAGTAACGGAATTCGTCACCATCCAAAGTATGGCTCTCAACCAAATACTAATACCTGAGACGTCAATGTCGGACCAAAAGTGCCTGAAAATTCTTGAAGTGGAGTTCTTTCCTATTTATGTAACCAAATCACCCTATATATGTAATAGAATAGCTCTCGAGTACAAATGTGCTATTTGTCATGTCCAAACCAACATCCACTTTGAAAGTGAGATCTGATAAACTACCACGGGCAACACCAGCGGGTATAGGAATTCCCAAAAGTTTTAAGGCCAGAATGTATGAAATCTAAAGCAGAAAACTTTAAAATTTTCATTTTTAAGACATAAATAATACCTTCAAATTTTCGAATCGCAAAGGAACTGTAAAACCGAGGTAATCCTTTCGCGATGAATAACGTGCGTTGGAGTTCCCCGCTCTCACGATTTTGGATAATCCGTATAAACTACCCCCAAATAATCCGTAGGAAAACTATATGACATATTATTTTAGGAATTCTTTCTAAAAAAACATCTTACCCCTTCTCCGACATCTTCTAAGTTAGGGGTTCTGAGTGGATCATAATTTTTTGCTACCCACATTTGTAATCTATCAAGCAATTTATCTGTGTACACATTCATATTAGCAACGTCATCGAAGTCTTCATCTGTTTCTGATATACTTTTTAAGAAAAATATAAAATGCATGACAGCGATTCAGATGATTATTAGAATCACTTACTTGTATTTTGATTTTATAGTTCGCATAACATGCTGCATAATAGTTTTTTCATTCTCCTTCAAAAATATTTCGACTTTTGGTTTGAGGACTTCTCCATTTCTCTCGACGTGGAAGGTCACTGCAGAAACACATGCTACACCAATCAGAACATAAATGAATAAAAATTTCATTTTGTCTTTTTATGATTATCTACCTTTTTTAAACAAGTTAGGGACTAGGACTGACTTATATATGAAATTTTTTAAACATTCTTTCAAGAGGAGAAACAGGAAGTTTTATCAATTTTATCAAGTGGTAACTTAATGAGATCATATGTGAATTGGATATTGACTTATAACAAGGTATAATACTAAAGAATTTATTCAAAAATAAATATAAAATCAACTTACTGATATCGACAAAGTCCAGTCACATATGTTGAGTTATTGACATAAAGATTAATATCTCGTAAAACTTATTCAACTTGTAATAGCAAGGAAAGATAAAGAATTTAGTTAATCAAACAACTCTATCAGCGTCGTAATTTGAGACATTTGAAAATACCAGGATATTAGAGATCATAATCATTTTGAAGGTGAAAATGAAGTATTTTTGTATCGATTGTGAACATTATATTCTAAATACCTTCAACGTCGTGTCGCAAAATAATCAATCAAAAATCTCTTTTTCTTTCCGTATCTTCTTTGACGACCACGCACCATAATCCTTCGAAATTGGAACAATATGTTCAAAATTTAAAACACTTTACTCAGTACCACTCTTTCTTCGTAATTTTTGTTGTGAGTAAATGGTTTCGGTACGATGTTCGTGATTATTGGAGGAGGCTTTATAGATCCAAAATAAGACTGGCCAGGATGGATGCTAATGACAAAATAATTCAGCGCTCTGGAAATTTTGCAAAATTGCAAACAATACCATCAGGGATTTGAGGAAAAGCTTATGACCCAATTAGTACTTGAGAAAAATATTAATAATCTTTTAGTTCCTTTAATAAAGCTCTATGTATAGATAATAATACATACCCTAATAAGATTCTTGATACATTTTTTTGGCTTACTTTTTCAATGTGGGGTTTAAGGATATTATCTGGCCAAGCTTCAACTAAGTTTATTACAAAAGCAACATGTTTCGGTCTTGTTCAATTTACATGAAGACCATCTTCAGGCTTAATCACGTACAATAATTAAAACACAAAGATATCTTGAATCAGAGATTTGTACCGCACGAACAAAAGTCAGGTTAAGATTATCATTAAAACCTTCAAGAGGGGTAATATTGATCAAGTTGAAAATTTCAGACCGATATCATTGGTGCATGTTTTGTCCAAAATTTTTGAGAAGTGACTTTGTTCTGAACTAGTTCAATACTCTGAATCTAATTAGTTATTCAGCCCATCTCAATTTGGGTTTAGGTAAGGTAAAAGTGTCGTTGTTGTATTGATGGATTTTACTGATCTGGTCATTCTCTAAAGTGTTTTGAGAAGAGTAAATGTCTTACTCTCTATTTATGAACTTGTCGAAGGCGTTTGACTGTGTCTCGCGCCTCAGTAAGTTTGGAATATGCGTGTTCCAGTGACCTTTTGAATTCTTACCTTAATAATAGGTTTCGGAGTGTATTTTATAAAGGCGTATGGTCTGAGAAAGGTCAGATTACACTTGGTGTACCAGAAAGCTCACTTTTGGGACCCGTATTATTTTTAATTTTTATCAACGATCTTCCAGATTCGTTGATGAAATATGAGTCTCTGCTTTTTGATGATGATACAACTGCCACTGTGACTTCGTGTGACATGGCTGCTGTTTTGGAGGAGAGTGCTATACCTCAGTTTGTTGCTCTTGAGTGGTTCACTTCAAATGAATTAGTTGCCAATGAACAAAAAACCGTCAAATTACTTTTTTAACAAGAAGGGTTGATGAAATGAGTCTTTTGAGCAGTACTAAGTTTCTGGGGTTGTTGTTGGATTCCAGCTTCCATGGTATCAAAATATTCGAAAAACGCAACATCGCCTTTAACCTTAATGTGTATTACGGGTTGCTTGACACGCCAGTTACACAAATAGTAATATCATGTATTCAATGATTATTATTTCTGTGGTATTCGTATCTAACCTCCAAAATATTTAAGCTGGTTGTTTTTCGTTTATTGCAGCATCTACAGTGAACAATGTCTAATTTTAAAAAACTTAATACAAGAATCTTCCGAAAAGATGAGTCTGTCGTCACAGAAGACACCCTATACTGGAAAAAGCAAGGAGTAAGTAAAAACGTCTTCTAAATTTCATCATTAACGCACGTTTTTTTTAGGAACCTGTGATAGTAAAAGAATTCGGACCCATCGACTATGTGGATTTCTGTAACACCGATCCTCACTATTTTGCTGTTACCTGTTCAGTTCGTGTACAAATATACAATCCAGTTACTAAATTAGTTGTTAAGAACCTATCGAAATTCAAAGAAAGTGCTTACGGTGCCACATTCAGAGCAGATGGCAGATTGTTATGTTCTGGTGGAGAAGAGACCCACGTCAAATTGTTTGATGTTACATCCCGTAATCTACTCAGGTATTTACGAATTATGCTCCAGATTTATTTTATCTAATGTTTGTTGAAGGTTATTCAAAGGCCATTCGGCAGCTGTACATCGAACATTCTTTATACCAGGTAGACCACAAATAGTTTCTTTTTCTGATGATAAAAGTTTAAAAACTTGGGATATCCCAACCGAAAAGGAAATAACATCATTCTCAGGCCATGAAGATTATGTGAGAGCTGGTGCAGTGAGCCCAGTTGTGCCTGATATAGTTTTCTCAGGTGGTTATGATAATAAAATAAAGGTCTTTGATTTGAGAACAAATCAAGCAACGATATCGATGGACCATGGAGCACCTGTTGAATCTTTATTATGTTTGCCTTCTGGTGGTATAGTTTTCTCTGCCGGAGGTAACTATATCAAAGTATGGGATATTTTATCAGGCGGGAAATTACTGGGCAATATATCTGAGCACCATAAAACTGTTACGTGTCTAAGATTAGCGTCTGATAACAAGAGACTTTTATCCGGTAGTCTGGATCGTCATGTGAAAGTGTATGATTTGAGCAATTTTAGAGTGATGCACACTTTCATCTTTCCAAATGGCGTATCAAGTCTTGCTATATCTAAGAATGATGAAACGTTAGTCGCTGGTTTAGTAGATGGTGTGCTTTCAATTAATAGGCGACAAGAAGATTACAAGTCAGAGAAAATAACGAACAAGAAAAAGAAAATTTCTTCATTCAAATTCAGTGGACACGCTGGTTCTGTTTTCCTCGATGAATATGTTGAGGAAAAGAAATTAGAAACCGAAAGTAAACATGACAAGTGTTTGCGCAAATTTGAACATGCCAAAGCTTTAGAATCTGTGCTTCTAAATTATGTTGCAAATAAGCATCCAGAAACAACTGTAGCTGTTATACAAGAATTAATCAAGAGAAAAGCGTTCAGCAAAGCAATTCGAGGCAAGGAAGAAAATTTTTTATCGAAGTTAATGCACTTTTTCATTAGGAACATTGTTAACTACAGATTGAATAGTATTATTATTGACGCCGTTAATATTTTCATTGACGAATATGAAGATTTGTTATTTTCCATGTCGCCAGACTTGAAACACTTGTTCAATATTTTGTCTCGATTGTTGGAACAAGAAACACATTTAGGAAACGACTTAGCAGCTCTCCAGGGGACGATGTCCATGTTGATGACCAGCGCTACACAGGAATTGAGTCTTGAGAACGATGACTTACATTTATTCCCAAGTGAAGAAGCTCAAAAGAATTTAGTTTTAAATATAACGTGAACAATTTATAAATTTTTTTTCAATAGTTGAAACTCCACAACGCAATTTTAGGTCTAAGAGTATAAAAGGATTAATATTTAACTAGTTTATTTCTTGAGCCATTATGTTTTTTGAGGGGGTATCTAGGTGTAATTTAGAATTGTGTTTACGTCGCAACGTTTTGGTCAGTATCGTGGCATTTTTCAACCGATAATCATTTGGAGCATATCGCAAACATTTTTATCCTCAATGATCATTCAAAAAACGAAACTTACTCGTAAACTGGAAGATGGTATCAAAAAAAGTTCTATTCCTGTTATAAGAAGTGAACCATTTGTGATAAGGGCGCTCACGGATACCTTTGTGTCCTTATTTCTGAGACGCGTCTATTTGTCGGATGAATTCCGAAAATGTTTTGTCTCAGATGGATACTAAACGAAATAAACAAGTTCGAAGATCACCTCTTTCGATGTACCAAGAGACTGATCAGATGTTCTGTGTAGTTGAACCGTGCACAAAAGGTAATGCCAATTCTATGACTAACCATGTCATGTGACCAACTGAACACATGAAAGACCGGTAAACGCTATCGAAAGCGTGTACACGTGCATTTCATTTCAAAGTTAGGAAGAGACGAAGTCGCATGTTCGTTGGGTGCTACGAAAATATTTGAAGAAACTAACTAATAATGAATTTGATGTGCTCGCATCGTGGTGTTTGTATGTGTTCCATTCCATCATCATTAAACAGACAATGATTTGTACTTCTGGAAGACGTGGAGAAGCCTTGAAAATTCCTTGCCATCGACTCGTCACGACCCTTAATCAAGAACCAGGAAGGTAAGTGATTTGAACCGTTTTCCCGAATCTTCTTTTTTTCGAATATAATACAAATTTTTGGTAATCCTTAAAGAATCATATCGAGATCGTAGGGAAATGAAAAAATCACGACCTTTACAGTAGGACCTAAACATAAAGAATCTGGTGCAGTAATGAGGTTATCTGTTAGTGCCACGTGTTCATAGCTGACCTAACCTACAAAATGCAGGAACTTCTGCACAGCGTTGCCAAATGTAATGTTCTCAAGGAAATCGATTTTTATTGCGAAAAAAAGTATGCTGTAAATTTTGTATTACGAATTAAGTATTCGGATTTTAACACGTTAAAAATTTCATTTATGAAAATTTGGTAATCATGCAGAATCTGTCACTGCGCATGCCCGAAAATAGAACAGCGTTGTCGGATTGTACCAGTGCATTTAATATATTCGTTTCAAGATTCTTCCGCTAGGTGTCGCATATTCAAACGAATATGATGGTTATGTTATATTAATACGGAAATTCCAGATATTAGAGTAAGATCCCAGAGCGATAAGACAACTTATTTTCACATAAATGAAACCTCATGTTCTCAGTAGTGTCTTATGTGCTCAGAATACCTGCGCGCTTGTGGAGCTTGCCGAGTGACACCTGGGCAGGTACCAGGTGTGAAAGGTAACTAAAATTGATAGTTACCTAACTTAAATTTTCATAGCTTATTTTTAAATATATTTTGTAGAGTGTTATTATAAAGTTATACCACAAGCGTCAGACACTTTTCATGGGCCAGAACTTTTGTCAGACGCTTTAAAGCTCTACAAAAAATAAATTAACTTAACTTATTTTTACATGTCTGACATTTAAATATGTTGTTCAGACAATTGTTACGAAGTTATATTTAATTAGTCAGACAAAATTGATTGACCAAACACCCCCTAAACAGCAAAATTATTCTGCCGTGAGTATGAGCGCGAAAGCATTATGCGCATGCGTCTTAGGCCGTCTTTCACCACAATTCCGCTACATGTCAGTTAGGTAGTCGTCGGACAAAGTTGCCGTCTGCTAAAAACAGTCAGGTAGGCGAATCGTCTTTCACCACGCTTATGAGGACGGTAACAAATGCACGAGTAGCTAACGGTACAACGTTGCCATTTTCGACGTATTTCAACTGTTACAGCGTGTAAAGATTTTGAAGAGCAGATACGGTTCTGTCCAACCGAAAATCCATTCATTTGACAGATCCGGACTAACAGTACTTTTTATCAATTTTCAATAATTATATATTATTGAAGTAAAAAATTTCGTCTCATTTTAATCACTGCGTTCAAGTCTTCGTTTCTCAAAACAAATACTGTATGAGAAAGTAATTTATACAGGCTCGTTACTTTTATGAAACTATCTAATTGTACAATCTTAATTTCTGGAAAGTCCATATCCGATAAAATGTAATATATACTAGAATAAAATGTGATAGTATTATTTCAAATAATAGCATTTCTTGTAGGGATGGGTTGTGATGTCACAGTCGGTGACTTTGTCACTGATACGATCTTGTCACGGGTTGGAACAGTTCCAAATTTATAAAAGTCGCCGTGCTTTTTTGTCACGGTGACGAGACTCAGGCGTATTATACTACTCGGAACAAGTCGCCGATGATCGATTGCGTTCCGATTGTCAAGCCAGTGATTTTGAGAGCCACTACTTCTGTACAGTAGTCGGCTTTAAATCGCTGTTCGGAAAACTACGAGGAGATCTTTCGTTGCTTCGTTCGTCGCCGTTACAGCATAGGTTTTTCTTTTCAAAGTCATTTGAACTATCATTGTTCCATATCATTATCATCCTTTCATGTAACATCGTCACAGCGAAGCCGATAAACGATACCTTGGTGCGGAATCTAGTAAACAACCGTTCCGCCGTCGCGTCGGAGCTGTGACAAAAAATCACCAGTATTTGTCGCCGTGACACAGCTGGAACTGTCACGGGTTGGAACGGTGACAGAGAAATCGCAGTTTTGCCCATCACTAATTTCTTGTATATTTCGGTTGTTATCCATTTTGCTAACGTGTTGAAGTAGATTGTACTCTTGTACATTATTTTCGTTTGTGTTGTTCGATAATTCGAGATGGAGGAAAATAAACACTCAATTGAGTGCATCCAGTCGCATAAAATCTCAAGCACAACAACAACTGATTTATGGGAGAAACGGCATGATTCCTATAAACAAAAATTGAAAATCAAAATGATAAACATAAATAATATATGCTGTAAACTTACTTATCACTTGGGAATTCTAACATATTTTCAATTCGTTCTAACAATTAAATGCACATTCCCTTTGAAAGTCGAAACCTTCGCACAAAATCAATGTCGTCCATTTCGATAAAATGCTCCAAACGTTCGCGAATAAAACGAGGTCGTGGAACACGTTCATTTTCCTCGTCACTATCGAAAATCAAAGGAATCAGCTGATCGTTCACATTCATGTCCGCGCAGTAGCAGTTACTTCGATACGACTATTCAGATAGCGCTAACTGGTGCTACTTCCAGCCACTAAAATTTATAGAACGGGTACGCCGCCAGAGAGTAGAGAATAGACTAGAGGGGCAATCCTTAACAGTCGATTTGGACCTGTTTTTTATTTTGTGTTATGACCAATAGATGGCGAACCTATCAAGATTCGGCATTCTCGGTGCTACGGCTTTATATATCGTCACACTCCAGGGTGCCTTTAAGGAAACAAGTAACATTCTGACCTCTCTGTTTAGTTCGAGCAGAAGGGGAAAACACACGCATCACAAATGGTACAGACGCGGACTCAAAATTTTGTTCAAGATTGCCTTTTATAATAAACCTTTGATATTTCGAAGACTGACTTATTCTGAATATAGAAGAAATATCAATTTGCATATAATCAACTTATACAGTTATAATATAAAATATATTAGCAAAATAAAAGATGATATTGTTAGATTCGATCGTAATTCATCATTATTATATTCCGTAAAAGTTACCAAATAATGAGGGACTGCTCTCATCCAAGCACAGTTGAACGGAATATAGGAAACAAGGGCATTTTCTCAATGAAAAATCATTATGAATAAAAATGTACGTAGTTGGTTCAGGTTCTCTAAACCCTCGTTATGTACCCTTGAAAACGTACAAGTTTTTGAAAAAACAGTGCATAATTTTTATTGCTATAAGTAGGTACATCAATGACTTGGGTGGAACAATTTTATTTTCGAATCTTTCCGAAGATGGTTTTTCCTGCAATGTGGGAAGTACCTGCTACTTCTCACATTGTCTCCAAAAAATCCCTTTTCCAAGAACGACATGCAATAAATTTGGCCTCTTCGGAGGACTTTCTCGTTTAAAAATGTTGACCAGATGTGCACAAACACGTCGGCCTAACACTCTTGCAATATTATCCATTTGAGATTTCTGAAAGTAGAGCAGCTATATTTTGATTTCTGAAGAAATTAATAGAAGGCTGCTATTTTTCGTACCGGTGACTATTATGTTACTTTACTAGTATGATTTCGGCAAATACCAAAAGCGCATGAGATAACATAACTCGCCTTTAACGCGCAAACGACTTGTAACAAAAGTGTCCGATTTATTCTCTTTTATCAAGCGGTCGGCTTCTATTCGCGCGTTTTTGGTATTTGTCGTATGATTCAATATAAATAAAAGAAATGCAATATAAATAAAAGAAATGCAATATAAATAATGATATTATTGCGAAATTCGTTTGGAATGTCTACGCAATATTTGCAATTATTGAGGATTTTTTTTCATCAATTCATGATTAGAAGAGCTTCGCAAAAACGTCTTCAATTTTATTTGAAGAATTCAAAATTTTTTGCTAATTCTTTCGGAAACTCCAATAACTTTGAAAAACTACCTAAATGTTATGCAAGTCCTTTAAAATCTTGAACAATCATACTATTCCGAAAAATCGGGACGTCTGGTAATAGAGAATTTAAAAGAAAAGGTTTTTTATGAAAATTACCAATTAAAAAAAGGGTCTGGTTTGTCAAGAGGATTTCTCACAGAAAGAAAATCATGAATAAATTTCCACGTCACCCAGGAGGTATTATTCTACGACGCGCTGACCTTTTTTGAAATGGAGGTCTCGCCGATAGCCCTACTATAACCATTATAAATTTAACAAAAATAAATTTAAATAAAACCGGGAAAAATAAACTATTAAACCTCGGAATAGCGGAAATGAAAAACATATATTTGTTTTTGTTAATATTCGTCTTTTGATTTTTCAGATCAAACAATATCGGTAGGGTTTTACTTTATATTTAAATTCTCATTTGTAACTTGTACGTTTCACAAGTGCGTTAACTTAATTAATTTTTTATCTCTATTTCCGTCACATGACCTTTTCCGTTTGTTAGCTTCTAAAGAACGTTGATTATTGATCCACTTTAAATTGTAACAAATGTGAAGGCGTATAAATAATTCAAGAATGAAATTTTTATGTTCGAAGCATTCATTTTGACTCCAAAAAATATGTTCAGCAATAAGATTTGAAAATATTTTACATTTCAACATTTTTCCAATCTGCGATTGCGGAAATAATATGGGGAACTGCTTGTTGAATAGTTTATAAGCGCTTATTATCACTTCCGAAAAACCATCAGATGGAACATTTAAGTGGCCAAAAGTAGAGCCGTCATGTGTATCATACGCTTTTAGGAAAATTAACAGCTCACTGTTATCTTCTATCGTTTCTCCCGTTTTAAGTAAATTCATTCGGCATTTATTGCAATCAAATTTCTGAATACAACGATGAGCTAAATAACCTGCAACGTATTTCATCGCACATATTTCGAGCGTAATAGGGGTAAAATCACTATAGCCGTCTTCATCATCATCATGATCCAAACTTTCTAACATCCCGCCGCCGATACTATTTCCTTCTTCGAACATTTTCTCGTCACATACATTATCTGATGAATCACCCCCATTACGTCTTAGTGTTTCAGCAGTAAAGTACATGAAATCAGCACTGTCGTTCAAACAATTAGACGTTTTTGGCGGTGCTATTAAACGAGCTACTATTATAGATTGTAGATTATATTTGAATTGTAAAGCTGAAGGATTACAATTATTTCCGGATCGACGGCGGATATTTCCGAAAAGATTTTCAAGGCAATCTTGATTAAGGCGAGCTGTTAATAAATAACTGAGTTTTTCAGATAAAAGCTCTTTAGCAAAAGATATCACAGAATTGAGCGATAATTTTAAACCCGCAAAAGATGGAGGAGGGACTTCGCGCCCACTATCATATACCCAAGTATTAATCCAAATTAGCGATTCTTCTAAACACGCCAGAGCTTTTGGAAATTTCGTTGAAATACCCCGTCGAAGGGGATTCGAATCGAGAAAGCAATTTGCATTTAAACAATCAAATAGATCGTTCATCCGCTTACAAAACTCGGCAGTTCTCATACACGAACTTTCACATAAAGTTCCACTCATAGCGCCAGTTGTCAATGCCGCTGACACCGACGCGCTAAAAACTTGAACCGCAAACTTGACTTTCATTTTTTGCCAATTATTTGGACGGATGTGTGCTGTACTGAGCTTTGGAGCTGCTTTGGAAGATTTGGCACTTTCTTTAAAGAATAATTCTTCAATTGCTCTCCACGAGACCCTCCCATCATTTAAAATAATGTCATTCGTCATTAGCCTATTCCGAATTGATTTAAAAAGGTGACATATATCATAATTAAAATATATTTTGTTATTAGAAATTAAAAAATACGGTTTCATCTCTGTAATATCCAGAAGTTTAATGGCTCTACAATTAGTTGCAGCTTGATCGCATACTGCAGATCGAATTTTAATCCCCGATTCAAAACACTTTTAGCGCAGGTTTGAATTAATTCAGCTAATACTGTGCTATTGACACATTGGGACGATATGAAATAGGCAATAGGTAATTTCAAGAAAAGTCAAACCCCGAATCATGAAAACCAACGCGTATTTGCCGGTTTTATTGGCTCTCCCCATTTCGCCAAGATCTTCTAAGCCTTCAATTTGATCCAATGTTTGATTATATTGAAAATCACTTTTAATGCTCATTTCATCCCACATGAGTACCGCATCGCATTCCTCCGGGGTCATTCCTTTAACCCTATCACAAATTACTTTAAACAAACTGTTACTGAACCCTGGTACAAAATTTAATTTATTGATCCATTCTCTAATACTTCGTACACACGGCAGACTGATGTCTTTTTCTTCGCGAAGGAAATTATACGCCTTTGGAGATATATAATATAAAGAAGTAGCAAACTTCTGTTCGCAAGGAGTCCATGCCGATTTATTTGATTTCCGGCGAAGTTGCATTTTAATAATAGTAATTGATTTTCATTTAAATATTTTGAAGCATCATCTACGATCGTTTTGATCGTTACAATCCGTAATTTTGACTGGCTCGTTTGCGTTTTAAATTCTTAATAATTTTTTAGCTTTTTCTAATTTTTTCCGCAGCATGTTCATGTTTCTTTTGAATTTATATTTATTTTCACAATTTTTGTTTACGGAATTTTGCAAAAATGTTGGAATCTGAATTACCCTGACTGATGACTAAATTACCCTGGCTCGTGGAATCATCAAAAAAGAATTTTGGTAAAGCATCCGGTAGTAATCGTCGATGACGTTTATTTGCACCACCAAAAAACATCCTTTCCTCGAAATGCACCGAACATAATCTTTTTTCGTGCAGTTTTTTTGTTTGCAAACTACTCAAAGAGTCGTTGCCCGTACGAAGAATCCACTCGGTAGCTAAGCTGAAAAATGGAACTGAAACGTTTCTATCTACCACTTTTTTTTTGTATTTATGTTGAACATAAATCAATCATCAATTCTACTATTGTACATCTTTAAGAAACATACCTTTCACTTAGCGGGAATCGGTGAAACGAAAGTTGCTGCATTTTCGAAGATGTACTATTGCACTTATAAAACGAACAAACATTTGTAGACGGCATTGTTGAGCAAGAATAAAAGACTATAAAATATTGCACAATTAATAAACTGAAAATTATCCACAATCGAATATTATTTAGAATTAATCAAGCCGTTGAGATTAATTTCAACAATTTCAACAATAAGCACTAATAAAAGTACTATAGAATATTCCAAACAGTTGTGTAACTGAAAACTATCCCCAATCGAATATCATTTAGAATTACGTAAGTTCTTGTGAAGATTTCGTAAAGCAAAAAGCACATTCGTATCGGCTGTCGACAGTCGAATGCCTATTCTAAACTCAGATGGTCGACTTTCCAACGACTTCAGTTCGACAGAAAAGTCGGAGAGTTTTCGAAAAAGGGTGTTGCTCTCACATGTGCGACACTTCGAAATCGAGTCGGCCGACAGTCATAAGACGTCGATACAATAGGTGCGACTTTCCGATCACACGATTTTCTTTGGGGCACATTTTCATACTTTTTCTTATATTGTTGGTTGATCAGCAAGTAAATACCTATATGATAAACAGAGCTAAATAAGAAAAAGTTGTGTGCTTTGCTGGAAAAATTATTTTTCATCATGTCATATTATTAAATATGTCATGGTAGTCTTACAGATATCTTACAGATATTGGAAATGCAATGATGATATCAGGAAAGTTTTAAATATTCCGAAATTATCAACTGACAATTATAATTTCTGGGATCTGATGAGTTTGAGATTTGAAAGTATATAGTTCAAATTCAATCTTCCATTCCAACATACATATTTGTCAATTTATCAATGAATAGCAGAATCGTATTTTCTCCATTTCATCTCACCTACGCCATTTTATATATCACTATTATATATCCCAATGAGCTTCTCCTAGGAGCTATCTTAAATCCGCCCCTGCTAATTTATGTTAACGAGATATTTACATTCTGTTCCTTCATTCAATAAATATTTCCATCTCTCTTGTTTTGCTATGCGACATAGTGCAGAATCATGACAAAAACCGGTTAGCCACCTGTTGTAGATAAATATAATCTAAATATTTAACGAAAGATTTCTCTATCACCGACTGTAAATTAACGCCATCTAACGTTGGGGTGATATAAGCTGCGTTGGGGTGGTCCACAAATTTAGTACGGCGTTGCCCCTCTATTCTATTCTCTACTCTCTGACGCCGCTACCTGCCGAAAACTGGTTGGTGAAAGACGATTTACGTTAGCTGTCGACTTTAGTCGGCCGGTTCGCCCTACCCAACCGCTATTTACGTTGGTGAAAGACGGCCTTAGAGTAAATATACTGATTTTAGTTTTTTCTGGAATCTCAGAATAATATTTTTTGGGCAGAGCAGTAAAATTTTTATAGCATTCCCGATGATAACCTTTATCATATAAATCTTCAGGTAAAACTACGTCTTTAAATTTTAGGTTATGTGTCACTCGCTGTTGTAAAATAATTTTACACTTTTGTAATGTTATCTCGGTAAATAATATTAATTTATCACTAGAGTTTCCACAAAATGTACACGTTAATTTTGCTGGTTCTGTTTCTTCCATGATTTTCACGTTAATAAGTAATGCAAATAACTCACAAATCACACGACGTAAACAACAAAAACATGTGGTCTCACAGATCCAAACTATACTGTATACTATTAGGTTGTACCCAAAGAACACATACACAATACACAGAAGAATTACACGTATGAGAGAAGGGGAACTGAGTTAGTAAGACCGTCTCACTCGCTCCGAAACGCACCTATAATGCTTTCGCGCTCATACTCACGGCAGAATAATTTTGCTGTTTAGGGGGTGTTTGGTCAATCAATTTTGTCTGACTTATTAAATATAACTTCGTAACAATTGTCTGAACAACATATTTAAATGTCAGACATGTAAAAATAAGTTAGGTTAATTTATTTTTTGTAGAGCTTTAAAGCGTCTGACAAAAGTTCTGGCCCATGAAAAGTGTCTGACGCTTATGGTATAACCAAAGAATATATACATACTGAACAAGAAGCGTCACTCCCACGCAAAATTCGTATAGGATTTTTAGTGCGCACGTTCACCAAATGAAACGGATTGACATAAACAGCTGATTTCGCACCAATCAGAAACACGTTCGCATTATGGCGCGAATTCTCGCTTAAATTTTGCCAGGACCGGCTTTAACAGAACGACGAAAATATGATTCAATGTTACGTGAGATGGATGGCTGTTTTTCGCTCAAAATTTTCTATAGCTTTTATTATATCCTTCTGATTATTCAATAATATCTTTCTGAAATAAGGTGAAATATATACGATATTAATAAAACTTTATTATTTCAAGTAAAATGAAGCGATAATTTGAAGAAATATAATGTACGCTCAAATATTACATTTCCATCAAAGTGTACATCATGTACAATTGGAATGCTTCCATATAACAATAAAAATATTCTTAATAACATTCAACACTTTTTTAATTACTTTTTGATGACAATTAGGTAAGATATATATTTTAGAAATGTAGCGGCAGGAATCTCCATGCATAATGGTTCAAAATTACTTATTTATAAGTTCAACAAATGAATTATTTTTCTATCCTTTTTGGGGATGCTTTTAAAACGAGCATTTGCATATTTTAATGCAAAATACACTCTCATCCTACAGAATAATCGTGAACAATATTGAAGTGCAAAGTTTTTACAAGGAGGAACAAACTCTACAAAGCGACATAGTTTTGATAGAGATTCTACAATATATATAAATATAATAATATATATAATAAAAAAATTGAAGTCTGATTTGTTTCCATCCTATTTGACTTAACGATAATCAATTCGAATAAATTCCTGAGTCCGTGTGTTTAGCGTTTTGTTAGTGCGCAGGTTAACTAAACTCGCTCAAGGTCACAAAAATCTGTTAGTACGATTTTGTTCCTAAATTACCGAGAGTGACGCTTCTTGTTCAGTATGTATATATTCTCTTGTATAACTTTATAATAACACTCTACAAAATATATTTAAAAATAAGCTATGAAAATTTAACTTAGGTAACTATCAATTTTAGTTACCTTTAACACGTGGTACCTGCCTAGGTGTCACTCGGCAAGCTCCACAAGCGCGCAGGTATTCTGAGCACATAAGACACTACGGAGAACATGAGGTTTCATTTATGTGAAAATAAGTTGTGTCTTATCGCTCTGGAATCTTGGACTATATTATTTCGTCTTGC
The DNA here is from genome assembly GCA_020654155.1 of Novius pumilus. Taxonomy (NCBI): domain Eukaryota; kingdom Metazoa; phylum Arthropoda; class Insecta; order Coleoptera; family Coccinellidae; genus Novius; species Novius pumilus. The sequence goes on from JAIFOV010000602.1 coordinate 43,736, forward strand.
TCCATGATTTTTTTGATGGAACGGTAATAAATGCTCATCATTGTTGCCTTTGGTGTATAAGCGCTTTGTATTTCGAATTATCAGTTTTATAAATTGACAAAGACAATAATTTCATATTACTACTGTATAGATTATAAATCTATACTAAAAGCAAAAAATAGACTGAATGAACCGACAAACGATGCGTTTGATTCGATAACTGAATGCGATCTGACTGCGGCACGATAACAACTAGACAAAACCGCACTTGGTCTTCAAAGAAAAAATGAGATTTCAACAACTACTTTTGGAATTTCTTCCAGTTTACCGAATATAGCAAGTTTAAAACTTGCTATAATGTTGCGTAATAATTGGGAAATAATAAAACAATGGTATTTACCTCATTCTTGACTATAATAAAAAAATTGGCAATGCAAAAAATAACAACTGATCACTACTACGTAATTAATGCTACAGAAGTATTTAAAAATTCTCATCAAAATGCTGTTTGGTGATCCTGGTCACTTCCTTAAATCTTCATATAACGCCAATGTTCTGACGCAGGCTTCCTCATTAGCTTTTCATATAATTAACTGAAATTATCAATGTGTTTAGTGTTTAGAAATGGCAGTATAGCACAAACTTTCCTTTTATGTGAATTTACTTCGATTCGGCTTCCTTCAAAGTTATCCATGGAATCATTGCTGTCATCCCAAGTATATCACTTCTGTTTGGCTTCCTCCTCATTAGCTTTTCATATAATTAACTGAAATTATCAATGTTTTTAGGTTTTCAAAATAGCGGTATAGCGCCTACTTTCCTTTTATGAGAATCATTCCTGTCCAGCTTAATTCAAAGATTATCCTTGAAACCAGCATGCAAATTGAAAGTAAATTAGTCTTTAAAACCAACATGCCACATAAGTCCTGTCTTCAGAAAGGGGCACACACAACTTACAACTAAATTCAACAAGTCCTGTCTTGAGAAAGGGGCACACACAACTTACAACTAAATTCAACAAGTCCTCTCTTGAAAAAGGGGCACACACAACTTATAACTAAATGTGACAAGTCCTGTCTTGAAAAAGGGCACTAACAACTAAATTTAACAAGTCTGGGAGGGCACAATCACAAGTCTTTTCTTGATGGGGTGGTGGTGGCAGTGATGGTGTTCGAAGCACTGGCTGCTGGTAAGTCGATGATTATGCTGATGATTGAAAGCATGTCCCATCAGATCATCGTAGCGGATATTGTTGACCTACCGCAACAAGAAACTCTCCGAGCGCATTGTCCCGAGGGTATTGGTTCCTCCAGGCGAACTCATGCAGATATGAGTGAAAGAGAGCTTCAGAGGTTCCAAATTGCCTCCTCAGCTTTCGTTTTGCTCGCATCCACATGTTTTCTACATTCTGGGTGTGAATGCTTCGGTCATCTGAATCCACGTAGTGTTCTTCGTGGACGATGACGCGATGCTCATAGAAACCTCCACCAATGTTTGCTATGTTGCGGTACGCCGCCCAGCCATCCGACACGATTATGGATCCCGGTAGAATATGCCTATAAATTCGGTTGATAACGTTAAGTTTAAGCTCATTAAAATTGAAAATAAATAAAATGGAATTCTGTTAATAAAAACATATAGATATAAAAAAAATACATATACATATAAAAATAAAAAACACATAGATATAAAAAAATAAAAACATCCATTTCATTCAAATGTATATACATGGGACATTCACAAACAATAATCTAAAAAAAATATGCTTTACATTTCATTTTACATACATATATACATATAAACTTGAAATTCATATGAAAATGCATGGAAGAGCATAAAAATCTAAAAATACAGAGAAAAACACATGCAAAAGGTTCTTCTAATATCTGATAAATATTCTATTTTTGCGTTAGTTGCTGCATGTCTGTAATGGAATGTTGGATTAGTTTATGTTAATCACATTGGCATCGATGGTAAATCTTTAGCATAACAAGGAATAATAAATACCTTTCAATTAATGCACTTAACGTTGGTTCTGTTCTGTCGGGAACTTCTACTACGAAACATCTTCGGGTTTCTCGTTCGATGCCTCCAAAGACCCAATGACCGGGGAGCCATCGACCTCGATGGTACTTCCGGTGGAAGAATTTGGACTCATCGATTTCCACCGTCTTCGATGTGCCGTCGGGGTTTAGGCCGCCAATGACTATTTCATTCTGAATGAAATATTCTTCGCAGACTTCCCGGCAGAAGTTGAACCAGTCTACGACGGTGTGCTCGCCCATGCCCAACTGTGCTTCTCTAGCCACCATCCACTGGGGATATTCGAAGGCCCAGCAGTAGATGATGATCAACAACTTTTTCAACGCCAAATTGCTGCCAGAAAAGAACGAACCGCTTCGAATACTGCAAATTTTGCCACAGTGTCGACATTTCCACATATAACCGTCATTAACTACTTGTGCTCTTTTACAGCACGTCATTTGAATATTACAAGCGATACAACGAACGGAATTTGCGATTAGTCCTCTTTTGGCTAACCACTCCATGGTTCACTGTAAAAATCACCTCTTAGTCGTCCAACGTGCTTGACACAAGACAGAATTAGGTTAACGCGCCAAAGTGATGATTATTTACGCGCTAAGCTGGTAAGAAAGGTTTCTTTAATCTATTTTATAACAGTTTCTACGATATCAGTAAACCGCATGAGTATTTCGACCATTTGGCAACGTCGAGCCTGTTTTTGACGTTTAATGTAACCAATTCCCAAATGTCGGTCAAGGTCAGGGACAGATTCTGCATGATTACCGAATATTTTTCATTTTCCATCTGCTGCAACAAACTCGTGAGAATGGTTGACAGTGTTGTGGGTGAAGCCGTCCACTTCTAAGAAGTTTTATCCTCTCCACCCATCTGTATCGATTTCTGTTCCTGTAAAAAAGAAAACAACATGAATTTCAAAAAACACGATTTTCTCAAAAATATATTTGATGTTATCGAAAGAAAATTTTAAATCATGATTCGAAATTTAAACACATGAAATTTGAAGGCATATGAATGTGAATGAATTCCTCTTACCCCGTTCAACATGTTTGTTGATCAAATTCCTGAGGGCGTCGGTATCTCGTAGGTTGTCGGGGCAGATTTCGATCCGAAATTCTTTAGTATCTCGGTCTATCAGCCCCAGCAACCAACTCCCCTCAACAACTCGAGCGCGATAGTATTTCCTTCGGAGGAACTTTATTTCGTCGACTTCCACCAAATGACCCTCGCCGCCGAGTTTCCCGGTGTCAGCATACTCTATCCAACGTTATGGCGCATACTTCCCTGCAGTAGGTGAACCAGTCGCTAATTGTCGCATCGGATATTTGCGACTGGTCATCATCTGCGGCACATTCAAATTTGGTCCGTTCATACGACATTTTGTGGACAAAACAATAAGTCATTAATAGCGCTTTTCTGACACCTTCCTTCGCATTTTCGAACCATGTGCCTTTCGCACACGACTCTCTAACTTCACCACGGCCCCGACCGTGTGCCTTTTGGCACCTGAACTCGCCAATTACAGGATGCCGGGTCAGATCCACGCTCATAGGGCGACGACAATATTTACAATTCTTTTCTCCTAATATTAAACGCTTACTAACTAAAAATGCACGCAATGTTGCGTCGTGATCAAGAATACGCCCCAAATTTCATTAAGTTGAAAGGCCTTTGATTATTCATATTTCTCCTTCAACTTTTAAGTATCAATAAAAATATAATAATAAAAGATAATATATCAATAACAAAGAATTATAAAAAGATAAGTATCAAACTAATCGATGTCTTATGATAGCAAAAAAAAAGAAAATGTAAATAACTTACTCACACACACAACACTTACTTACAAACGAAAGTTTTGCGCCCTTTTGCACCCTTTTATATGACACTCCGTTTCAAAATGTTATATGTTGTTATCACAAATACGCAATTTGAACAAAGCTTTTTTTTTTGTTCTATTCTTTACGAAAGTAAAAGCAGAACCGGAAGACGAGATATTCGCACAGCCTTTGGTACAAAGTGGAGTAACACTGTCGAAAACATGTGTTTTTTACGATTATTGCAAACCCGGATTAGCGGCACTGGTACAATTAGGCTTATCTATAAACCCGGCCGTTCCTTTGACCTGACACTAACGTCCGACGGGATTATTCAAATATGGCTGAATATTTTTAGAAGATGGTTAGGAAATAGTTGTTATTGTAAATAGTTCAAATGGTGAATCAAAATGTTACCAATTATCTTGGAGCATACATGAAACCATTGTATGAAATTTTTTTTGATATTTGGCACCTAAGAGAACAAATCGCAAATGCGCCTAAAGTTTTTCTTAACTGTGCATATTTTCCTCGAAGAAAACATAACACAAAAAGTGCCTGAAAAATAATACTATTCCTTTCCTCATGTTCATTTATTATTTCTTCCTTTATTATTATTACAGCGTAATTGAAAAATCGATACAAATTTGCTGAAACTCCCTGTTCTGCCTTCAAACTTCTTGCTCGAGCCGCCACTGGTTTATTGAAAAGCATCGCGGGTTGCCTATCGTGGATATCTATTGTACGCATGCGCCGTTATGGTTTCCGTCCGTTTTGTGTACGTTTTAATGCAAACTTTAAATATTAACATCTCGGAAAATATTTACTCTCGACACTTAGGATTTCACATGTGTATTCCTCTAATAGTGTTCTATCTGCCATAAATCGGTCAAGCCGAAATTCAGAAGGACATATACTAAAGAATATCCAATCCAAAATTTCTGTTGAATACATTGCGAATTAATACTCAATTAAGAAACGTTTTTCTGGAAGAGTTCCCGCTGTTGGTGTTACCCATTCCCGGTTTGGGAAGATCAACAAGAAGTAGGATGGGATCTCATCTTTGAATTTCTTTTGAATTTCTTCTTTCCCCTGTTTGATAATTTTTTTGTCATCTTCAGTTGTCCGTTGCCACTTCTTTAGTGGCAACTTGTATGAAAAATGCAGAAGACTTTGAAAAAGTCAATTTTATGTACTGAACACCCAGTGTGGCCCTTCCTGAATTACAATGAAATTCAGTTATTTCACTATCAATCAATAACAAAATTGGGCCATTTAGTTGTTTTATCGCAGCAGCATGTCAAAAATCAAATAATTCCAAAACTATTGGATATACAAAACGAAATGTTTTCTGAAGAATGTCGTCATTTAGTGCAAGTAACCGAAAAATGATGAAAAATGTAGGATTTCATTAGACAAAAACCATAAATTCTCATAGTATCTCAGAAAATGATCATCCTGTATAGTGCATTAATACAATTTTCAAATGTAAATTATGACGTTGGAAACAGATCTGCTAAATAGATCAATTGAAAAAAATTATCTGTCTAGTTTCAATCGACCGAGGGTGTCTCACCCTATATATATGATGTACATCAATGAAACAAATGAAAAGTATATTCATCTTCTTTTTCTAGAATCGTGACATCTTCAAATTTCATAGCATGACTAGTCCTACGAACATGTTCACATAACGCACACCTTTCCGCTCTCAGACCTGCATCACTTTTATGCAAAGCTAAACGTTTTTTTCAAGCTTGGGAAGTTTGACCAATATATCTTATACACTAGCGGAAAAAATTAAGGGATCAAAAAAAAATTCCAAATTTTTCGAGGTTTTTCAAGTGCCTGTATATCTGTTAAAAATGGTCGTAAAGGAGTTTTGAAAAAAGTATTTTGAAGCTTCAAGTCTTTAGTTTTGAGATCTATTGTTAAAATTTTTTTTCAAGTAACGTGTTTCGCTCAATCCTAACGGATACCTGAAAAAAATTTTTTTTTAAATTTTGCTTCTTCATCTTTTTGGTATAGGAATTTGGAAAAATTTTTTTCAACTTAACCACTATATGTATCAGATAACTTGTTTATTCGGCTTCAATTTCTTTCCTCGAAAAGTTCGATATGATCACTTCTTGCTGGGATATAGGACTTTGAATGGAAAAAGATCTTTTTGTGTTTAACCATCAAAATCTCACCAACCGTCAATTGCACAAGAAAATGAAGGAGATTTTTAAAATCTTGAATAAATTTCCCACAAAAATCAGCTAGGGCTCTTAGCAAAAAATTTTTTTTTTGATACTTCACAGTGATTTCAAAAATCAAGAAAAAAACGGCTTTTAGTGCCTTTTGAAATAATCAGGCGCTTTGTCGGAAATACCGAGAAAATCACTAATGTTAAGTGTGCCTTTTACAGTTCAATATGTCCACAAAAACCCCACTAAGTTTCAATTAAATCTATAGAGCCGTTTTTTTGTTTCATACGTCCGAATGATTGAAAACAAGGGATCACATGATTATGATTTTAAATGATCATAATCTTTAAAAAATTCCGACAAAAAAATGTTTTTCCAGTTTTTTATGCATTTTTAACAATGCTTTCGATTGAATTCACAAAAAAAAAAATTAGAAAAAAATTTTTTTTTTGAAAACTTTTGTAGTTTTTTTTAATGATTTCAAAAAATTTCAAACATAAACTAGCGCCGGCATCAGCATTATCCAAAGCGTACCACGTGGAGGTTGCGCGGTTGGATTTACGCTCACGCACACACAAGTGTGTGTGTGTGTGTGTGCGCGTGTTTCTTCAGGAGAAATGACACCCGGAGGCCCGTCAGTTCCTCCGTAGTTAATGACTCCAAACAAACTCATTCTCCAAAGAATGTGTGTGTGTGTGTGTGTGTGTGTGATGGAAAAGAAAATTGCAAAAAAAAGTTTCAGTTCTCTCAATATAGGGTATTGCCACCACTGTTCTCAATAACGGCCGCCAAGCATTCAGCCATATCAATGCAGCGGGCAATTTGAGGTAGCGGAATGGTGTTCCAAATTTGCAGAAGTGCACGCTCTAATGCGGTCAAGTTGCGCAAATTTGGATACTCTATGCGCCAACGACGACCCATTATGTCCCAAACATGCTCGATGGGGTTGAGGTCTGGACTCATTGGTGGCTGTTGCAGCAACGTGATTTTCTTTTCCATCACACACACACACACACACACACACACACACACACACACACACACACACACACACACACACACACACACACATTCTTTGGAGAAATTTTTTTGAAATCATTAAAATAAACTCCAAAAGTTTGCAAAAAAAAGTTTTTTTTCTAATTTTTTTTTGGTGAATTTAATCAAAAGCATTATTAAAAATGCATAAAAAACTGGAAAAACACGTTTTTGTCGGAATTTTTTAAAGATTATGATCATTTAAAGTCATAATCTTGTGATCCCTTAATTGTTCTCAATCATTCGGACGTATGAAACAAAAAAACAGCTCTATAGATTTAATTGAAACTTAGTAGGGTTTTTGTGGACATATTGAACTGTAAAAGGCACACTTAACATTAGTGATTTTCTCGGTATTTCCGGCAAAGCGCCTGATTATTCCAGAAGGCACTAAAAGCCGTTTTTTTCTTGATTTTTCAAATCACTGTGTAGGATCAAAGAAAATTTTTTTTGCTAAGAGCCATAGCTGATTTTTTTGGAAAATTTATTCAAGATTTTAAAAATCCTCTTCATTTTCTTGTGCAATTGACGGTTTATGAGATTTTGATGGTTAAACACAAAAAGATCTTTTTCCATTCAAAGTCCTATATCCCAGCAAGAAGTGATCATATCGAACTTTTCGAGAAAAGAAATTGAAGCTGAATAAACAAGTTATCTGATACATATAGTGGTTAAGTTGAAAAAAATTTTTCCAAGTTCGTATATCAAAAAGATGAACAAGCAAAATTAAAAAAAAATTTTTTTTCAGATATCCGTTAGGATTGAGCGAAACACGTTACTTGAAAAAATTTTTTAACAATAGATCTCAAAACTAAAGACTTGAAGCTTCAAAATACTTTTTTCAAAACTCCTTTACGACCATTTTTAACAGATATACAGGCACTTGAAAAACCTCGAATATTTTGGAATTTTTTTTTGATCCCTTAATTTTTTCCGCTAGTGTATATATCGAGTTGCCTGAACAATAGAAACGGTCTAGCTCGAATAGTACCCAGCTACCAGATATTCGATTTTTGACACTTTACTTTTATAGTCCAGTCAAATTAGCTCTGAATTAACAATCTTTAGAGACAGGATAAATTTGGTATTTTTGAATTCGTAGGAAAATTCTGAACAACTTTTTCCCCACACAAAATGTTCCCATCCTTTTCTTTCATACGAAAAAACTGGTATGAAATTTTTAAATAAACTGAACAATCAGTCGTACGGGGACTTGGATTTCATCGGGAGAAAGAAATTAGTGTACTGAATTCAAAACACTGATTGGTTGCGTTTTTTTATCAAAATGAGTAGCCAAAATTTGAAATTTGTAAAAATGAAGCCATTGTGCGGGTAGAAGAAAAGGATAGAACTGGCAACAGCACGTCTAAGTGCGGGTTCTGTCGGTACGACCCCTCAGGCCTCTTAATTAAGATATTTACGATGTTCAGGTATAATTACGGTACTATTCGAGTCATTGAATTTCTGTTTCCACCAGCTCCCTTTCAGCAAGCAGCTTCGATTTGCATTTTGTTTTTAAATTAGATTCTTACTTTTGGAAACCTTTCAAATAGTCGATTAGTTGGATTTACATAATCAATATCACATGATAAGTTAGTGAATAAAAATAACTAAATAAAGGAAAAATTGTCCCCATAACTTTGTAATGTATCCATTCCGTCCTTATTTGTAATGTATCATTTTCTAAATTTTCCTTACTATAAAAGGTTATTGTTATGCGTTTCTTAAAACGGTCGATACCGTGAGTAGTGGTAAAACAAAATGTTCATCAGTTTTTACAGATTCATTTCAATTCCTCTACTTCGTAACTATCATCTTCCTCTAATGATTCACCACTGGAACATTTGCAATGATTATTACACTCCAATCCGCTCTTCTTACAAGAGCACCTTGTAGTGGGTAATTGGGCAATTAAGAATGGATTCATTCTCGAACAATCGCCAAATATGTTGCACTATAAATAACTGCGATGCTCTCAGGCGATACGTCAAGACCAAAAAACGAAATTTCATTAGATTCTGAAAAGATGAAAAAAAACCCGTTGTCATATGGATAATCAGTAAAATCGATAGAGCCTATGTGCGGGTTCTGTCGGTACGACCCCTCAGGCCTCTTAATTAAGATATTTACGATGTTCAGGTATACTTACGGTACTATTCGAGTCATTGAATTTCTGTTTCCACCAGCTCCCTTTCAGCAAGCAGCTTCGATTTGCATTTTGTTTTTAAATTAGATTCTTACTTTTGGAAACCTTTCAAATAGTCGATTAGTTAGATTTACATAATCAATATCACATGATAAGTTAGTGAATAAAAATAACTAAATAAGGGAAAAATTGTCCCCATAACTTTGTAATGTATCCATTCCGCCCTTATTTGTAATATATCATTTTCTAAATTTTCCTTACTATAAAAGGTTATTGTTATGCGTTTCTTAAAACGGTCGATACCGTGAGTAGTGGTAAAACAAAATGTTCACCAGTTTTACAGATTCATTTCAATTCCTCTACTTCGTAACTATCATCTTCCTCTAATGATTCACCACTGGAACATTTGCAATGATTATTACACTCCAATCCGCTCTTCTTACAAGAGCACCTTGTAGTGGGTAATTGGGCAATTAAGAATGGATTCATTCTCGAACAATCGCCAAATATGTTGCACTATAAATAACTGCGATGCTCTCAGGCGATACGTCAAGACCAAAAAACGAAATTTCATTAGATTCTGAAAAGATGAAAAAACCCGTTGTCATATGGATAATCAGTGGTGTGAAGGAGGGTTTGGGGCGAACAGCCCCAATTTTGCCCTTAAGTGCGTATAACAGATTTGCTCTATTTCTGACTTTTTGAGAGTAAGGTTGATGTCGGAGCGCCAATTGAGATTTTCGTGGAAGGTGACTCCTAGATAAAGGATTTCCTCTTGGAGTGAGAGGCGTTGTCCGCAGAGATTGAGGTCGATATCTTGTTTAGAAAATTTTGGGCATTTTTTCTTGTGAGGGTGATGGAAGAGGATGACTTGGGTTTTTGGGGATTGGGAAATAAGCCATCGTAGTGCCCATTCTCCGAAGATGTCGAGGTGTTGTTGGATGGCGAAGGCTGCCTCCGTAGCGGATCTTCCAGTGGCCCAGATTGCGGTGTCGTCTGCAAAAGAGCACATTTTGTACGTATGTGTGTTGGCATATCGTGGATGAAAATGGAGTAGGAGGGGGAAATTACCGAGCCTTGGGGACGCCTGAGTTTGGACAAAAAGCGTTCGAAAAGGAATCACCTGTTTTCACTCTAATTTTTCTATCGGTTAAATATGAGAGTATTAATTTCTGGAAACCGAGGGGAAATCCAGTTCTTTTAATTTGTAAATTAGGCCAGCGTGCCATACCTTGTCAAACGCTCTCTGTATGTCAAGGAAGACCGCGAGGGTGCATTTTCCTTCGTTAACAGATATTGTGGTGTCGGTGTGTAATTGAATTAGTGGATCTTGGGTGGAGTGAAAGGAGCGGAAACCGTGCTGGAATGCTGGGATGATCTCGCGAGAACCGACAAATTCCTTCATCCGATCGCATAGAATCCGTTCGAAAACTTTCCCAACACGCTTAGTAAAGAAATTGGTCGGTAATTGTCTGGGTTTGTTAATATCTTACGTGGTTTTGATATCATCACAGTATTTGCCACTTTCCACTCTAAGGAAAGTAGCATAATTCAGGCAACGGTTATAAATGTTGAGTAGGGCATTTAAAATGTTAAGGGGGAGGTGGCGTAGGGCTGCTTTTGGTATTTCGTCTATACCTGGGGCTGTATTTTTTCCTGTTTTAATGATTTGTTCGACTTCGTTGAGGGTAATTTTTGTATCAAAGGGGGAGGAGCCGTTCAGTTCGATATTAATGTCGTTATGTAAAAGAATTTTTTTATAGGTTTCGAGTCCGTCGAATAAAACGTTTTCTGTGAGTTGTTTGCTGGGGATTCCGAAAATTTTTTCTAAGTGTTGCTTAAAAAGCTCCGATTTTTCTTGATTATCGTTGATGAATTTGCCATTAGCGTCAATGAGATATGAGGAAGGTTTTGATTTTTGGCCGGTTAGGAGTTTGAATTTATTCCAGTATTTTTTACCGTCTCTATAATCTAGCTTTGAAGTAGTGTCGGACCATTTTTGTTCCATGTAGTTATTTATTTCGCGTCTAATAAGAGCTGAAAGTCTATTGTACTCAGTTTTTGTAGGGGGGTCTCGAGATTTAAGAAATAATCGATAGATCCGTCTTTTTTGTTTAATTAAATCTACTATGAACGGCGGGAGGTTTACGATTAATGTCTACTGTTCTTGTTGGAATGGATGATTGTAGCGCTGTTTGAATTTCCGATGTTATTTTCCCGATTTGCAAATCAATATCTGCAATCGTTTCGAGATTTGGCTCAGTAGCGATATTTTTAATTAGTTGGGAGTTGAAAGACTGCCAGTTGGTATTTTTGAAATCTTTGAGAATAATATTATTTGCTCGGGGGAGTGGTGGGTGTGAAATGTTAGTTTTGATTAATAGTGGTTCATGATCGGACGTTATTGTTTGGCCGATATAGCAATTATCGTCGAAAAATTCAACAAGATTAGGAGAAATCAAAATGTGGTCGTTTATGGAGGAACCGCTATAAGTGATGCAGGTCGGTAGAATATTAGGGCATCTCCATAGTTGGAGATTGATAAGACAGTCAGCAAGAATATGGCCGTTGGCGTTAGAATAGTGGTCTCCGAATTGGAGGTGTCTGGCGTTGAAGTCTCCCATAATGACAACATTAGGAATGGATGCTACATATCGGATGAAATTTCTCGAAACTTTCATATTGGGGGGGTTGTAATAGCTGACAAAGGTAATCGTTTTATTTTTGAGGTGGAGATTGGCTGCCGTGCACTCAATTTGATTAAATTCTTGGGGCAGAACGAAAGGGGTGGAAATTAAATGTTTATTGACTAATAGTGCAGTGCCGCGTATTGCTCCATGTTGGGAATTGCGCTGATATGTTTGAAAGTTTGCGAAAGAAATTATGGATTTCGTCTTAGTTTCTGTAATGGCAAGAACAGAGATATTTTCGTCATGGAGAAGTGCTTTTAGGAGATGTCGTTTGCGCTGAATACCGCCGCAATTGACTGTACCAACAATGAATTCCATTACCATAATCTTGATAATGATATGGACACATCTCTACCGCTGTAGTTTATTACAGTATTCCTTTGCAGGAATTTTGACGCGGCTTCGGATATCGCTTTTGCGATCTGGGATCGATGTTCTGGGAGAATATTGGATAGTGTTTCAGTGAGGAATCGAATAAGCGAATTGGTTTTAGTGTACTCGGAAAAATATTCTGGTTTAGAATCTTCTTCGTCGCTGGAGTATGGGTCATTGTGTACTATTACGGGCGCGATTTGTTTCGGGTCTGATGGGATTTCTTTTCGTTTCGGACAAATATGTTGCCACGCGGAATGCGGGCCTTTGCAGTTGGGACAAGTGGGGTTTTTGATCTTTGGGCATTGGGAGCTTTTGTGATTTTCGCCACAAGAGGCGCAGGTGATTTTGTTGTGGCATTCGGAATTGATATGTCCGGTTTGTTGGCAGGTGGAACAATATTTGGGAATAGGGGCAGGGACATTAGAGGGTTCAACTCTATGGATTTCGCCGTACATTGGGAAGCCGTTCAGCAGAAGTTTATCGAGGGATGGTTTGTCAAAGGTGACAAGGCGGATCAGTTGTGTAGGATTGTTGGTGGTTTTGGAAATTATACGCCAGAATTTGTGGAAACGGATATTGTGATAGTTGAGTTCATCTTCGATATCATTTTCAGTGATATCGAGGGGGATGCGGGTAATTACACAAGAATATGAAATTTTGGGGGCCATTCGGGGATCGGCTTGATCTCTGCGACGGAGGGGTTCAAATGTGAGATTAGGTGTTCCAACGAGGTTTTGCAGAACTTTTTGGAAGGATGGTGATGCTTCGCTAGAGGTTTCGATTAGTGCAGTCTTATTGTAGTTGACTTTAAGTTGTACGAGAGGGATTTTGGTGGTCATTAGGAGGCGATAAAAGGATCTTTGATTGGCAAGACTGTCTGGAATGTTGCGAACAACATATCTGAAGATTTCTTTGCGGCGTGGGATAGAGTGGTTAGAAGCAATCGAAGGTGTAGTAGAAGGCGATCTAATTTCGGGTGAGGGCGACCTTGAGGGTGTCTGTAGTTTTTGGCTGCGGTAGTGTTGGGGTGCTGTGCTTTGTGGTGATGTTTTTTTGATGTTGGAGGTGCTAGGTGGGCTAATTGATTTTTCGGATGCTGTTTTTAGTAATGCAGTGGTGGATCTTGTTGCTTTATAGTTAATGCTTGGGGCCGGAGGGGGGGGCGCCGACGCGCCCCCTGATTTGGGTTTGGATTTGCTCATAGGGTGATATCTTGTAATTGGAACCGACTCACCAGATATATTCCGAGTGATGGTATGTTTGTAGCTGAAGATGCGATGCGACGTCCGCGGTCTCGAGAAAGACCGTAGTTTTCCGCTCGAGTTTGGAACAGGGACTCGGGCTAACTGCTGCGGGTGTCTCGAACGCTGGCTTTCAGGAACTCGAATAGTACTGCTCACGCTGAATGATAATCAGTAAAATCGATAGAGCCTATGTGCGGGTTCTGTCGGTACGACCCCTCAGGCCTCTTTATTAAGATATTTACGATGTTCAGGTATACTTACGGTACTATTCGAGTCATTGAATTTCTGTTTCCACCAGCTCCCTTTCAGCAAGCAGCTTCGATTTGCATTTTGTTTTTAAATTAGATTCTTACTTTTGGAAACCTTTCAAATAGTCGATTAGTTAGATTTACATAATCAATATCACATGATAAGTTAGTGAATAAAAATAACTAAATAAGGGAAAAATTGTCCCCATAACTTTGTAATGTATCCATTCCGCCCTTATTTGTAATATATCATTTTCTAAATTTTCCTTACTATAAAAGGTTATTGTTATGCGTTTCTTAAAACGGTCGATACCGTGAGTAGTGGTAAAACAAAATGTTCACCAGTTTTTACAGATTCATTTCAATTCCTCTACTTCGTAACTATCATCTTCCTCTAATGATTCACCACTGGAACATTTGCAATGATTATTACACTCCAATCCGCTCTTCTTACAAGAGCACCTTGTAGTGGGTAATTGGGCAATTAAGAATGGATTCATTCTCGAACAATCGCCAAATATGTTGCACTATAAATAACTGCGATGCTCTCAGGCGATACGTCAAGACCAAAAAACGAAATTTCATTAGATTCTGAAAAGATGAAAAAAAACCCGTTGTCATATGGATAATCAGTAAAATCGATAGAGCCTATGTGCGGGTTCTGTCGGTACGACCCCTCAGGCCTCTTTATTAAGATATTTACGATGTTCAGGTATACTTACGGTACTATTCGAGTCATTGAATTTCTGTTTCCACCAGCTCCCTTTCAGCAAGCAGCTTCGATTTGCATTTTGTTTTTAAATTAGATTCTTACTTTTGGAAACCTTTCAAATAGTCGATTAGTTAGATTTACATAATCAATATCACATGATAAGTTAGTGAATAAAAATAACTAAATAAGGGAAAAATTGTCCCCATAACTTTGTAATGTATCCATTCCGTCCTTATTTGTAACGTGTCATTTTCTAAATTTTCCTTACTATAAAAGGTTATTGTTATGCGTTTCTTAAAACGGTGGATACCGTGAGTAGTGGTAAAACAAAATGTTCACCAGTTTTTACAGATTCATTTCAATTCCTCTACTTCGTAACTATCATCTTCCTCTAATGATTCACCACTGGAACATTTGCAATGATTATTACACTCCAATCCGCTCTTCTTACAAGAGCACCTTGTAGTGGGTAATTGGGCAATTAAGAATGGATTCATTCTCGAACAATCGCCAAATATGTTGCACTATAAATAACTGCGATGCTCTCAGGCGATACGTCAAGACCAATTAACGAAATTTCATTAGATTCTGAAAAGATGAAAAAAACCCGTTGTCATATGGATAATCAGTAAAATCGATAGAGCCTATGTGCGGGTTCTGTCGGTACGACCCCTCAGGCCTCTTAATTAAGATATTTACGATGTTCAGGTATACTTACGGTACTATTCGAGTCATTGAATTTCTGTTTCCACCAGCTCCCTTTCAGCAAGCAGCTTCGATTTGCATTTTGTTTTTAAATTAGATTCTTACTTTTGGAAACCTTTCAAATAGTCGATTAGTTAAATTTACATAATCAATATCACATGATAAGTTAGTGAATAAAAATAACTAGATTAGGGAAAAATTGTCCCCATAACTTTGTAATGTATCCATTCCGTCCTTATTGATAATGTATCATTTTCTAAATTTTCCTTACTATAAAAGGTTATTATTATGCGTTTCTTAAAACGGTCGATACCGTGAGTAGTGGTAAAACTTGTAGATGTGAATAGTTTTCGTACTGAGAGGTATAGGAAAAAGGGGATACAATTAAAAAAATGAAACAAAAATTTTACTGGGAAAAGTCTTCGACTGAAAAACCCAGTTTATTTCCGATTATTTCGACACAACAAATTTGTTCCATGTTCACCGGTTGTTTGGGGTCGGAATTTCTCCAACTGCGGAGTCACTCCGTATTTATTTTTATTTGTCGTTTCTGACACCACCTTCCGATGAAGGACGAGAAAAAAGTGTGCGATTTCTGACGTATGAAATGTATTGACAAGATACAAATATGACGTGCCGCGTCCGTCGATTCAGAATTAAATTTATCGACTCAGGGTACGACCGTTTTTTGTTTAGTGTACGCCCTGAGCGTTGGTACGCGACTTGCTTCTACCCCGTTGGGTTTCGTTTTTTACCCTGAGTCGACCGGCGCAGATGATTCAAAATTACGGAGCGGCACGCCTAAAACTAACTTAATCTATTCACAGCCTAAAACTAAAAATTGTCATTTCCACGGAACTCCAGTTTTTACAGATTCATTTCAATTCCTCTACTTCGTAACTATCATCTTCCTCTAATGAATGATTATTACACTTCAATCCGCTCTTCTTGCAAGAGCACCTTGTAGTGGTGCAATCTTGTTTGCAACTGCAGAAAACCTGAAACATATTTATTTTTGTATTAATTTAAATAATCATTTACTTTCATTCGTCTAACATTTTCTAATAGTTCCCTAGGGACAGGAAGTTCATCTGTCATCACAGGAATCATCAAAAATGTCGTTTTCTTCCAACCCCATTCTTCAGGATTCAAGGAAATTCCTAACCAAGATTTTATTTGGAAATACACTCTTTTTGTGTGCTCTCGCGAAGGTGGTAAAATTGCTAAGGAAAACTGCTTCTTCCAAGAAATACTCGAAAGATTCAAATATGTTGTATCGCAATTCATCGAGGGATGTGTAATTTTTCCCATTTTTTGAAAACAAAGACAATATAAGTTTTTCAGCCACAGTAATTTAATCAGAGATTTTTTACCTTTTCGATGAATTGCACTAGTGGTGTCACAACCAGCGAAAGCGTGTGCAAAAAGAATGAACGATTTCCTATTTTGATTATGATATGTTTCAAATACAGCATCCTTTTCTTTGTCTGAAGAGATTTTCCTGAAATAGATGTTTTCGTGATTTGGTGTTAAAGCTATCAACAAAATGAAAACATTATGTCATTCCCAACAATGGATACACATTCATTATCCACTTTCGCCTCAATGGCTGTTCGGACAATTAAGGTATCCGCATCTTCATCTGCGAATTTAACCAATATGTTATTATTTTGCAGGAAATCTGACAATAAGTTAATGAATTTGGTTTTCTTCGCAGTATTTGACAGAAACTTGGACTGACTAGCAGGAATTATATTCATTGCTGAAAAGATATCATAGTCTGGTGCCAAACATTTTTCCTTGCGTAAGATTCTCCCATATATGACTTTAAAAAAGACATTTGCTTTTCGAAACGCCATTTTTTTTTATTGCCGCATCCCCACTTCTTGTTTCCTGAGCTTTGAGAGCTCCATCTCTTTTTACATTCTGCAACTGAAAAACGAGAAAGAGAGAGAGAGAGAGATGTGTATGTTACAAAATATGTAAAAAGATGTAAATGACAGTCCGGACGACCATATATAGGCGAACATAAGTCATGCCATCTTGAGCATATTCATCCATGTGCCGTGGGCTTCCAATATATGTTGATGGCAAAATAGTGAGCCGACCATCATTGTTTGCATTCCCATCTGTATTGAGAGCGTCACGCAAATGGATGTATTCATCAGAGCACAATTTCTGCTGATTGAAACGTATGAATGAAAGACGTTTGGTTTTCATTTTCACATGCATATCAACAGCGAACTGGTGAAATAATCGACGATATTTTAAGATGTGATTATCCTCATTCTGTCGAATCATCAAACGTTACACATAAAAATTCATAGAACTGACCTTCTTATTTGTTTGTCGACCTATAAATAAATAAGTGAATTTCAGAAAAATTGCGAAATGTTGTATGTACTAACCATTTAAGGGTTAATCATCTTGATTTTGATCTTTTCCTCGGCAAAATATGATTGGGTATTGCAACGCATGGTAAGATCGAGGAGTTTCACTTATACGTTTTAGGTTACAACAACAATAGCAACCTCATTCAATGTAGGTGCATTGAAGCATCTTCGAGTTGACCTGGTGGTGTTTTGTCAGCTCTGATAATTATTTTATGCTCATCAGAAGGCATCATTTCCAACGCAGTTTTAAATGAGAATATTAATTCATTATGTTCATGCAACAATTGTTGTAGTTGAGCAACAACCCCCCGTTTTAAACAACGACTGATGGCGCGACAACGGTCAATTTCGTCTTCAGAATTTCCAAGGAAATACACCTGGAAGAACTTATGATCTGCATTTGTTTTTGGTAATATTGATCCTGCCCGGTGATGAATTTCGCCTTGAATCTGGAACATTTTATGTTAACGAAACAGTCTATCAAACGACATTTGAGTTAAAAAAATATTCGTTAATGATGAATATCAATAACAACTAATTATTCGTTGAACAGAAATACAAATCCGTATACGTCCAAGAAATTTTGGAAGTATTTTTGTGTAATTACTCTCACCTTAAAAGTAGGGTTGAAACCTCTTTGTTGAACATTTGCGCCAAACGATGTCATTTGAAATATACTATTGAACTGCTGCATGTGCTTAAAAAATATTTGGAGACCGTACCTTGCCCAGAGAGAGCAATGATGCCAAGGGCTCGGGGGTGGCAATAATTCAGATAATTTAACCTCTTTCATTATAAACCTTGTCATGATAACAACTGAAGTATCAAAACAAAAATCAGTGCGATTGGATGAGTCACGTCCAAGTTTTTTGAGCACAAAAATTTCATAGATCGATTTCTATATACTATTTAGATTTTTACAACGCGCAACCACTTTTTAAAAAAAACTATTTTAATTGAACCGGAGTTTATTCACGTACAACTATATGAATCTATAAATCTGTAAATCTGATTAACACTTCTGCTGATTGTAGAGTGACCAGCGAAAACCACTTTTCATTTTCGATTGCTTGAGTGGCACTTGATGAGATTATACATCGAATGTATCAAGTGTAATGAACGGTTATTTTGATTCTGTATTTTAGTATCCGGTCAGTAACACACAGAGTTGGATCACATACTGTATTCTTCAATTTCATTTTCGAAAAAACATCTTTTTGTTGATGGAATAAAGGTTTTAATGTGACTAAATTTGAATTGGAGATATTTATATTTGTATATTTCTTGAATAACTTTTTCAGTTCATCAGAAAGTCCAACGGTATAAGGTAAAGTGATAAATTGTTGGACGTCAAAAATTGTTCTATCTCTTCACGTGTTCTTACCAAAAATAAATTTCGTCAAAAAACTTCTATTGTAACCATTTCCTTCCATCATGAACATAAATCTTTCCAAAGCACTTTTTCGGTAATCTCTCGAGGAACAAACTGCTGATGGAATCGGTTCATAAATTATCGTTCCAGTTACCTTTCTTTTATCACTATGTCGATGACATCATCACAGCAATCTCACATGGAAAAGAAAATGAAATCGTGAATGTCTTCAACAGTTTTGACGAACACATAAAATTCACTTTAGAGAAGGAAACGAATTCTTCAGTTCCGTTTCTGGACACATTAGTCCTTAGAACTTTGAACAACATTACAAAATTAGATTGGCACAAGAAACCGTGCAGTTGTGATCAACAATCTTTCGTATCAACATCCGAGCATAAAATCCAACATGATCATCAATATGAAAAATTGTATAACGTATAACCAATATAACACATCCAGATTACCGAAAAAGTGCTTTCGAAAGATTTATGTTCATGATGGAAGGAAATGGTTACAATAGAAGTTTTTTGACGAAATTAATTTTTGGTGGAAATACGTTAAGAAAATTTTCGCCATCAATCTCAGTACTATTTGTATCTTGATCGTTCCACTTGATAGAATTAATAACTCTTTTCCTCTACTGCACCGGTGCGGGAACTTCTGATGGCAGTTTCCTTGGACTCGACTTGTAGTATTTTTGCAAATGTGCAATCCTCCACAATACGTTGATCGCCGGACATAAACAACGGATTTCCATCAAATATGCGGCCACAATTATAGAAATTTTGTCTTGTCACTCCCAAATTACCCATTGTTTTCTTCTCAGTAACAGAGTTCACTTCTAACGTGTTTGTTTTTTTTCGAGTAGGTGTTTATTTTCGGCCGCAGCATCAAATATCTTGCACGTTTCAATGACCTTCGCAGGAGAATCGTCTTTCCCATCAAGCAGTTTGAGTTACAAATTCTTGTTTTGAATTCTCATGAGTTTTCGGTCACGTAGCATTCGATCGACGTATGGAGCTTGGCAACTGGTACATTTGAATTCGCAGAATTCAAATGTACCAGTTGCCTTTGTTCTTATTTCCGTTTCGAAACCAGCGAATGATTGTTTTTCTTTTTCGGTAATCATGTTGAACTTAAAAGCCTCCATGGCCACATTTTTCCTCGGTAAACAGTACTCATCAAATGAAAGAATTTCTTTCGCCAACGTCAGCTAATACAGTGTGGAAAAGCGAAATGGAATAAATTCATTATATCCCTTAGACCAACCGCACACGGGGTACGTTTGAAAGGGAACATGTCGGTTCCGTAGCGTCGCAATTTCGTGATATTTTTTTTCGTATATAATTTTGATTTGTATGTCTAAATCGGACATTACATTGTTATTTTGCAATTTCAAGTGGGCATATAGGTTGAGTACGCAATAATTGAAAACCGAAGGAATTGAATAAAGAATGAATGAGGAATTTTGTTTTACGGAAATGTAGTTGACTTTGGAAAAATAGGGTGTTTTTCAATTTGAAAAAATGGAGAATGAAACGAGGTTGATTGAATAAAATATCTTGAGCGCTTTAATTGTGAATTGATAAAGTTTATAAAGTGAACCGTATGTATTTTTTATGGTGTTTGTAGCGTCCGTTTGTCGGATAAGTCGCCCTCTAATTGTCGGCACTCATCCGATTCCAAAATCGGTAAATAGTCACGTACACCCTGTTTACGACAGTACCTGCTAGGGGGAAAAACGTTCCCTTCTAGCGGAACGATATTCAGCCCTATTCTGTAACTTCTACCAAGTCGAATCGAAAACTACGCGTCAGATCGAAATCCAGTGAAATCGAAATAGCTGGCTTCGATCGGTCCGAAAAATGGTATTCTGTAACCCAGGTAGAAGACGTTGTAAATCGAGAACCCTAGTTTCGATTTGACGCTCATAATAGATGCGGCAACAGCGCATTTTTGATGCGAATTTGGTACTTATTGAACTATGTGGCGCTATATTCAAATAGAATGGTACTTTGGGTAAAACCTTTTAGGCCAACTTGCCGTTTTATTGCATTTCATGAAAACATCTGTTGGGGAAATTCGAAGTTGTGCAGGTCTGCCCGAATCGCTCGTTTTGTTCTCATTTCTGTTCAAACTGCTTTCAAAAATAAGTGTACGTATTAGTAAAATGGCTAACGAAAAATTGTTGAAGAAAAAAGTTTCCAGCGAACAATTAGACGTGATGGTTGACTTTCTAAGTCAACACAAAGTATTGCTTCACGGTAAAACGAAGCCATCTGAAGCGGACTCTAATTTAATGGAGAATTTGTGGGAACAATTGACGAACATATTAAATTCGATGGGAACGGGGCCTTCAAAAAAAAGCGCTGCTTGGAAAAAGGTAAGTTTACCTCATCAATAATGAAGAAAGTTTTTGTTATCATGCATTATTATATTTTCAAATAATTTTCTATATATGTTTTTAAAAATATGTATTTCTTAGACATTTGTGGACTTTAAAAGCAACACAAAAAAAGCAAGAGAAATCACAAAGTCCCTTAAAAACTGGTGGTGGAAAAATGAAATAAAGGGGCTGAATCCAGTCGAGGAAAAATTAATGAACATCATTTCCTGGGTGACGGTGAAGGGCGTTGATATAGGCGAGGTTGGCTTTGAAGAGGAAAGCAATGTACTCGCCCCACTTGAGGAAAACAGAAAATCCCCCAGTATTCAGGAGCCACCTCCTGAACACGTTGTAGTTGAACCATGCCACTCGGTTATGAAACCTGGAGGTATGAGTTCAACACCTTGCAGAAAAAGATTGGCAGAGGAAAGTGCTAGAAGCTCGAAAAAGAGAAATTATGGAGGTATTTGAAATGTAATTTGAAAATAAAAGAGGAATAACTTAGCACTTTTTTTACAGACAAACGAAGCGACCTGAGGATAGCAGCTGAAGCTTATGCTGCAGGGCAGAAATTAACATCAGACTTGCTCACAAAAATAACAAATTTTGTGGGCGGTGGTGAATCCATTGAATTGAAAAAAAGGGAATTGGACCTAAAAGAGATGGAGTTAAAAGTAAGGTTGATTGAAGCTAGAAATAAATCAAGAGAACTTGATTTGATGGAATTTCAATTAGGTTTAAGAAAACAAGATGAACAAGGGAATCATTAAAACATTTATTGGGAAAATAATTTTGTATGAGTTGTCCTCTAATTCTCCTTCCCCTTGTTAAAAAATTGGCATTTTGTTGATCTGAAAATATTTTCTGTACAGATAAGTGGATTTATTTACTTTAATGTTACCTTCTTCATATGGTATTACTTCATTTAAATCAACATTATTCTCTTCATCGTCATTATCGTCAACGTTGTTATTTTTTAATATGTTGTGCAGCACACAACAGGCGTAAATGATAGATGCTGCTTTTTCTGGATTATAATTGAGCACACGATGTCTTTGCAGACAACGAAACCTACTTTTTAAAACGCCATTTGTGCGCTCTATACAATTCCTCGTTTTGGTATGTGCTGCATTATACCTTGCTTCGGGGGTACCTGATACAGCATTTGCTATTGGCGTTAGTAGCCATGGCTGTAGAGGATACCAAGAGTCTCCTAAAATTTGAAAAATTATCTGGAAATACCATAAGGTACTTGCACGTTTACCAAGTAGCCAAAATCCACGTTCATTATTGTCAAAACTTGTTTCCATGTGTTGCGAAATGTTTGACATGCTCCATATTGCAGAGTCATGGACGGAACCCGGGTAAGCAGCATTGCGCTGGAGTATTATTCCCTCTGCATCACATATCTGAAATAAATGAACATAGAACATAGAAAGAATAATTGAAAGTGTATTTACAAGTTGGCAATTAATACTATGAAAACCCTTTTGGTTAAGGTATGTAAAACCTGGATGAACAGGGTGGTCTGTTGGAGGTGCTATTATAGCTATATGCGTGCAGTCTAAGCACCCAATAACTCCTGGGAAGTTGAATTTTTCCATGAATCTAGAAAAAGAAATTCATGAACAACTTGTAACAACATAAAAAGACACACTAACTGTTGACTGACGATCATTTTATTCTCCCGACTTGAGGGAAACTTTATATACTTTCGGCTCATATGAGCGCTTATTGTTTTGCTGACTTCGTCGATACATCGACTTACCATTGACTGGCTCATCGCTGTCATGTGGTCTTGCCCTACACTTCGTTGATAGCTCCCATGAGCATAAAAGTGTAGTGCACATAAAATCTGAGAAAATAAATCGTAAAGGAACATTGCGAAATTGACAAATACAGCATGCTTTCCATTCTCAAATTTATTATAGCTCTTACCCGTATATGTTTAGGTATAGACGTCACCCTTATTGACTCATGCATTAATGATGATATTTCGTTAATTACATCGTTAGCCAACGATTTCGGGAATCGATATAACGCTTTAAAACGTGTTCGGGAACGTCAAACGGATTGCTCTTATCCCTGAGTAGGCGACGTTCCACGTTGAAATATTTCTCTGAAAAATTGTACTTACATGCAATAGAATATATTTATATAACAAACTCAACCTCTGTAATTCTTCACCTATCTGACTTCCCAACATCATATTCAAATCCATATTTAACTGTTTAACACTGATAAACACTTCGACGACGAAATTCAGTTGTAGGTTCAGTTACAGTTAGGTTAAGTAAACACTGGCAGTACGCATGTGCTGGCTTTCTCGATTTCGATTACGACCACTCTAAGCTTGTCGAGTACCATTTCGATTTCAAGCCATGTGATTTCGACATGACATTTCGATTTGGGAGTTACAGAATACCGATTCGACAGTTTTCGATTCGATTGAAGGATTTCGATTCGATTTGACACATTTCGATTCGATTTGGAGTTACAGAATAGGGCTGATTGAATTCGATTCTTGCGTTGCTTGTTGAGAGGTTGTTCTGGAACTCGGGGAAAATGAACGTTTATCCCGATTGGTGTAATTGTTCACATTCACAAATAAACCCCCAGCACATCGCTAAATGTTTATTTTTTATTCTGATCCAAACCGTAGTGACATCAATAAATTTATACACAGCCTAAATATAGACCATTAAGATACCATCGGATAAATTTTGGATGACCAAGTTTGTTTACGACGATATAGTGGACTGTATTATCTTGACAAATTTTATTGTTTCTGTGGGAATTTTCTAGGTGAAGTCTTAAAATAATACTCGCCGTTGGATTGATCTGATATAATCGACTTCCTCGTTACAAAGCAGAAGGACAAAATGGACGAGTAATACACTCCTACCCCCGGTACGCACTTCCACTTCCTTACCTACTTCACAATTACAGAGCCGCAAAGTGAGACAATTACATTCATGGGATCATACATCTCTTAATTAAGATAGCTAATTACAAACAACACTAGCGGCAATACATTAATACATTGATTGCAGTGCCCTGGCACGTCATAAACATTGGTACCACCCAGGGTTGTATGTAAAATAACAAGTGACGCACATCAATTCATGTCGCCCCTGCCGTAATTTGTTCGTCCTTTGCGTATTACCGAAATGGGATTGGAATCACCGCGGCGGAGACTAGTACCAGAGAGCAGAGAACAGACTAGAGGGGCAATCCTTAACAGTCGATTTGGACCTGTTCTTTATTTTGTGCTATGACCAATAGATGGCGAACCTATCAAGATTCGGCATTCTCGGTGCTACGGCCTTATATATCGTCACACTCAAGGGTGCCTGTAAGGAAACAAGTAACATTCTGACCTCTCTGTTTAGTTCGAGCAAAGAGGGAGAACACACGCATCACAAATGATACAGACGCGGACTTAAAATTTTGTTCAGGATTGCCTTATATAATAAATAAACCTTTGATATTTCGAAGACTGACTTACTCTGAATATAGAAGAAATATCAATTTGCATATAATCAACTTATACACTTATAATATAAAATATATTAGCAAAATAAAAAGATGATATTGTTAGATTCGATCGTAATTCATCATTATCGTATTCCGTAAAAGTTACCAAATAATGAGGGATTGCTCTCATCCAAGCATTTGAGATGACTAATTCTTCTAAGTTTTTGTACCTTACTCCCAAGCAAATTCACATAATTATGAACATTTATTATCGGTTATCAAGTCAGCATTTAATTGACTACTTGATGCTATATTTAATAAGGAACAAAAAAACTTAATACAATAACTACAGAAAACAAGGAGCTAGCGAAAGAGTTGAACGGAATATAAGAAACAAGGGCATTTTCTCAATGAAAAATCATTATGAATAAAAGATGTACATAGTTGGTTCAGATTCTCTAAACCCCTCTTTATGTACCCTCGAAAACATGTACAAGTTTTTTGAAAAAAAAAAACAGTGCATAATTTTTTATCGCTATAAGTAGGTACATCAACTTAGGCGGAACAATTTTATTTTCGAATCTTTCCGAAGATGGCCTTTCCCTGCAATGTGAGAAGTACCTGCTACTTCTCACATTGTCTCCAAAAAACCCCTTTTCCAAGAACGAGATGCAATAAATTTGGCCTCTTCGGAGGACTTTCTCGTTTAAAAATGTTGACCAGATGTGCACAAACACGTCGGCGTCTATTACGACCTAGCACTCTTGCAATATAATCCATTTGAGATTTCTGAAAGTTTTATATGAATCACGAGTTTCGTGTGAAAATCGATACATTTCCATCAGACTCTTGAACAAAAATGAAAAATCAACAAATACGTATTTAACGAACATACCCTTTTTATATAGCGGCTATATTTTGATTTTCTGAAGAAATTAATAGAAGGCTGCTATTTTTCGTACCGGTGACTATTATTTTACTTTACTAGTATGATTTCTGCAAATATCAAAAGCGCATGAGATAACATTACTTGCCTTTAACGCGCAAACGACTTGTAACAAAAGTGCCCGATTTATTCTCTTTTATCAAGCTGTCGGCTTCTATTCGCGCGCTTTTGGTATTTGTCGTATGATTCAATGTGAATAGAAGAAATGCAATATAAATAATGATTTCATTGCGAAGTTCGTTTGGAATGTCTACACAATATTTGCAATTATTTAGAATTTTTTTTCATCAATTCATGATTAGAAGAGATCCCCAAAACGTCTTCAATTTTATTTGAAGAATTCAAAAATTTTGTTGCTAATTCTTTCGGGAATCCCTATAACTTTGAAAAACTACCTAAATGTTATACAAGTCCTTTAAAATCTTGAGCAAGCATACTATTCCGAAAAATCGGGACGTCTGGCAATGGAGAATTTAAAAGAAAATGTTATTTATGAAAATTACCAATTAAAAAAAGGGTCTGGTTTGTCAAGAGGATTTCTCATCATGAATAAATTTCCACGTCACCCAGGAGGTATTATTCTACGGCACGCTGACCTTTTTTGAAATGGAGGTCTCGCCGATAGCCCTACTAGGTATAACCATTGTAAATTTAACAAAAATAAACTTTAATAAAACCGAAAAAAATAAACTATTAAACATCGGAATAGCGGAAATGAAAAACATATATTCGTTTTTTAAAAATAAAAAATGTCTTTTTAAAAAAGTCAGAAAAACGGTGTGTATATCATGAACTAAATTGTCTAGTTCTTCATAATAATTAATTCCTCCGTAAAAACAATTCCATAGAAATTATTCTGAGAGATGGAGTTCAAGAACAACTACATTGAGAAACAGAAAATGAAAATAAATTTTTTTCATATTTTTTCAATTGTGTTTTGTTAATATTCGTCTTTTGATTTTTCAGATCAAACAATATCGGTAGTTTTTACTTTTATTTGAATTCTCATTTGTAACTTGTACGATTCACAAGTGCGTCAACTTAATTAATTTTTTATCTCTATTTCCGTCACATGACCTTTTCCGTTTGAGAGCTTCTGAAAAACGTTGATTATTGATCCACTTTAAGTTGTAACAATTGTGAAGGCGTATAAATAATTCAAGAATGAAATTTTTATGTTCGAAGCATTCATTTTGACTCAAAAAATATGTTCAGGCATGAGATTTGAAAATATTTTATGTTTCAACATTTTTCCAATCAATTGCGGAAATAATATGGTGAACTGCTTGTTAAATAGTTTATAAGCGCTTATTACCACTTCCGAAAAACCATCAGATGGAACGTTTAAGTGGCCAAACGTAGAGCCGTCATATTTATCATACGCTTTTAGGAAAATTAACAGCTTACTGTTATCTTCTATCGTTTCTCCCGTTTTAAGTAAATTTATTCGGCATTTATTGCAGTCAAATTTCTGAATACAACGATGAGCTAAATAACCTGCACCGTATTTCGTCGCACATATTCCGAGCGTAATAGGGGTAAAATCACTATAGCCGTCTTCCTCATATTTCAAATTCAATCTTCCATTCCAACATACGTATTTGTCAATTTATCAATGAATAGCGGAATCGTATTTTCCCCATTTAATCTCACCTACGCCATTGTGTATATCCTATTATATATCCCAATGAGCTTCTCCTAGGAGCTATCTTAAATCCGCCCCTGCTAATTTATGTTAACGAGATATTTACATTCTGTTCCTTCAGTCGATAAATATCTCCATCTCTCTTGTTTTGCTATGCTACATAATGCAGAATCATGTCAAAAACCGGTTAGCCACCTGTTGCAAATAAATATAATCTAAAAACCTAACAAAGATTCTCTATCGCCGACTGTAAATTAACGCCATCTAACGTTGGGGTGATATAAGCTGCGTTGGGGTGGTCCACAAATTTAGTACGGCGTTGCCCCTCTATTCTATTCTCTACTCTCTGCTAGTACCATATACTGACTTTATTTGATCATGAACGACAATTTGACGTCGGTGTGTCGCGAGTTTGAAACAATTGCAACCAATTGTTAGCTATGTCGGCAATCACAATCGTGTTTAATCGGCCTTGGGGAGGTGAGTTAAGTATGACCGTCAATCCCGAAAGATTCCAGGGCGCCGTCAGCCAAGGAATCCCTCTGGCAACGGACGCGGCATCATGTCAACGCCGGCTCAACAGTCCGTTCCACTTAGTTCTGGAAAACAGAGGAAAGGTGTACGGAAATCGACCGACTTGCGAGAATCGTCAACTGCGCGCTTGATGACGACCCCGGCCGGGCAATCTCCCGATTCGGATCATCGTCTTCCCGTGTCCTGTGCCCAGGACGCGTTAGAACAGGGTCACCGTGCTTGAAGTGCATCATTTTCTTCAAACCGGTCAACCGCGTCCACAGTCCCCCACGTTGCAATCCATCCCGACTTCATTTCGACTCATATCGCTCTAATTAATTTTCGTGAAGCTAGTGGTCGTAACTCAACCGACCCGAAGTACCGTTCGTCAAATTGCCGGACCCCGAGGGGTTATCGTTATCGCCGTGAGCTTGGGAAACGCGGGGTGATTCCAACCTCGTACAATTAATTGAATTATCATTTAATTTTGACCTCAGGACAGCGTATGAGTATATTGGTTAATTGCAAAACGGTGCCAGCGACCGGGTGGTCGTATTCTGAATTTTAATGAACCGTGGCGATTCCTTGGACGACGAAATACAATACTTTTATTTTTCGGTTCAAATTTACCCGTCGCCCCATGCCCATTTAAAACCTCCCTAACAGAAAC
>JAIFOV010000131.1:0-72251 GCA_020654155.1 Novius pumilus
TGATGATGATACGACGTTGTCGAAACTGCAAGATTTAAGCGAGATTGATGATCAATCAACTTATGAGTTTGTAAAAGTACAAAAGACAGAAGACGATTTGATTGACGGCGACTATCAAGAAAGTGATATTTCACAGAAGAATTCTCAAAAATATATTTGCGGTTATTTGATTAAGAAATGCTTAAGCAACCAGACATGTGTTGTTTGCGAAAAATACGCCCACCATTTTAAAAATTTGGATAATGCATCGTTATTTTGTTATTTTAACCACCAGCGACAGTACCTTTGGCAAATTGATTGCCTCCTGAGCCTTTAATAGATTATATTTCTCGATTAGAAACGATTTTTGAATGTCATTTCGAAGAAATTTCTGTACATACAAATGTTCTGAAGGAGTATTAAATTCACTTTCGAGCAGAAGATTAAATCAGGGGAAGAGAACCGAACTTTCCTCGGTACCAAAGAGGTTTCGCCCCACAGTCCTGTGGTAGATCGTCCCGTATAAACGATCTCCCTTCACGCGTACCGCCGGTAATTGTAATATTTGGAAATTACTCCAAGTAACGACGGGCGCGTTATTAGTGATCATTATTTTGTATTTTAGATTTCAAAATCTCGTTTCGTTGTGTTTGTGAACGTTCCAATGTTGGGAGCTATTGGATTAACCTTTTTATTTTTGGGGTGAGTCAATATACCACTAAATCCATATCTTTGTGTTTTACTCGACGAGCATCGTCACAAGTTTACACTACCCTGAGTGAAAACCCCCGCGCCAACTACGATAAACAGAAATCTAGTTGACAATATCATATATGAAGACCATCAAATTGCAAGATCCTGTGTTGCCGAACTTGATATGGGGATAGTAAGTCAAGTACTTTCAGACTATATGCATCTTGTATGCCTAGGTGTAATGAAAAAACTAATCGGTGTTTGGATTTTCAAAGAATCAAAAAAATGTAAAATGAATTCCTTTATCTCAAAGGTTTTATTCTCACCAACCCGGTGATAGGGTATAATTTTGAAAAATCCTCTGAAAAGTAAGTCACGGCGGGACCGGGAATCGAACCCGGACCTCCAGCTTTACGCGCTATTGCTCTACCATTAAGCTACTCCGACTATGACTTATTTTTCAATTTTTGCCGGCTTACTCGTTAATTCTGATAATCTTGGGACTTCATCGCAGAAGCCACACAAGAGAATCAATTTAACTGAACGCCGGCTCTGCGTAATCCAACGCTAATCGTGAATTGATCTCAAAGGTTTTATTCTCACCAACCCGGTGGTAGGGTATAATTTGAAAAATCCTCTGAAAGTAAGTCACGGCGGGACCGGGAATGAACGGACCTCCAGCTTTACGCGCTATTGCTCTACCATTAAGCTACCCCGACTATGACTTATTTTTCAATTTTTGCCGGCTTACTCGTTAAATTGATTCTCTTGTGTGGCTTCTGCGATGAAGTCCCAAGATTATCAGAATTAACGAGTAAGCCGGCAAAAATTGAAAAATAAGTCATAGTCGGGGTAGCTTAATGGTAGAGCAATAGCGCGTAAAGCTGGAGGTCCGGGTTCGATTCCCGGTCCCGCCGTGACTTACTTTTCAGAGGATGAATTCCTTTAATATCAATAGAATATCTGAAAGACTGAAATTGGTCATCGCAATTCTCTAGAAATATCTCTTTTCAGACACAGGAAAGCAACAGAATTTCGAACATTTCTTTTTTATTTGGGTCCGATAGTTTCAATTGACATTTTACCCATTTCATTATATCACCATTTTTTACTATTACATTCCGCAATTTACATTTTATGCATTGATCTGTACTCGAACCCAGAATGGAGACAGTATGCTAACGATTTATTACATTGTTTTGTGAAAAATATTTCACGTTTATATACTGACGAAAAGCTTGTTTATAACATCCATAATCTATTGCATTTAGTAGGCGATGTTGCTAGTTTTGGCAATCTAGATAATTTTTCTGCTTTCCTTTTCGAGAATTTCATGACAAAAATTAAAAGACTAGTGAAGCTCAATATAGAAAGAATTCTTTATGAACAAAGTTTGAAGGCCCTAGTGAGAATCCTTATAGTAACCTCGTGCGATGTCAGTTGGTTTGACTATCGAATTCAGAAATGGGATATCATGTATATGTTATTGTTGCTAAATGAAACAGCGAGTATCTATAAAATTCACAACTGATACAGTAAACAGTAATAGTGTGACCCAAGAAGAACGTGCAAGGGCATATGCAGAATGTTGGGTTTTCGTACAGATGGTACTTGGGTGACGTATCCCTTTGTATTCCAATCGGTTAGTTTCAGAACTATTTTATTACACAGATTAGGGAAAACCTATCGAATTCCTACAAATATCGGTTCCGAAACTGACCGATTCGGGTAGGCATTAACCGAGCCTACCTGGCTGTTGTAAAAACGAATCCATAGAACAGTCTTGTAAAAGCAGTTGCTAGTAAAGCATCCTACTCAATTTTAGCTTCAATAAACGTTTCAATAAACCAAGGAGACACATTTTCAGCTTTAAAAAGATAAGTCTGCGAAACTTACAACTCGCAATTTAACACAGAAATTGTTTCATCAACAAATATTGAATTGTGGGATATGATAGAGCAACATTATAACTTTGCTTACCTCGAGCTTCCCACTTCAATTCAAGGAACTCCCATTTATGAGCCAGTAATTAAATAAACAATATTATGACGATATATCGGTCATATCGGTTTTTGAATATTGACGGAATTAGCTACATAAACATGAAATTAGGAAGCATTTTGCCATAATCAATAGAGACAAGGCAAAATGTGATTATTGTGCGAGTATATCAAGTTATAGTGGACACCTAAAAAAAAATCTATCCTACTGTGCCAATGCAACAACCGGTATTACTTTCAAAACTTTCATTGAGTGTTCCTCACGAATCTGATCTACACTTCAGCGCTGCACAAATAATACATAATTCTGATCAGGATAGCAGTCCCTTAATATCAACACAACTCGCATTAACAGAATGAACACATCGTTCCAAACAATTGACGATGGACAATTTCGCAAAATCCACTAGGGCGTAGTTTTCATAGGTTGAAGGGTACAATTACAAATACTTTTTACATACAGAGGAAAATTCTAAATTAAAGTGTGCAAGTTTCAGAGATCCATGACTATAACTGACTAAGGATGTTACGAATATTCTATTCGGTTCCGACGTCGGATGTTCCAATTTTGGAAATTTCAAGTCGGAAGGTATTACCAAAGTGCGAGCCAAGGTCTTCGATGAGGTTGATTTTATTTCGGCTCTTTGAGTATCAAAATGTCATAAACATCAATTATGACGATGGCCATTTCCTCCCTTGAGTTGAGATAATATACGATGAGTCGAACTTCGTTAGGGTTTCATGCAACATCAGATTCCAGCTGCGCTCTGTTTGTTTGAGGCCATATAGTGATTCACTTAGTAAACGTGCTTGCCTTTTTTCAATTAAGACGGCATTTCTTTTGCTTTGTTACGAATAACGCTATTGCTCTTTTGCGCTGCGATTCTCTTAGTATTGTATCCATCACTCATTTGGCTCATCAATCATTGACCAAGTGTAGTTCTTCAGGATTGCTCTTCTTCATCAATTCCAACTGTCGACGACGCTAATGCAAGCTTCATTGGAAATTCTGATAACATGACCTTTTACCCTATTTCTTCAGCAATAGCTTCTGGGGTCTTCCACGACAACCTGTTCTCCATAGTCTAGGTCTTCCTCAACCTCGCGGTCATATGGCAAAATGAATGTACCTCGTTGTCCTGGCCTGCATCTTCTTTTTCGTGTTCTGTTTTGTCAGGGTCGAAAACCGACATAACTTCGACTCCATCTTTCCGTCTTTATGGTCGCTTTTGGTGTTTGGGAAAACGTTTTCAATAGCGGTCGACATCCTGGAGGACCTCAGCTCAAAAAAAGGTGGACACTCGGATTCAATCACACATCTGGCAATTTCTTGGGACTGTTCGATTTTTTCTTTCCGCTTCACCGTTTTGCTCGGAGCTATGGGGAACCGTCAGTTGCCTTGCAATATTCACAAAAAAATTCACAAAAGAAATAGTTATTGAAACATTTGAAAACTTCTCGCTGGTTTTTTTCAAAATTTTCCGCATCCAATCGACAGATTTTTTTAAGAACTACGAATTTCTAATTTAACTCTTTCCCTATGAGAGATCAATGGAGAAAAAATCCATTTTTACTTTTGCGAATTTGTAAGATTAACATCGACTTGCCATAAAAGTTCCCACTAGATTGATTGGATTATTATCACATACAAAGTTATAAAGCTTCAATGTAGTAGACCAGATCCGGGGAAAACTCATACAAACGAGATATATCGCCTAAATCTATTGAGGAAAAAGCTCTCAGCAAGATCTTAGAAGTGTGGAAATATATTAAAAGAATTTGAAATGTTGGCGTCTGTTCGGCTTTTAGCAACTGGGATGGTTTTACAAGCTACTGGGTATTTCCCAGGAGTGGATAAATCTACGGCGAGCCGTTTCATTTCAGATGCCATGTGGAAATGAGATCAACAAAGTAAGGAAGGTTTTTTTAACATATCCATCTTTCCAAAGTGTATTGGCGCTCTAGATTGTACGCACATTAAAATACAGCAAAACTAGATTCAGATAGGCTTCAAGTGTCAAAGGGACATTATCTTATCATTGTATGATACCAATAACGGAAAAGAAAGGAAAGCAAAGCATTTTTCTTCACAGAGAAGTTCTATTGATGTCAAAGTTATGAATTGATTGACAATGTAACGAATGTATGTTGTTCAAGTTGGGTTTATACGCTATTATTGCATTATATTCGTGTATGAACATGGCATTGTAATTATATTTGTAAATCTCTCGTGCGGCCATCATTTATTCATCAGTGGAATAAAATTCCTTTTTCGACTATAATTCAATTTGTTTTCATTTCAGCACGTCATTACTGATTCACAATACTACTTTGTTTAATATCATGCGTACAATTGTTTTCAACATGTTGTTGCTTCATGCAATTTAATTGAACAACCTCTAAAGATTTACTTAAATGTGAAACAATACAAAAGGGCGAATTGATAAAAGCAAGAAACTATTATTACACATAGTGTTAAATAGGTTTCTGAATGTTAGACAAAAAACTCCGCAAACAACAACAAAAAAATGTTCGAAATGCGAAAAACACTTTTGCGATGATTGTTTTTTCGAAGTGCATAGTACGATATTGTGGAGTGTATTGATATAGTTTGACAATTGCAGATATATATCAGTAAAAGATATCAGGAGAGTATGGGAGATGTCCAGAACAATTGTGTTGTGCGACGAGGACGAAGTCGAATTGATGGATTTGATGACAGATCAGGACAGGCAATATCGGGTGTCAACGTATCCCGAACTTATTCAACTAAGATGGAGTGTTATAAGACATTGGTGGATACATTGGGTAGGTATGTTGCCGCCGGGCACACGAACTTTAGTGCGGGCGTTAACTATGCCAGTTATTTTAATAGTTGGCTTAGAGCGTCTTTCACCAGAAGTCAGTTAATCTACCTGACAGTTAAAATCAGTTTTTGCATTGAAATATTTCGACTATCGGAACGATAAACTCTAATCGAGCGGTAGTAGAGTTGGTGAAAGACGCCCTTATGGCTACTGGCTACCTGTTTACGAATACCATCACGAAGAACTGGGCTGCCAATGGATACAGAGAGAATGGATTCGAACAGAAACGAATCATACGATGGTCCACCAATGAGGGAATTGTAGAATTGGAAGCAGGAGGTTTTGGTCAAGCCTTAAAAGTAGCGGTGGCTAAGTGTTGTTTAAATTTCTTACTTACGCTCTCGTGCCAACTGTACAGGTAGATCTAGCATCAGAAACGACAGAATCAGATAAAAATAAGTACACTTAAAAAAACCGACAATAAGCCCTAATATTATGTTTAATTCTGATTTAATCTATTTGAATTCTCAGAATTTTTTGTGTCATAAAGATGAAATTCAAACTAATGTGTTGGTATATAATCCAAAAATAATATTGATGAGTGAAACCAGGGTGACTTCTGATATTGAAGATTGTGAGTTGATGATTGAAGGGTATGTCTGTATTAGGTGCAATTCTGGGTCCCGCTACACTGGAGGTGTTCTTCTTTTCATGAGGATGGATCTTCAGTATTCCATGTGGAAATCATTTATTAATGAAGGAAATTACTGGTGTAAAATTGTGAAGGTCAAAATGTTTTCTTCTGTTTGGTACGTGGGATGCTTATATCACTCCCCATCTAGTTCACACAGTGTCTTCCTGGATGACTTTGAGGAAATTATTGAGAGTGGTTTTTTGCCAGACAAAAACTGTATTTTGGTTGGAGATTTCAATCTGGATTTGATGAGTGAAGCTTATTATCCTGAGAAATTGAAAAATATTTTAATGTTAAATGGAATGAAGCAACTGGTGAATGTTCCCACTAGGATAACAGATATCAGTGAGACCATGGTGGATTTAGTTGTAAGTAATCAGGATGAGATTATTGTCAGGGTTCATGATTGTCCTAAGATAACCGACCATTCTATTATTTCTGTTAATTTTAGTACTTGCAGTTTACCTTCACCTCGATGTATAAAAGAATATAGAAACTACAGTGTCGTTAATCTAAATAGAATTCAGGCTGATCTTTTAACAACAGAGTGGCCACTAAACTTTGTTGATGTTGATGTTATTTATGATGAAATTTTGGTTAACTGTAGGGATGTTAACTGTAGCGATGTTGTCAGGGTTCATGATTGTCCTAAGATAACCGACCATTCTATTATTTCTGTTAATTTTAGTACTTGCAGTTTACCTTCACCTCGATGTATAAAAGAATATAGAAACTACAGTGTCGTTAATCTAAATAGAATTCAGGCTGATCTTTTAACAACAGAGTGGCCACTAAACTCTGTTGATGTTGATGTTATTTATGATGAAATTTTGGTTAACTGTAGGGATGTCATAAACCGTGTTTCTCCCATTGTTACTCAACCTTGTAGGCATAATGCTCTTCCATGGGTTGATAATGAAGATTTGCATTAAATGAAAACTCGAGATAATGCATATAAAATCTTTAAAGCCAGTATAGGTGAAAATAGACAAGTTAAGTGGATAGAATTTAAATCATGTAGAAATGAGGTTGTAAATATGATTAAGAACAAAAAGAATGATTATTATATAAATAAAATAGATAGGTTTAAAAATGATTCTAAAAATATGTGGAGAACTTTAAAGAATATTGTTAATAGGAGTGATAAGAGTGTACCTGATAGAATATTGATGGATAACAATGAGATTATATCTGGGGAGGATGAAATTGCGGAGAAACTGAATAATCACTTCTTGCAAAGCGTAGATCATTTAGTTGATAGCATATATAGTACACCAGTTGAATTAAAATTTGATAATTGCAACTTATATTACACATTTGATGAATTTAGACCACTCTGTATGAAAGAATTACATGATGTTATTGGGAGGTTGGACGGCGGGGTCTCTCTACATGAAATTTTAAGTTCAAAAATTTTGAAAACTGTATTTGAGACTATAGGACATGTAATTCTGCATTTAGTCAATACATCTCTAGGAACTGGTTGTATGCCAGAGTCACTCAAAGTAAGTACAGTTGTTCCGATTCGTAAGGTACCGAATACTATTAGGGCTTCTGAACGGAGACCTATTAATACACTGCCGCCAATTGAAAAAGTCTTAGAACATGCGGTATATAAGCAGTTGTTGAAGCACATCGAGGACAATAAAATATTAATACAGAACCAGTCTGGTTTTCGAACGGGCCATTCCTGTGAAACCGCGATTCAGTTGACTCTTTTTAAGCTAAAATTTGCGATAGATGAAAACAAGTCTGTAATTTGTGTTTTTATTGATATTAAAAGAGCGTTTGAGACGATTAATAGGAGTTTATTACTGAAAAAATTATCTGGTTACGGAATAGGTGGTGGTGTATATAACTGGTTTGGAAAATACCTATCAGGCAAAAGGCAGAGGGTGCGTTTTGGAAATTCTTGCTCCTCAGATCTTTTTTCCAATCATTTTTCCAATCATGGTGTGCCCCAAGGTAATGTCTTGGGACCACTGTTATTCATACTCTACCTAAATGATATCAGTTTATATGTTGATGTTGAATTTTGTAACCTGTTTGCCGATGATATGCTTCTGGTGTGTACTGATACTGATTTAAGCTTGGCGGTAGAGAAAATGAATCATGCATTGAACCAAATTGACAGTTATTTTCGAAATAATCAGCTGTCTCTAAATGTCAGCAAGACGAAGGCTATGATATGTACAACGAAACACAAGTATGATTCCATAAATATACAGGAATCAATAAGCAGCAGATAGAGATCGTGAAGGAAATTAAGTATCTGGGATTTTATTTGGACAATTTTTTGAATTTTTGTTCGCATTTCGATTATATATATAATAAAGTCTCAAAAAAGATTTACTTTTTTAAAAGAGTCTCATACCATTTGTCGGCTTATGCAAGAATACTGATATACAATACAATTATCGAGCCTCATTTTGTTATCTGCGCATCAGTTCTGTCGCTTTTCGATAAGGGCAAAAAGTTGAAATTACAGAGGCTGCAGAGCAAGGGGATGCGAATAGTTTTGGGTACTAATAGGTATACCCCTATTTCAGTGATGCTTGAGACGTTAAACTGGTTATCTGTTGATCAAAAATTATATCTGCAGTCTATGCTGTTCATTTATAAGTTGGTAAATGGTCTAGCACCGGAATATTTTGATACTTTTTTAGTTTACAACAGAGATATTCATGGCTATAATGTGAGAAGTTCCGATCATCTTCACATATGGAGAACGAATAGATCGAGCACCATGAATTCTATATTTTTTAAGGGTTACCGACTATTTAATCAGATTCCAGGTAGAATTAGAGTATGTTCCACATTCAATCAATTCAAGAGAAAATTAATTCAACATATTAGAGAAAACCAAAATGTTACATATTAGTGTTATGTGTGATTGTGATAATGCTTGGTGTTATGTACTGTACTCAAAAATGTTTTTTTTGTCTATATTTAGGTTTATTATTGTATTATTGCTTCAGGCACACTTATATTTTATTTATATTAGGGCTTCCTATTTATCAATAAACATTATCAATAAACATTATTATTATTATTATATATCAAATCAGGGTCTAGTGGTGGATTATGCAGAGAAATTGGGATGGTTGAGTTCGGTTCATGGACAATAACGACATGGATATTTGAAATTATATCCTAGAGTACAAATGGAGCAACCTGAGAAATTGACGGAACAAGAGGATATGACACAAGAGAGTGATAAACAGATCAGTACAATTATCACAAGGGACCAACAACAGAGCGAAAGTTAACATGATAATGCTCTTGATAGTCTAAGTGGTGTTACTAGAAGTGAACCGGCGCATCAATTTCCAACTATAACGAAGCGGTGGATGCCAATGGATTCTATAACAATTTTAACAGAATTGAAACAAGGCAAATTGGTGAAAGCTTGGTATATTCCGGAGGCGGTGTATACTGGTGGGTGTGCTCCCAATCTTAACCCATTTGAGACTTTCTTATATGAGCGTGTGGATATGGAGTTCCGCTTGGTTATAAATACCAATAAGTTCTGTTGTGGCAAAATGATATTTAGCAGCAAATACGATTCATATCAGGCGGATTTAATACAAGATGGTTACCAGAGTGCTTTGGCACGTAACCATGTGATAATTGATATGTGCGCCAATAATGAGGGCTTGTTGCAGGTACCATTTCGGTACCATAGGCCTTGGGTTAGACTGGTTAAGAATGATGAATCGAGTGTGGGTGTAAGACAAAGCAAATATGCTAGCTTGTCTTTGCATGTTTCGTCTTAGTTACAGACGGTCCAAATGGTCCATCTGATATGGAAGCTCAGTTATTTTTTCGATTTAAGAAATCTGACTTTACAGGCATGTCGTATAGGGTAGGAGTACCAGTTACACATGGTTTGGGATTGGAAACTTTAGTGACGCCAACAACAGCTAGAGCCTTACGCGAAGTGCTGAGTGGAGCAGAGAAAGCATTTGACCAATTGGGTCAAAGGCTGATGTTTTGTATAATTTGATTATAGATATCATTATGGCTTGGATGGAGAAATCGTGGAGAATAGTGGGTTTGGCTATATTGAGGTTTATTGGGAAGTTTACGGTATTTTATGCTGATATAACAACAACAATGGTCTCGTATGGAGAACAGATTGCCAGTGGGTTAAGTGGGGTTATGACAACGAATACCCAGCAAGTGCAGGTGGATACTGGTAACGGCCATGTATATGTGGGAATTTTAGCTGGAATAGTGGGAACTTTGTTTGGAGTGCGATTGAACCCAACACACTATAGTGCTTCGTGGGCATATAATCTGGCATCACGTTTGACATCGGTGACGGGAGTAGTATACTTGGTGCAGATGTTGAATTTCTTTAAAATGATGTTTCAAACTTTTAAGGATATGGTAATGAGGGCATTAAGATATGTGAGTCCAGAGGAAGAGGCATTACAGAGACTGAGTAGTTCGTCTGATCTCGTGGATAAATTTGTACGCGAGGCACAATTGATGACGAGTGAAAGTAATGCATCATTGTTGATGCAACCGCAATATCGACGAAGGTTTTGGTATACGGTGATGCAGGCGTATCAGATACAGCGTTTATTGTGTCGTATACCGAGTAATTGTGAGTCTTACCAATTAAATCGTTTGTGTGGAGAGGTCATCAAGTATGGTAATGAAAAATTTGTTGATGTGAGTGCGTCATCAGTACGTTTTGAACCATTTGTAATAACATTGGAAGGACCATCGGGTGGTGGTAAGAGGCATTTAACGGAAGATTTGGTGAAGGATATGTTGAAAGCAGTGGGTTTTATTAATAGGTCAACGGAACAAATCTTTTATCGTACAGCAGCTGAGAAATATTGGAGTGGTTATCGGGATCAACCGTGTGTGGTGTATGACGAATGGCTTAATACCACAGATATGACCCGGTGTACAACCAGATTGGTAGAATATCGTCGGAAATTTTTATCACGACCGGTGGCATAGGGAAGGGACGTCCGGGGATTTCTCTTCGAGAACGTTCAATACTTTTGGAAAATGGCATGGTTGGCCAATGCGGGTTTCAGTTAGAGTCACGTGGGTAGTGTCGGGGGAAACGATATAGAAGAAAATGAGGAAGTGGGGTCCGGGCTTTTTTTGGTTCTGAAAGAACCAGGTGAAGAGGAGAGCGTTTTTTTTCGATTTTTGAGACGACGTGGCGAGTTTTTTTTTATTGTAAGCGAAAATCCGGCAGTAGCACGAGAGTAAGTTAAAATTTATGTGTGTCAAGACACTCCCTGAATTGTCCGTCCGTTGCCCGCGATTGTTGTTGTGATTTGGATCTGTTACATCTTTCATTTTTCATACGCGAGAATCGTTCCGTGAGGCGAATCGGATTAGAGCCCCCTTTCGCTTGAAACACTCTGTTCGATCGTTAATAGCTTACATGGAATCGAACCCTTCTCCACTGAGCGTATCCGGGTACTTCGATTTGTATTGTGCGTAGTATCGCGGAAAAACGGGACTTTGACAGGCCGAGCCCGTCGAGCAGAAAACCTCGCGTAAAAATCATGTAAATTGTTACATTTACATAGACGACATTATTATTTTTTCTGACACCATATATTCTGATATTCACAATATTTTAGGAACTTTGAAAAAAGACAATTTGAAATTTCCATTAGATAAATGTCATTTTGTTAAAATTGAAATCGAATTCTTAGGACACATTATTACATCGGATGGAATCAAACCTAATCCGAATAAATTAAAAGCAGTATCACATTTTCCAATTCCTAAAACAGAAAGGGAAATTGAAACATTTTTTGGTTCAGTAGGATATTATAGGAAATTTATTCCCAACTTCGCAAAAATCACTAAGCCATTGACAAAATGTTTAAAAAAAGATATGAGATCAACATTAATGATCAAGACTATATTAAAGCTTTCGAATTATGCAAAAATAATTTGTTAAATCTTTGTTTTCCTGATTTTGAAAAGCCCTTCGTTCTAACGACTGATGCATCAGGGTATGCAATAGGATCCGTTTTATCACAAGGAAGCTCTCCAAAGGATCTTCCTATTGCCTATGCTAGCAGAAATTTGAATCCTGCAGAGTCACGTTATAGCACAATTGAAAAAGAGTTACTTGCGATAGTTTGGTCTTGTAAACATTTTAGTCTATACTTATACGGCAGAAAATTCACAATTTTTACCGATCATAAACCCTTAACTTGGTTATTTTCCCTTAAAGAACCAAATTACCGCCTAATGCGATGGAGAATTAAATTAGAGGAGTTTAATTATGAAATCAAATCTAAAAAAGGATCAACTAATAACGCTGATGCCCTAACCAGAATTATTTCAGAATCACCGGATAATTCAAATAAAAACGAATTAAAAAACATAAATAATATAATTGATTTTAACGCCATTGAAGACGACAAAATAATGTCGAAAACTAATCAGGTAACTACTGAAGAATTAGATGAATGTTTAAGAATTCTAGAATCCCCTGAAGAAACTTATGAGATTTCTGATGAAGAACCTTCTACACGGGTCAAAGAATATTCGAATGAAGATGATTTAATTACAGTAAAACCGAAAAACGTTATCATTCATAGAGATATTTTAATAGAGAAATCCAATGAAGATAACGAAAAATTAATTGAAGTAGAACCGCAAAATAGTGACGTTACAGTACATAGCCATGCAGAAAATCCTATCTTAGAGCTCCCATACACGGAAAGGAGTATTAATTCAGCGCAATCACAAATAATTTTAAAAATCGCCACAGCATATAATGTCTCAAAAATTCAGTTATTTGGAGACACAACTAGATTTAAAGTTTCCATACAGAATATAGATTCATTCAAATTGGTTAAAGAATATATTGGACCGACAGTTGGTTAGACGTTTTACTTTGCTTCCACAGAACTCGAAAATTCTCTGATAAGAATCTTACAGAATAATTTTGATTATAAAACCTTCAATTTAAAAATATCGAGAATTCTTTTAGAAGACATTGAAGACAAAGAAGAACAAACCCTAATAATCCAACAATATCATGAAACTAAAACTATTCATCGAGGAGCACATGAAGATCTTTTAAGTTCAAAGCGAAAATATTATTGGCCAAATATGAATAAAAATGTCCAAAACTTTATACATGCTTGCGAAATATGTCAAAAGAATAAATACGAAAAAACACCAATTCAATTACAATTCAATCCTAAATAGGAACGAAAACATTTAAGCTGGCCGTCCATTAGGTCGGTGGGTCGGCGCGGCGCGGCGCGCCGCCAAAAAGTGTAGGTTCGTCCATTGTGGGGCGGGCGGCCACGTCGGTAAAACGATATACCGAATTATCGCGTGAGTTATCGTTGAATCGTTGTTCGCATTACGAAGAAGTTTTTCTATTTGCTACTTTGGCGGATGCTGAAGAAGAAGAAAAGTTCGAAAAAGAGAAATGGGTTCATGACATTAATATGAGAAGGAAAGAATTTGGCAAATTTCACCACCTTTCGATGATTTGCTTAAAGACGAAAAAAATTTTTAAATACTTCAGGATGTCTCCAGACATGTTTTTAAGCTTTGGCAACTATTAAGGCCTGAAATTGAAAGGCAAACTACACAATTTCGTGAAGCGGACCCTTATTCTGCGTGTCCATATCAATAGAAAAAACATCGCGAGATTAAATGCAAGTGAACAGAGGGAGGAATCTATTGGAATAAAGAATTGTGCACGCATTTCGACAAATATCTTCATGTCTAGACTAAACAGATGACGTCAAGAACGACCAAATTTGCGATAATTCCGCTCCGTCGTCCGTCCACTGGGTCGGTAGAGCGGAACGGCGGCGAGCCGCGCCGCGCTCGAGAAGTCTCGAAAGATCTCCAGCGCGTAGATTTTTCGACCGCCCTGCGCCGCTCTGCGATACCGACCTAGTCGACGGACTCCCATAAGTT
Organism: Novius pumilus; assembly: GCA_020654155.1. Classification (NCBI taxonomy): domain Eukaryota; kingdom Metazoa; phylum Arthropoda; class Insecta; order Coleoptera; family Coccinellidae; genus Novius; species Novius pumilus. Next base: position 14,112 of record JAIFOV010000131.1, read on the forward strand.
TCTACTGAAACTTCCAACTTTGCCAGCTTTAAGCTGGCCGTCCATTAGGTCGGTGGAGCGGTGAGCGCGGCGCGCAGCCGGAATATCCGTTTGGAAGTTTCAGTATAAACTTATGGGAGTCCGTCGACTAGGTCGGTATCGCAGAGCGGCGCAGGGCGGTCGAAAAATATCCGCGCTGGAGATCTTTCGAGACTTCTGGAGCGCGGCGCGGCTCGCCGCCGTTCCGCTCTACCGACCCAGTGGACGGACGACGGAGCGGAATTATCGCAAATTTGGTCGTTCTTGACGTCATCTGTTTAGTCTAGACATGAAGATATTTGTCGATATGCGTGCACCATTCTTTATTCAATAGATTCTCCTCTGTTCACTTGCATTTAATCTCGCGATGTTTTTTCTATTGATATGGACACGCAAAATAAGGGACCGTTTCACGAAATTGTGTAGTTTGCCTTTCAATTTCAGGCCTTAATAGTTGAAAAGCTTAAAAGCATGTCTGGAGACATCCTGAAGTATTCAAAAATTAAATTTGCCAAATTCTTTCCTTTTCATATTAATGTCATGAACCCATTTCCTCTTTTTTTGAATTTTATCTTCTTCAGCATCCGCCAAAGTAGCAAATAGAAAAACTTCTTCGTAATGCGAACAACGATTCAACGATAACTGACGCGATAACTCGGTATATCGTTTTACCGACCTGGCCGCCCGCCCCACAATGGACGAACCTACACTTTTTGGCGGCGCGCCGCGCCGCGCCGACCCGCCGACCTAATGGACGGCCAGCTTTACACACATGTGGCATCGCGAAAAAGGACGCTTACGTAGTATAGTAATAAGATAGGTAGAATAATATGCCGGATGTGATTCTGCGAAAAGTCTTATCGCAAAAAGACTGGGTGTGGTCGCTGTGGACCACCGTCGAGTGGGTCGGCATTGTATAATTGAGAAGGCAAGACGTTTCAACTGTAATATTAAAACGCGTACTTTTATCGTTGAAGTCAATTTATTATTTCGATTGCAAAACCACGTTTATCCAACTCTTACACACATTTATTGCAATACCAATAAATTCGGACAAATCTATTGCCTTAGCATTTTAGATTCTTTCTCCCGATCAGGACAATGTTACCCATTAAACCAAAAAACGGGAACAGAAATTGCTGATAAATTAATAATCTATTTTAGCCATTACGGAATTCCAAATAAAATAACGTGTGATAAGGTTTTGAATTTAAAAACAATGTCGTACAAGATTTTTGTGAAGTAGATAATATCGAAATACATTATATTACGAATTAAAATCCAAATTCGAATGCTGTAGTAGAAAGATTTCATTCAACCTTAATCGAACAACTTAGAACGAAAGAATCAAAGAATTCCAGTATCAAAATTAATGTAACACTTCTCTTTTTCTAGTATGGAAAACAACAGAACTCGAACTAGTCCCGAACAGTTCGAAATCCTCATCGATTTTATAGAAAGGTAAGCAAGGAGGTTATTTGTTAAGGGTATTAATATATAGTTTTGCAGCCATGGGGACCCACAGTCGGGAAGCCAACCGGTTGTGGGCCGAATTAACATGCCTCCTCAACAGCGTTGCCGGAGGTAGTGCAAGAACAACAGAGAAATGGAAAAGGGTAAAATTAATTTTATTTCAAAGTAAGAAACGCGGGCCTGGCCACGAGACATTCCCACAGTCGTCGACTGTTTGCGAAACGCAAAATCACCTAGTCATAATCCAATTCTAATCAAAATGCGCAACTGACTGCTTGGAAAACTTCATTGGCCCATACGTCAAATGAATGGAAATTCTGTTATTTCAACGGCTATACAATTCCATCGAATTTTTAGAAAACTATTATGTTTGAGATTATTTCATTCAGGCACAGAAAACTGTGAAGGTGATGATGATACGACGTTGTCGAAACTGCAAGATTTAAGCGAGATTGATGATCAATCAACTTATGAGTTTGTAAAAGTACAAAAGACAGAAGACGATTTGATTGACGGCGACTATCAAGAAAGTGATATTTCACAGAAGAATTCTCAAAAATATATTTGCGGTTATTTGATTAAGAAATGCTTAAGCAACCAGACATGTGTTGTTTGCGAAAAATACGGCCACCATTTTAAAAATTTGGATGATGCATCGTTATTTTGTTATTTTAACCACCAGCGACAGTACCTTTGGCAAATTGATTGCTTCCTGAGTCTTTAATAGATCATATTTCTCGATTAGAAACGATTTTTGAATGTCATTTCGAAGAAAGTGTACATACAAATGTTCTGAAGGACTATTAAATTCACTTTCGAGCAGAAGATTAATTTTGAAGCACCTGGTTCGTATTCGTCGGGTGAGAAGAGAAAGCGTTATCCAATTTTTCAAGTGGCAGATAAATATTCATTACTTCATATAATAGGAAAATATTACGATATCGTGGTATTCAAAAAAATCGATAAGGTAACAATGAAAACCAAGACATCAAAGTGGGTAGAAATCGAAGGAGAATACATTTCGTGCACGACTTCCGTTCATCAAGATTGGAAGGTTTTAAGAAAAATGTAAAAACACCGCTTAACAATACATAGCAGGTCAAGGATTCTTTCCATCAAGAACTAATGGATGAAGCCTCTTCGTACAGTACTTGCCGCTGTGAAAATAAGCCAGGCTTTGACGCAGAAAGTGCATTGGCACTAATAGTCCGAACAAGACTCACTGATTCATCGGATTCAATATTTTTCCGAGTTATCGGATAATCTTGGAAGCAAAGAAGAAATGCTACCCTGATAATATTATGATCACCGAAACATCAGCAGAGGTGAAATTGCAAGATATGCTTGACCATACCGTCTCACATAGAAATCGGTTCCCTTAGTAATGGTGAAATAGTGCGCCGAATGTTAGGCCACCAAAGAAACATCTCGTTCCACCTTGGGAAAATCCATTAACTTTACCCTACGTGACTTGAAGCCGTCCGGCGGATACCAGGAGTTCTGTTACGGATTGAAGCATACTCTTACGCGGCTCATGTGCCGAAAACCGCAATGTAAACAGAATTCCTGGAAATGTGCCGTCAGGCCACCGGAAAATCAGGGGAAGGGAACCGAACTTTCCTCGGTACCAAAGAGGTTTCGCTCCGCAGTCCTGTAGGAGATCGTCCCATGTAAACGACCTTACTTTGCGCGTACCGCCGGTAATTGTGATATTTGGAAAATACTCCAAGTAACGACGGGGCGCGTTATTAGTGATCTTTATTTTGTATTTCATATTTGAGAATCTCGTAACGCTATTAGTGTTTGTGAAGTTCCAATGTTGGGAGCTATTGGGTTAGCAGTTGTATTTTTGGGGTGAGTGAATATAGATTTTGTACCCATCTATTTGTGTGTTTTACTTGGCGAGTAACGTCAACCTTTCTGCGCTACCCTTAGTGAAAACCCCCGCGCCAACTACGATAAACGGAAATCCAGTTGACACTACGACAAAACGGATCCTCGAAACTCAACCAGAAGAGAACTTGAAAAAAGTGAAATCCCAAAGTCTCACCCTCCATTGGAAATGGGGATGTGATGGGGCGTCAGGACAATCTGAATTCATGCAGAAATTTTCCGACAGTGTTGCACAATCATTAGACTCTCACTTATTTATGACATCCATCCTTCCTCCTCCAATCGTACATGAAATAAGTGAAGTAACCACGGAAATCTGGAAGAATAATAGCCCATCTCTTCTATCCGGCATTGTCGACCAATTAAGTTGCAGTATAGGAAAGAAACACCTGAACTCATCCTTGAAGAGAAATCCCGCATTGATGATCAAATAGAATCATTGCGAGATACTGTCTGCAATTTTGAAGATTTCTCGCTCACTATTAATCACCGGTTGTATTTCACTATGATTGATGGAAAAACAGCTCAGGTAAATTGTTGTCTTTTAATTTGCTATACATACAAAAATTTTAAATGATTATCTGTTGAATTTAACCGATTCAATCATTTTCCACGGGTAGTTACAAATACGACTTCTTCTTCTAACTGCGTAATTTGTGGAGCAAAACCTTCACAAATGAACAAATTGGACGAAATCAGTGCTTTATCGCATAATGATGCAGCTCTTAAGCTCGGTATGTCTCCATTGCATGCTAGAATCAAGTTCATGGAGTATGTACTACACCTAAGTTACAACCTAGATTTCAAGCAATGGAGAACTACTAAAAGTACCCGAGAAATAAAAGAAACCGCAAAGAAAATAATTCAAGATGAATTTTATGATGAAATCGGGATCAAGGTAAGGAAGGGACAGGAACCACAAATGACGGAAATGTTTCACGGAGATTTTTCGAAGATCCGTCTCTAACAGCTGAAATTACCAAACTGAACAAGACCTTCATTACATGATTGGCGACCATTCTTCAAGTAATTTGCAGCTCCAGGCTAATTAATTCCGATAAATTTGGTAAATATGCCCATGAGACTGTTTTTCAATTTTGACTGTTTTCGACAACGTCGAATTTAAAAAGTGTTCTTAAGTTTCGTGAAAAATTGTTTCTTTCAAAATGTCTTTTCGTGAGAAAGAACTGGACTGCTTGGAAGAATTTATTAGAATTTATCAACAGGAATCGTGCTTATGGCAAATAAAATCATCTGATTATCATAATCGGGCGAAGAAAGATGCTGCCTATTGCAAATTGGTGGAAGTGTGGGAACACGTCGATCCCAATTGCAATAAGAGCAGTGTGCTTGGAAAAATAAATAACCTAAGGAGCACATATCGAAAAGAACTTAAAAAAGTGCGTCTACAGATGAGGTGGGTTCTCCAAAACTGTGGTATTTTCATCTGCTTCATTTCTTGAACGACCAAGATGAGCCGCGAAAATCGGAATCAAACATGGACAATGAGAGTAGTGAAAATGACGACGTAAGTGATAAAGCTGTATTATAAATATAACAAAAATATTTTTTGATGAAATAGCATGGATTCTTGTCTGCAGAAGAAAATGTTGATATGTGCTTCATGAAAATAGACTTTGCGAAAACCGAAATCTTTTCGAACTTTAATTTGAATCGTGGTGGAAGAATGATTTTTCAAACAATCCTTAAAGATTTGATTTAAATTACGAAAATCGGCAGTGTTTCATTCCAAAATTGATGATGTTTCATACATCCCTTCTTCAAAAACGTGCAAATTTTACCGCGTACGTATATGTACCGATTCAGATGTTAAAATTAGAAATTATTGAGAGGAACATGTTTTTGAGAAGGATTATTACAGATTGATTTTTTAAAATAGCTCCCTCACATGCACATAACGTCATCTCAAGGAATTAAAAATGAAGATTAATTGGTTTGTAAGTTTAAAGGTTTTGTTAATACAAATCACTTTCAAACTGTTGCATGCAAAAACATGGACTTGAAATTCGAAGTGCCAAGCCAGTTGATCGTTCTCGACAAAGTACAGCCCCACTCCTCCCTAAGTCTAATGGTCGAAGGTGCTGCCATCATGTTCGTAATGCTGGAACCCAAAAAAATAGGAATCTGTCTTGAATAATAACAGAACGGAAAATGTTTCTACTTTTTACCAATTTACTTGTAATTTCAGTTCATGATTTCTAACAGAGAAGTTTGTGAAGCTTCGGGAAATGTGAAATAAAGTGATTTTAATTTCACTGAAATTTCGTCATATTATATGTTTTTTTTCGAAATGTTCTCAACAATTTGGCAAAAAGCAAAATTACTCATTAGGAAGATATATTCTTTCTGAATTATGAAAAAAAGTTTGCACATGAAGAAGCAATTTTTGAATATAATACGATTCATCTAAACCAGTACATTTTCGACGTTTATTTTGAACACACTCTATTTTGATATGAATTTCATCTGAGGCAAAATTTTTCACGTGATATCCTTAAAATGAGTATAAATAATGATTATGGGCCAAAATATTTTTAGATGCCTAAAAACCAGTCCCTTGGAATGAAAATTAAATTTTATGGGAAATTAGTATAAACTTGTGAAAATGGTAGACTAAGTTCAGAATATAACATTATTGTCTAATACAAAAAACAAGATTTGAACATAAAAAATATGTTATTAATTTGAAAATTACGGTAACAACGTTGACATTCTTAGTAACGCAGTAGTTCTTCGTACTAAATACCGTTGTCCTTGAGCACGTGTTTGAAGTATACTGAACTATTTCTCATAATATTTCCTAGATGGCGTTTAATCTGAAATACCACTATAAAAATGTCAACTTTGGACCTTATTACAATGCTAGTAGATTTTTTTCATTAAACATTTAATGAAATAAAAATAATTTAATTTGTGTCCCCAACAAAGAATAAAACGTAACTACCTTGCGTTGTTGTATGAAAATAAACCTTAAAGTGAAGGTATTACGTTTTCTTGCATTTGAATCGGTTCGACTTGTTGTAACTCGTATAACAAATGACAGCAACTGCGCGGGGGGAGTACGTTAGCCGGATCAGTCGCGGCACAGTCGTTGAGACAGGTGCGTGTATTTATTGTGTGGCCGCTGAGTTACCGCTGTCGAAAGGTACGTACTGACGATTTTTACATTATTATTATTTTCATACGCAATTAGTTATGTATTGGATCACTCAATATTAAAATATCTGCATTTTGTTATTTTATTTTGTGATAATTTACAAGATAGTCGAATATTTACAACTGCGTAACTACTAGACTGCGTTACTGAAAAAAAGTAACGCAGTAGTTGCATCGGTAACGCAGTTGTTTTTAACGTTATTAATTCGTTATTAGAACCGAAATAACTATATATTGTATCTTTTTTTCTCAGGAAGAAGCTTCTGCACTAAATGGCGTTGACGAACGCAGAAAAACAGCGTCGCTACAGACTAAAGTTAAAACTAGACTCTGAAAAAAATGCTGAAGCCAAAAAAAAACATCTTGAAAGGTACCACGCAAATAAAAAACTTGTGAAAGACATGACAGAGCGTGAACATAGAAGTGCAAAGCGTAAATGGAAGAATGCGAATAAGAAACGACGAGAACGTCAAACGACTGCTCAACAAATTATGAACGTTACACCGCCGTCCAGCCCACGATCAGGAACTCCAGTTTCACCGAAGTCTAGAGGTCGAAGACAAATTCGAAGAGATCGATCTGCAGTGTACAGAAAAAATATGAAATTGCAAGAAGAACTGGAAAAGATGAAAAAGAGGTGTGGTAAATACAAAAAGAGATACCAAAGAGCTAAAACTTCAATCAAAGACACGGAACAAGTAAATAAGCAGAACCAAAATAAGTATTTAACGTTATCTAATGCTATCAAAAATCACTACAAAAGCTTGAAGTCAATGAAAGAGAAAAAAGCGTTAAAACAAATTTTTCAAGGAGAGGGCATATCTAAGTCTAAAATGAAGATTGCTATTGTACGCGAGACTTTGGGCATTGATCAGATGAAACTGATAAAAGGGCAGCGGGATTCCTTAAGGAAGATCCGTCTGGTTGACAATATTAAAAACTATTTTCTTCGCGACGATGTTTCTAGAGCTACGGCTGGAAAACGAGAAACTGTTACAAGTAAAAAGTTAAAAATGCAGAAGCGATATTTACTGGACACAATGAAAAACCTATTTTGTTCATTCAAAAGAGAAAATCCAGAACTGAGATGTTCTTATTCATATTTCATAAAAAATAGGCCATTTTACATAAAACCGCCTTCAATTGCTGGAAGAGAGACTTGCCTATGCAAGATACATACTAATGCGCAGTATATGATAAATGCTCTCCACAAAACCAAGGTAATTGCTCACACAAACATGAACGACCTCATCGCTAGCACAGTATGTTCGACATATAACCAAGCTTGCATGACTGGCAATTGTAGAGACTGTAAGACAAAAGAAATACTTTATAGGGAAACAACAGAAAATCTCAGATTAGTGAAATGGAATCAATGGATAAGGAAATCGGAAACGATAGAAAAATCAGACAAAAAAATGAAAGTTACTAAAAACGTAAAGGAAATATTTGAAGGGACAGTTGCAAAATTGATAGAGAACTTTAAACAAGCTTTGGTGCAATTAAAAAAACATATTTACAACATTAAAGTACAATACAAGAGTTATCGGGCTGCTATAGATCATTTGAAAAATAACGAAATCGTTCTGCACATCGACTTTAGCAAAAACTATAACTGTAAACATTTTGAAGAAGTGCAGTCCCATCATTTTGGAGGGTCACGAAAGCAGATAACCTTACATACTGGAGTTATGTACACAAAACCTGAAGGACATAACAAGCCAACTGTAAATTCATTTTGTACCATTTCTGCAAATAATTCCCATAATCCTGCCTCTATTTGGGCACACCTACATCCTATAATTAGCGACATACAACATAACAATCCTCACATAACTACAATTCACTTTTTCTCTGATGGACCAGCTACTCAGTACCGACAGAAGCAAAATTTTTATTTCATAAGTCACCGAATATTCAGCGAATACAACATCATTCGCGTAACATGGAATTTCTTTGAAGCCGGGCACGGGAAAGGAGCTGCTGATGGTGATGGTGGCTATCTCAAACGCACTGCAGATGAAAAAGTAGCTGCTGGTTCAGATATTTCTAATGCAGAAGAATTTTTATACTCTGAAGGACTTGAGTAAGGTCCGTTTGCACTTAGTGACTGACAGTGACATTCAAAACGTTGAAAAGCATTACCTAAAAACCTAGTGCCCCTTCAGGGTACGATGCAAGTACATCAAGTTTTTACTGACACTCTCGGTGAACTTCAATACAGAGACCTGAGTTGTTTTTGCCAAAGGGGTTTTTGTTGTTGCATGAATCCTAAAACATATCAGCCTGTTCCTGCTCCCGTCATTGACACACTTAAAGAAGATGTTGTATTGGATGGATTGGATGAAGAAATAGTCCTAGATGACATTTCTAATATCGTTGCTGTACCTAGAAAAACATATTACAATACGGTTTATTCCTCATCTTCAAGCTCTGACGACATGCCCTTAGCAAGCTTTAGCCAACTATCAGTTCCTAATGTAACAGAAATGCAGCAAATTCAAAAGGAAAACGTTAACCCTACAAAGATCTCTGACGGTGTCCATGTTGTACCTGGAAGAAAACATTACAATAAGGTTTATTTTTCATCTTCCCGCTTTAACGATGAGCTCTTAACAAGCTTTAGTCAACCATCAATTTCTAACATAAAAGAAATGCAGCAAATTCAAAAGGAAAACGTTCATCCTACAAAGATATATGACGGTGTCCATGTTTTAGTAAAAGTGTCTTCTGTTAAGGACAAACATTACACTTACCTAGGTGTTGCAAAAAGTGAAGTTGATGAAGAAGGAGATGTCAAAATTATGTTTTACAAGACCATGGATAATACTGGCAAAAGATTCAAAGCAGTAGAGACTGATATTTCTTACGAACCTTACGACAACATCGTAGAAATTGTCCCTAACCCCAAAATTGTCGTAAAAGGTAAAAGGGTATACTTTAACTTTGATAAGCCATTAAACGTTTTTGAAAAGTAAGCTTAAATCGAAAGTATCTCATTAGTTTATAAGGTTGATTTTCTAATATTAATTGGTTCCTAACAAATATTGACGTGGGTAAACGTTATATTTTATATTGAATTAGCTAAGCTTTGTTTTATTTTATGTTATTTGAGATACTTTATTTTATGTTAAGTCATAAAAGTTAAATTTGTTTTGTTTTTATCATTATACTAAGATCTCTATAGAAAGTACAAAGTATTATATATAAGACAATACGACTGTGTTACTAGGCTGACTACTGCGTTACTTTTGTGTCCCTCTGATTATTATTGTATTTTCAATAATACTTAGGATTCTGATTATTAAAAATGCCCCAAATTCATACGTACGTGATATTCATCAAAAGAAGAATATTGTGTCGTCAATTAGAATTAATTTAAAGTTTTTTTTTGTCACTAATGGAAAAGTTTAAACTTTAAAATTCAACATTGGTAACGCAGTAATCTAGATTAATAAGAATATTCTGTGAAACTGATTATTTCTGTGATTTAACTTTATAGGGGGTTAACATAAGCATTACAGTTCAAAACTGACTTATTAATGAGTCTCAATGAACAATATTAATAAAAAAAATAAATTTGTAAAAAAGTAACGCTGTTGTTTTATTTTTCGACGCTTTGGTATATTATATGCCACAAATACAGTGAAATCATTAAAACTATCGCTGCAAATGTAGGTATATTATAAATCGAACTACAACATATATATATTTGCATAAAAAAATAAGAAAATAATTATTTTAATTAAAAAAAAAAAATGAAAATCGTATTCTCGAATTAGGCATTAAAAAGTATTTTGGCCCTTATAAGTTGTCAGCTTTGTAAATTTGCACACAGTTTTAAAACTGCAAGAAGTATGTCACATCAAAGTTTATTATTTCTACGGAATTAAAAATATCGTACGCACTAGGGTGAGAATCAAAGATTCTGAATCAGTTTTCAGATTGCAAAAAAATGGATGGTGAAAAGTTGCGGTAGCTGAAAAATTGCCGTTTTTGGTCTTTGCACCAGACGCCCGTCTTAATACATCACAATTTATGAGTGAACGTCGGCGTTGTACCTGTTGAATTATCAACATGTTTTCATTAGGACATTTTGAAAAATGTATTTCGTTAAATCTCTTTTCAGTGAAATATCTCGCCCCTATAGACAGTAGTACACGCCCGCGGCACGGTTGGCCCTGTCGTAAATTTTTATACCTACACGGCCACTTTCTTTCTATTCAAACTGTTTTGGGTACTTCCAACATCTACCATTGATAGTGCCAAACGTTGCAGTACGTTGTTGAATACTTTACTACCCTTGTTTCATTGTTCAGTTTCCTGATTTTAAAATAATTATCAACATGTTTCACTGAAAAAAGAAGATTACAAGAATTTCTAGTGAAACGGATTCCTGTTTCTATCACACCAATATAAAAATAAGAACAGAAAATTTCTAGTGATAGGAACTTAACGATTCTTGTAAAAACGAAATATGTTCTCATTGCAGGAAAAGCTATATTAGTTAAAGGAATTCAAAACTTTAATGGTGAACGGAATGATTCCGGTGATGAAAACAATAAGCGGTATAATTATGACTAGAATAAGCTTTGCTAAGTACAGGAATAAAACTCTTATTGATACAAATCAGAGAAACATATTGATCACTGTAATTTTTGGTGTTAGTTACAGACTCGACTAGTACTTATCACAGGAAAATATTCCTGTACTCAACACCGAAATTTACCGCGAGTTACCGAGAAGCGATAAAAAAACATTGGAAAGTCAAACATCATAAATTCTCATCCAATATTTGTGCTGGGGGCAAATTTATATCAAGAGATCAATACGATGGATCGACTGCTTGAAAAAAGAAATACTTCCGTATTTTCAGCAGTTGTAACGTACCGAATTGTATCGTTCATTGACTTTTGTGATACAAAAGTGCGAACAAAAACATCTAAGTTAATTTGTGAAGAATTATAATATTTTTTAAATTTATTATTGATTTACGTTCATATTTGAATTTTTGCTTATAAGTTATGATTCTCATTACTATAAATTCCAGAATTTCATCCTAAAACAAGCTGACACATTTTTAAATTCAGCCGTTGTTTACCAAGCCGTGTAATGGATATCGTTCCGTTGGTTATTACAGGAAAATGTTTTACTCTTTACGGTTCTAAACAAACCTTTAATTTTTATTTCAAGACCTATATTGAATGCAGGAAATAACTATAATATAGGATTTCCATTAACGAATGATAGTAGTACTTGGTACAGGAAAAGATATTATTTAGTACAGGAATTTATTTCAAACATTAGTCAGTATAGGGCCTGCTCAACACGTAACATTTTCTCATTCGTGAAAGATCGTTCCTTGTGAGTTCATGTGCAACTATACTTTAGTTAATATTTTTGAAGTATATCGCAATAATGGAACGTGAGGTTACACGAATTGACGCGTTGATGAAGGATTTAAATGATGAACTCAGTTTTCACAAGCAATTCCACGATATGGATAGTTCGCAAGTGGTGGACGTTGAAAGTGGGGAAATCGAGAACTATCTCCGTACCTAGGGGATGGACAATTATATAGAAAATTTCAGGAGTAAGTACAATTATCAAGACAACTCGATTGAAAGGAATAGATTGTCGAGGAGATGTGAAATCATTTTTGATATTTCTGAAGATGATGATCCAATATTCATGCGCATTAATAACATTTATGTCCTTAACAGAAATAATATCGTAATTTTCAGATGTTTTAAATATTCCACGATTGGCTATGACGACCATTTTCTCGCGTATGAAGTTTCTGTTCCGGAAATACAAGCATCTGTGTTGAGATCTTTATATGATATAAAATCCCATTCAGTTCACCATTTGACACATGCGGATTGTAATGATTATGTTACTTTTAGAGACTATATTTAACCTGTATAGAATATTTGGATATTTTTGTTGTTGTTTACTTATTGATTATTGTATTTAGTACTCTTTTTTTTTACTTATGAATAATGTTAAATACTAGGAATGTTGTTTATTGATCAATAAATTTTTAATTTTTTTCTGTTTCCGTTTTACTTGCTCACAAAAAGTTACCAAAAAATCTCGGTGAATAAAAATTATAAGGTACGTAAGAAAGGAAAAAATATCGATTGGAGATTTGGAGTAGAACCTGTTCGTGTAACAATATTTCTCTTTCTCTGATAAGGCTGTTTTATTTATATTGTAATATATAACGTTTAATAGACTTATATGTATCAACTTTAAGCATATATCAATTACGTCAAGCCCTTGTTAAAGTAAGGGAAAATTGTTATGAGGATGTCGTGCTTAAAGGTAAGTACGGTTGATCATTAAATTATTATTATGTTGCACAGTACAGATATATCCTGAACAAGTATTGATTTATTGGAATAGAAGTTTCATAAATTCATAAACGGTTATTTATAAACGACGAATTTTTCGATAATGTTTCCTGTAATAACCAACGGATTGATTAGTTATCAGTCATGAATATTTCAATAAGAATTTCTGTATTACGAACAGGATTGATCTTTTGTAAGCGATGAGTTTTCCATTGATGATTCCGGTAATACTCAGTGGATTAAACAGTTATTAACGATGAATATTCTACTAAGAATTCCTGTAACACGCAAAGGAATCTAAAATTTCATGTAACTAGATATCTATATATATAAAAGAAAGTCGTGTTAGTTACACCACTTATAACTCAAGAACGGCAGAACAGATTTGGCTGAAAATTGGTAGGGAGGTAGCTTAGAGCCAGGAGACGGACATAGGATACTTTTTATCCCGTTCGACAGCGTTCCTGTGTGACTTGACATGAAACGTCAGTCACTATAAAACGTGGTATAACAAAAAAGAATCAGAATTGGAATAACAAAAAGCAAATGACATATATGTAATTGACGTAAAATGAGAGCTATGTAATGACGTATGGATGACAATTTGATATTTGTAAGAAATCAATATTAAAACTATTTCTATTAAATAAATAATTAACAAGTGGATTGAAGTCAAGTGAAGTTTAATTTTAGCAACTGTTCGGGCGAGATCCAACATAGCGGTTGCAGTTGCTTCTTCTGGAATAGCAGCCACATTGTTAGAAGGATGCCGTACGGCTCATTCAGCATTCAAATTACCGTTAAATCTTCAAACTAATGAAGAACCAACGTGTAATATTGCAAAACACTCAGCAATGGCCAAAGTTTTAGCGACATCGAAAATCATCATCTGGGACGAATGCACAATGGCGCATAAACGTGCATTAGAAGCACTTAACCGAACATTAAAAGATTTACGCAATGACTCGAGATGTTTTGGAGGAGCAATGATTTTATTGTCTGGCGATTTCCGCCAAATACTGCCAGTAATTCCAAGATCTACGGCTGCCGACGAAATAAACGCTTGCCTCAAATCGTCAAATCTATGGCGCTATGTGAAGAAACTGCAGCTGACAACAAACATGAGAGTTACATTGCTTAATGATACATCTGCTGAAGATTTCTCGGAGCAATTGATGACTATCGGTAATGGTCAAGTACCTGTCGATGAATCGAGCGGATTAATATCATTTCCAAATAATTTCTGTAATTTTGTCTCATCAAAAGAAGAACTTATCAACAATGTATTTCCAAATATTATTTCTAACTACAAAAATAATGAATGGTTGAGTGAGCGAGCAATTTTAGCGGCTAAGAATAAAGATGTAGATGACCTGAACTACATAATTCAAAAAAATATCATTGGAACAATGCATTCATTCAAATCTATTGACTGCGTCACAAATGAAGATGAAGCCACCAACTATCCAATTGAATTTTTAAACTCTTTGGACGTGCCTGGCTTACCACCGCACAATTTACGCCTAAAGGTTGGCTCCGTAGTAATCATGCTTCGCAACATAAACCAACCAAAACTGTGCAACGGTACGCGTTTGGTGGTTAGTAAATTGATGAACAATGTAATTTACGCTACGATAATGATAGGAAAATTCAAAGGTGAGGAAGTTCTCATTCCGAGGATCCCGATGATCCCAACCGATATGCCGTTTGAATTTAAAAGACTTCAATTTCCGATACGTCTTGCATTTGCCATGACAATCAACAAATCACAAGGCCAATCCTTAAAAGTTTGTGGTTTAAATCTAGAACATTCATGTTTTTCCCATGGTCAATTATACGTGGCATGTTCACGGGTCGGAAGACCATCTGCGTTATTTGTTTTTGCGCCTGATAATAAAACAAAAAATGTCGTGTATCACAAGGTGCTTAAGTGAATAGCAACCTATGTACTAAAATAAAGAAATAATAATGAATGATTAATGTAGTTATTTAATTTTTTTTTTTTTTTTTTTAGAATATTTATTGCCATTATTAAGGCGGAACAAAGTTCGCCGGGTCAGCTAGTTAATAATAATAATATAGAATTGGAACAATGAGAAGAGGCAAGAGGCCTATAATTCTCAGAGTGAGACAGTGTCAAATAGCGTGCGTGAGCAATAAACAAGGAGATATTACAGAAAATGAGGAAAAAAATCAAGAATTACAAGATCGAAAACAAAAGGCAAACATTCGAAACCCCAAAAATAAAGCAGGAAAAATCGTATCGTAAAGTCAATGAAGGCAGTCAATCAAGTTCTTGAAACTACTGACACTCCGTGCACATACGACACTATTTGGTAAAGAATTCCACCTCGCGAACACATGGTTTGGCAGAAAGAATTGTCTAGGCGTAGTTTTGAAGTTTTCGCGATAAAGTTTAAAGGCGTGTCCGCGAAGATGAGTATTGTCGCTCAACACAAACAAAGGTTGCAAATTACCACCAATAAAGTTATGAAGCACACGATACGTAATAATCATGTCACCACGTTCGCGGTGCTCGCTGAAATGACGTAAGCCGAAAAGTTGGAGTCTTCTGCCGTAGGAGGGGCGTTGGCGACCGAAGGGAACTCTTGTGGCGGAAGGCTGAACAGCTTCGAGACGATCCCGGTCTCTGATCAGAGTAGGATAGTTGAATTTCTCGATACTAAAATGCAACTTGAATTCGGTGTTGTGTCGAGTGATCACTCTCGATATGACGTTGTTTTAGGTGAAAACATATATGAAAATATTGTTGTTTTAGTCAAAGATAAAAACAATCAAAGGATTGTTCTTTTGGTTAATAATAAAATTCTTAACGATTTTGATCCAATTGGAAGTGTTGCTCACTTGGATCTGACGGATAAAAAGAAGTTACTCGAATTACTCGGTAATTATTCCAAAATGCTCACTACGTCTGGAAATTCACTGAGTATCGTAAATACTGGTGAATTGACTATCACATTGAATGAAAACAAAACCGTTTATCATCATCCCTATAGAAAGTCGGATGCTCAGCGTCAGATTGTACGTGAAATTATCGTTGATTTGATTAACGGTGGAATTATTCGTGAAAGTAATTCTTCTTTTCCAAGCCCGATTATTTTAGTCAATAAAATGGATGGTGGTCATAGACTTTGTGTTGACTTTCGTGCATTGAACAAAATAACAGTAAAAGATCGATTTCCGCTTCCGCGCATAGATGATCAGTTGAATCGTTTGGGTAGAAACAAATATTTTACATCACTTGATATGGCTTCTGGTTTTCATCAGACTCCTATCGAATCACAATCAATTCCAAAAACTGCTTTTGTTACCCCGGATGGTCAATACGAGTACCTGAGAATGCCTTTCGGTTTAGGTAATGCTCCTGTAGCTTTTTCAAAGATGCATCAATAAAGCACTGGGTACGCTTAAGTATGAATTTGCAGTTGCTTATTTAGACGATATCGGTATTCCTTCTAATTCAATTGATGAGGGGTTAAATAGATTGAATTTGGTATTAGAAGCATTGCAAACAGCGGGATTTACATTCAATCTTCGATAATGTCGTTTTTTCATGGAAAGAATTATATTCCTAAGCCGTGAGATTTCAATTGAAGGTATTCGACCTGACTCTAAGAAAATCAAAGCCGTAACTGATAGTTCGCCTCCTATTAATGTTAAGCAGGTTCGCCAGTTTGTAGGACTTGCTAGTTATTTTAGAAAATTTATTCCCGCATTTTCTTCAAGAGTTGCTTGTATAACAAATTTAACAAAAATTGGTGTCCCTTTCATTTGGTCCGATGAATGTGAAAAAGCAAGGAAATACGTAATTAATGTTTTAAGAGAGAAACCTTTGCTCTCAATTTTTGATTCAACTTTGGAACACCAACAAAGCTGATTCATGATGCTGGGACGAATTTCACGGCAAAACATTTCAAAACATTTACAGAATATTTTGGCACCAAAGTGCACGTAACGACCCCCGGTATTCACCGCCCCATTGGTCAGATAGAATGCTACATGCGAACCATCACAAACTTGCTAAGAATCGAATCAAAAAGTTCATCAGATTGGTCGAACAAATTATGGAAAGTCCAACTTGTACTAAATACCGTCAAACAACAAAACAACTGGATGTTCACCGTTTAAAATAGTATTCGGACGAAAAGAGCAGACCCCTCAAATACGAACAATTTTGAAAGTTTTACCTACATTAAAAGATACTACAAAAATTGTTCCCGATTATTCCTATTTCGGACCGCATCAAGAACAATGCGGCAACGCAATTAACTTCTTCTAATAAAAGAAGGCGGAATAATAAAGTATTCGCAATTGGACAGGCAGTTTTGTTGAGCCGTGTTAGATTTGTGGGCATTCTAGAGATTTTCAAAATGAATTATTATTCAATTAAATTTATTGGTCAGTATTGATTTATGATTTTGAGTGACCCATCGTAAGTACGTGCATGAGCAGTACTTCCATCGTGTCACAGGAAAATTATCATTCATTTTGGTTGTTGTTGAATTTTGAGTGACCCATCGTAAGTACGTGCATGAGCAGTACTTCCATCGTGTCACATGAAAATTGTCATTTATTTTGGTTGTTGTTGAATTTTGAGTGACCCATCGTAAGTACGTGCATGAGCAGTACTTCCATCGTGTCACATGGAAATTGTCATTTATTTTGGTTGTTGTTGAATTTTGAGTGACCCATCATGAGCAGTACTTCCATCGTGTCACATGAAAATTGTTGTTGAATTTTGAGTGACCCATCGTAAGTACTTCCATCGTGTCACATGAAAATTGTCGTTGGATTTTGAGTGACCCATCGTAAGTACGTGCATGTGCAGTACTTCCATCGCGTCACAGAAATAGATATTTACTTTATTCATTGCGATTTAAGTGACCCATCGTAAGTACGTGCATGAGCAGTACTTCCATCGTGTCACAGGTGCATTGTGAGATAAAATGATTTCGAAGAAATTTTTGATTCAAATAATCTTTATAAAAACTCATATAATGTGAGTAAAGCAGAGTTTTATTTTTGTCCGCAAAATTTATTTTTGCTTAATCTTATTTTTGTATATTGGTTTATTTTGTTTCTTTGTTTGTTTCAATTATGTTATCTGAATACTAGTTTTAGAAATTTGATATTTATTAGTTAAAATATTAAAAAAAAAACCCGATGTGCCAATGGTATCTATCAATGCTCATAACATTCCGAGAGCGGAATGATGTCAGTTTGGCCGTGTTAGATTCAGATTCAGATATTTAAATTTGGCGCGCTTACGACTGATCGCGGTACTCGAGTACGATTGATTGTGGTTGCTCACACATGTGCATCGAGACGACGGTAAACGTCTTGGGCAGACACTGCTTGACTTGAACCAAGTAAGGAGTGAAAGAAAATCTAATAATATGATCGTTAGATTTCTGGAGCTTCGTAAATTCAATTTTATACAAATATCCCACTGCTCCACTCATGATATCCGCTAGAGAAGTGCAGGAATTGCATAACGTTAAAAAGGTTCTGTTGCCGTTAGAAGTTGCCACCAAAGAAATTTCAGGTGAGAAGTACAGCACTTCAAGTGTCCTCATACCAATGGCATACAACTTACGACGGTCGATAAATTCAGCAGAGATCACCGTAGATTGCATAATAGCAATTGACTTAAAATCCGTTTTGAAAAATGCGTTGGATAAAAGAATGGGTTCTGCGGAACAGGTTCACCTGTTGGCCATAGCCAATCTTCTAGACCCGAGATTCAAGAAATTATATTTTGAAAATCCTCTTACTTGTTCGGCAGTGGTAGAACTAGTGAATGATTCTTTAAACGAAATTTCACCTCAACCCACAAATCGAAAAACAACGCCAAGTACCGAAGAAGCACAAGGTGAAGTATTAATTTTTTTTTAAAACACATTTCGATTTATTTTATTTGCAGAAGGAGGAAAATTTAGTTTATGGTCGGAACATCAAAAGTTATTGATTCAATTCAAACAGAAAAAACTTCAGAAATGACACTATAACTAAAGAATTCGATTGTACGACTTGAAGAAAATCCATTGAGGTGGTGGGAATGTAACAAAGAAACTAGCTTAAAAATATTCGTCTGTTGTTGCAACTTCTGTGCCATCTGAACGCTCATTTTTAGAGTTGCCCAAATGCAAGAACAAGACGAGACTTAGCCAGTCTTGGTCTTGGTCTTGCGCCAATACACCTGGTCTTGGTCTTGGTTTTGGTCTTGCGCTCCCAGTCTTGGTCTTGGTCTTGGTCTTGCAGCAAGAGTCTTGCAAGTCTTGCAATTACCTATTAGTCTATTACTATTTATTAAAGTTTACTTTAAATCTTAGAAAAACGTATTAGAATTGGAACATTGTGAGCTTGAATTAACATAGCCTTAGTAAAGATCAAGCAGATTAATAAATAACTGAAGATTTGATAAGAAATTCGAAAAATCAACTGACCTATATATCGTTTTCCATGGAAGTAACTGTTTCTTAATAAACATTCATGATTTATAAGCTTACATTTGCTAAAACATGTAAAAAAACAAATTAATTACAATAACTTGACTGTCACTATACCTCCAAAGTTACTATTCCTCGTGGACGAAGTCGCGGGCACAGCTAGTAAATACTTACTCTCATCATCTCTCTCAGAGATATTCGAACACTTTTTTGCTATTTTTTCTTGTAAAAACTTAAGAAATATAATGACTAAATGTACAATAATAGTACCTAAGTAATTAGTTTAAAACCATATAAGTAATCAATATTATAATTACTTACTAGAATGAATTATTATGACATCTACTACCTATCCTTACCATTTTATCCTAATCATAATACTACTTGCGTGATCAGTATAATGTATTCATTTTCATTCTAAGCACTCTGAAACTTATTTATTCTTTGGAACACCTGTAGGTACTCTTAAAATTCGAAATTATTTTGCATGAATAGTGTCAAAGTTATGATTTCGGCGCGGCGGCAACGATTGTTTTAGATTTCAAAAGAAGCCGCCGGCGCGTGTATCATAATCATGTACTTCCGAAAAGCGGCAAATTTCTTTGAGGAGTAAGTACAAAACCTTTGATGCCGCATTATCAAAGTGCCGATGGTTAAAACATAACTATGCATGCACTCAGTTTGATTTTAATAGATATTTTTTTATTCGCTATATTTATGGTATTAGTCGTAAAGGTGCGTCCAGATACGTTCGAGGCAGCGTACGGATTCATCGTAACCGGCGCATTTCTTTGTATATTAACGGCTTTGGGTGACATATTAAGTACCGAACGAACGCCTGTCAAATTTTCGACATTAGAGCGAGGCAGTATTTTAAACGACCTCACCAAGGGATCCTAGAGAGGTAAACAGTTCACTGAACGTTCAACATCCGTACGGGACCGATCCGCTTGGGGTGGGTACGGCGAATTTGGAACCGCGGCATGTGAACGAGAGAATACATTTTGCTTTTCTTTTTTCGAAACATTAAAACGACTTGCGAAATGCGACTGCAACTGATGTTTTTTTTTATATTTTGCAACAAGGATGTATATATTTCATGATGCAAAAAAAATTAATCATTAAAATTCAAAAGCGGATCGATTTATTAATAGAGATCGATTAAATTAATCTAATTTCTAAAAAAATTTTTGCACTTTGCGGAATGAGATTGAAATTTAGGAGATGAATTTCCAATTAATAACGTTATCTGTTCTGTTGCAACAATCTATTCTAAAAATGTATTTTTAAAAGCAGATCTTTCCATTTCTCCATAGTTTTGTGCACACACAAATTTTTAGAGAATTGAACCATTGCTTACTGTTGGTTCATTTGCGACCAAACTATCGAAAAGTTGGTTTAATTTCCCAAAAGGAACAATGAAAATATTCCGAGTCCAAATGAATTTGAAATTATTCCAATTAAGTGAATTTGCAGCGAATGTCAGCTATTAATCCAAGTTTCCATATTTTGAAATAGATGAAAACAAATTTTTCAGACTTATTAAATCAAATTGACCTACGGTGGCTCTCTAAATGTCATCTTTTCAACGTTTATTGCATTGTGAACAATATAATATTATAGCTGTCGGACCGTCAATATCCGTTTTTCTAAGAAAGAGGGTTGATTTTAGAAAGCGGATAGTCGATCATTTTTCCCCACAAGGTTTTTTCCACGAATTCGAAAAACTGTAACTTGCTAGAACATTTTGAAAGAAATGCGGCTTATTCATTTTTAAATATCGATATGAGTGGGTCAAACGAAAAAGTGCTGAGTTTTATCAAAGAGATAGACTACGTCGGTTTCTATGGAAGAAAACATGAGAAATTGAATATGAATGTGGTGAAAGAAGAGGATGCTTGGAGAGATATTAGATAATTAATCGTCGCCCATTGTTCGATTTTTTCTTTCAATTCACAAATAGGAATAAATCGAAACAAAAAAAGTCGATGTTAAACGCGAAATTTGACCTGTTCGACGGAATCCTCGACTGGTAATATGATACGGCCTCCTGAAATTTGTTAATGGGTTCACACGAGATAAGCGGTCCTTTGCTGTATTTCTTATTTACGACCGCACCGCCTCGGTACGGCAATTAGCTTGCTGCCTCGAACGTATCTGGACGCACCTTAATGCGCATAGGTCCAGTTTTTCATATTCTTTGATATAGTTTTTTGCGTCTCATAGAATTCCTAAGCGTACCTACCTACCTATACACCGAACTGTTACACCTAACTACTCCGTGAAATAGCGCTAAGTCCTAGCTGCAAGACGCAAGAGTCTTGCAGGATATGTCTTGTTCTTGCTCAAGTCTTGCACGGTCAGTTTTGGTCTTGGTCTTGCTAAAAATACGCGGTCTTGTTCTTGGTCTTGGTCTTGCAAAAACGCAAGAACAAGACCAAGACTGCAAGACCAAGACTGAATTTGGGCAACACTACTCATTTTCTAATGCGGGCCCAACACTAACACAACAACGGAATAGAATTATCACAAATATTATTTCTTCAATCCATTAAAAGAGAATTTTGGGAAATTTAGGACAATTTTGTTCTATTTATTTTTTCTGTTTCAGAAATTTCGTATTTTTGAAGAATTTTCATCTATATCTTTAGCGAAAGCATTTTATTTTGACTTTCTTCACCAAAAGTTGGCTCCACTTGCCGCAACGAGCTAGCGCGGAAATAGTCTTCCTGCCCCATCGAAGGGAGGCTGCGAACTGCTTCCGATCGCTGTCAAAATGGACGCTCTCATAGTGGCGCACACGTTTCGCATGCTCACCTCATCGGACCAGACAGTGGCTGAACTGTCACTGGCGCCTATATCTAGCGCAGTAACCGAAAAACTACGTCGGTTTCCATCCGAACAAGACCTGGCTGACTTTCTCTCCGGTAGGGCCGAAGGAGATTTCGCCAGACTAAACCACCAAGTCGTCACTTTCTGGTCCACAGCTCGATCCGCTTTTTGCCGCCTCCAAAGGAGGCATGGAGGTTGGACTTGGGACTCTTTGGAGAACCGCTTGGCCATCCGATGTCGAGCTCATCGCGACACAGCCGCCGGCCCACCGATAACGGTCCCGTCGTCGGCAAGAAAACACGTCATCTCCTCTCTGCGACGAGCGACGATCGCTCATTACTCCCAGCCAAACGTGACTAAGGCAAGGTGTACAAACCGACCTCTTGGTACACCGTGTGCAATCACTTCTTAAGAAGCGGTAGCTTCACGAGGTTCGCGGATTGGCGTTTCGTTCACCAGGCGAGACTCGATCTTCGCTTGCTAAACGGGGCGATACGTTGGCAAAGAATATCTACATACTGTATGTAGATATTCTTTGACGTTGGGGAGAAGAAGATCGTGACTTATCACGCGCGACTAACGAAATCCTGCCGCATGTTATCCAACACTGCGGGCCCATGATAAGAGGACTTATAAGATTTGTCCACAGAATATCTACATACTGAACAAGAATTTACGTATAAAATCAGATTTTTGTGACCTTGAGCAACTGTGGCGAACCTGCGCACTAACAAAACGTGAAATGTACGGATTCAGGAATATATTCCAATTGGTTATCGTTAATTTAAGAAGGATGGAAACAAATTAGACATAAAGTCTTGATTTCTGATCAACACAATAAGTTTTGAACGAAGAAGAACCATTCATCTCACGTAACTTTGGAACATATTTCTGTCGTCCCCTTAAATCCGGTCCTAGCAAGTTTTAAAGGTGTTGTAGGGCCAAAGTGAAATCTTATTTTTTATTGGCGCGAAATCAGCTGTTCATGTCAATCCGATTTATGTGGTGAAGCCGCGCACTAAAAATTCGATACGAATTTTGCGTGGGAGTGACGCTTCTTGTTCAGTATGTAGATATTCTTTGATATGTCCTTACGCCAGCCCTGTGTAAGCATTCAGCGTGAACAGTACAATTAGAAATCCTGAAAGCCAGCGTTCGAGACACCCGCAGCAGTTAACCTGAGTCCCTGCAGGCCTAGCCAAGTGCCAATCACTACGGTTCTATTCTCTTTCTACGATCGTTAACGCTTGCAAATATTAGCGACCCCAAATATTAACCAAAAATCAACTAAATCCACCATGGACTGATACAACTTCAAAGTTAGATTATAGGGATGGGAAAAAATATTGGACCAAATTCAAACTCTTAACCGGTCAAAAATCAAAACCTACTTCATACCTCACTTACATAAATGGCAAATTCATTGATGAAAATCAAGAAAAATCAGAGCTCTTCAAACAACATCTAGAAAAAATGTTCAGAATCACTAGCAATCAATCAACAGAAAACGCTTTATTCGACGGACTCGAAACCTATAAGAAACTACTCTTGCATAACGACATTAATATCGAACTGAACGGCTCCTCCCCCTTCGATACAAAAATATCCTCAAGGAAATTGAACAAATCATCAGAACAGGGAAAAATACAGCACCAGGGATAGACAAAATACCAAGAACACCCCCACGCCACCTCCCCCTTAACGTTTTAAATTCCCTACTCAATATCTACAACCGGTGTCTGGAACTATGCTACTAACCCCTAGAGTGGAAAGTAGCAAATACTGTGATGATACCAAAACCCTATAAGGTATTAACAAACCCCGACAATTACCGACCAATTTTTTTACTAAGCGTGTTGGGAAAAGTTTTCGAACAGATCCTATGCGAACGGATGAAGGAATTCGTCGGTTCCCGCGAGATCATCCCAGTATTCCAACACGGTTTTCGCTCCTCTCACTCCAGACAAGATCCGTTAACCCAATTACATACTGACACTACAATAGCAGTCAACGAAGGAAAATGCACCCTCGGGGACTTCCTTAACATACAGAGAGCTTTTGACGAGGTATGGCACGCTGGCCTAATTTACAAACTAAAAAGAACGGGATTCCCTCTTGGATTCCAGAAAGTAATACTTCCATATTTAACTGATCGAAAAATTAGAGTCAAGACCGATGATTCCTTCTCAAACGTTCTTTTCCCAAATTCAGGCGTCCCCCAAGGTTCGCTAATTTCTCCTTTCCTTTACTCCATTTTCGTCCACGATATGCCAGCAGATATACACATAAAATGCGGTTTTTTTGCAGACGACACCGCAATCTGGGCCACAGGAAGATCCGCAACGGAGGCAGCCAACGCCATACAGCAACACCTTAACATCTTAGGAGAATGGGCACGACCATGGCTAATTTCCCCCAACCATAAAAAAACCCAAGTTATTCTCTTCCATCACCCGCACAAGAAAAAGTGCCCAAAATTTTCGAAACATGATATCGTCCTCGAACTCTGCGGACAACACCTCTCACTCCAAGAGGAAATTCTCTATCTAGGAATTACCTTTCATGAAAATCTGAATTGGCGTTCCGATATCAAACAAACTCTCAAAAAAGTTAGAAATAGAGCAAATCTGTTATATCCACTTGAGGGCAAAATTCGGGGCTGCTCACCCCAAACTCTCATCCACACCTATAAAGCATCTATCAGACCCGTAATTGCATACAGATCCCTAATCTACTCGGCTTCACCAAAACATCTGACTAACTCCTTTTCTTCTTTCGAAAGAAAATTATTCCGCCTCAATTATAGGTTCCCTTCATCCGAACTTTACACTCTAATCGGTTTTCCGCCTCTATCGCAACATCTCCAAAAACTTCGAAGTTCATATGCGATCCGCACCATAAACGGTTCCAATTCAGTCGCCCGACAGACCCAACTCTCCTGCTGGAATACGCGGGGTCAAATAATCTGCCGAAAGCCAAAAGAACTACCATTTCCTCCTCCCTGGATTCTTCAAAGCGTCAAAAAACCAACCGCTGTAATCCTCGACCAACTGGAACGAATACCGCTGCTCCTTAGATGACGTGCCAACAACTACTAGGACTCACCAATTATTTATATTTCATAAACGAACACGAAAATATCAATTGTGAACTGCGTGATCGGAGATTTTGCTGTGGTTTTTCTCCGGTCCCTGCCGATAGCATGCTCGGACGCAGTGCACAAAGTCGGCCCACAGGTGCAACCTTTTCCAAATTAACTCGCATTGTAACTGGTTAATTTATCAACCAGAGTAAATCCAGGGTTAAGGAAGGTCAAGCGACCTTATAACAGCCCAAACAGTAATGAGAATTTAAGTATCAAATGTAAACCAAACCTCTAAGAAACAATAAACGTTTTTTGATCGATTGATTGATTGTCCTTACGCACTGGCTCCTCCCACCTGACTTTAAGTAATTATAAGAAGTACCGTCATCGATCGTGCATAAAATCTCATTGAGAACTCGAAGCAAAGTGAGTAATTTTGAATTTTAATTTTGAATTCAATTCAAGAAAAAATTTTTTTGACAAGAGTTGTCAAAATTGAAATAATTGTCAGGAACATATTTCTTGACTCTTTTGTAACGAAATTTCGATCTAAAGCTTCAATACAACATCATTGTCGAGAAAAGGATATAAATTAATGAATAACCTGTCAATTATATTTGGAAATAACTAATAACAAAATTATTGGAATGGATTTTGGCGATAGTACATCAAACAATCATTCGAATACAATATGTACTGACTTACCTTTCGCGCAGCATTGCTGCCCACTTTGTACGTCAGGAAACCTTGGAAATTTTTTACATTTGTCTCTAAAAGATGTTTTATTCCACTTAAAAATAAAACATGCATCAGATAAAACCATCTTCAGATGCCGAAAATATCTTCAACGTGAATCAGACAATCATCGATCTATTCTTGGACACACAAGTCGATGTAAAGGCCCAATAAGATCGTCCGGTGATTATAAACTTGCAAGTTTAAATTTACAACTAAGGCCTTTCGCTCCATACAAGATCTCAGCATCCACAATTGAGAAATAAGACAATTGAGAACCGTTCTTCCCCAAAAACGAGAAATAGATACAATGATAACGGATGGTCTTTAGATGACGATAAGCTCCTTACCGAACTATTCCAAAGACATCAAAATGATCCAAAAATATACGAAATTATACAAAAAGATTTTTTTCCCCATAAATCTATTAAACAAATACGGGATAAAAAATTATATATGAATAAACAAAAAAAAATCAATACAGAATAAATACTCTCAAAATCGCCATATTCAAGAAATTTCTAAATTATTAAAAATTTTAATGAAAGGCAAAACAACATTATTACGTGAAGAGATTGTTGAAAAATACGAAGCTTTCGTGGTCGAATTGAAAAGTACCACTTCAGATCAAAATCTCGTTCATCAAGACTCCAATAATCAACAAAATTTGGATTCTATGAGAGTGGAAAATCAGCTCCATTATACGACAAAAAAAAAGAAAAACTATAAAAAATTCCAATTTGCCTATACTCAAAATCTGTTCGAAAAATCGCCCGACTATCTAGCAAAATGTGTCATCAATAATACAGATATTCTAGATAAAAAAGGTATTCACGTCGACGACAAAATAATAACATCCACTTACAATGACCTTTGGGGTAATAACAATTCAAATTCTGATATTTCCCATCTTGATGACGAAGAGGAAACATTCAATCGAATAACTGAATTGAACGTCATCAAAATTGAAGATGTATCTGACTTCATCAAGAAAGCTAAAAATGGAGCTAAAGGTCTAGATAACATTGGTAAAAACGACCTAAATTCTAAATTGAATAAAATTATTCTTACTCTTTGGTTCAATTTTATAACTCTCTCTGGAATAATACCTACTAGTTGGGGAAAAAATCGTCAATGAGAGAGTCAATACCGACTGTTCGTATGTTATTCGCACGGGAATCATAGCGCTTTGAATTTTTTTTCCTGTTTGCGATGCTGGATTTTTCAAACATGTAAAATGTAGATGATTTTTTGGGAGCAGAATAACTCAGACATACTCTGCCTGAACATTTGGCCGGAAAAGATTGATATTCAATCGGTTTAAGACGTTATAAATGAACTGGAAATGATGTTTCCTCAGCGGTCGATTTTAACAATGTTCAAGATGTAATAAGCCAGTGAGGCAAAATATCTATGAATAAAATGCGCACTGTAATTGTTGATTTTTTTTTAACCGATTGATTTCAGATACTCTTTATCGCGATTCAGCACAGAACGTTTAGTTTTTAATTATTCGGATTTTTCATTCAAGAATTTCGATTTTTTTCGAGAAAAATTTACACCGAATAATCTGCAACCCGAAATCTTATAAAATTCGTGGAAAAGAGAATACTGTATTTTGGGTGAATATTGTTATGTGATCCAACCCTGTGTGTTGTTATGTGATCCAACCCTGTGTGGTACTGACCGGATACTAAAATACAGAATCGAAATAATCGTTCATTACACTTGATGCATTCGTTGTATAATCTCATCAAGTGCCACTCAAGCAATCGAAAATGAAGAGTGGTTCTCGCTCGTCACTTGACAATTAGCAGAAGTGTTATTGCAGAATAATCGAGTACGAAGATGCGCGTAGCATTACAACAATCAGATTTATAGATTCATCCAGTTGTACGTGCATAAACTCCGTTTCAATTAATTTTTTTTTTTTTATTAAGTGGTTCCAGGTTGTAAAAATATAATTATATCAATACGAGTTTCAATTATTGTTAGTTTATTCGAGATAATGCTTGACGTAAAGTTTACAACCCTCTGTTTGGGTTTTTAACTGAAATGCATCATACAGGTATTGATAAATAACTGTAAACAGTCCGTTTGAAACCTTAGTAATTTTATTTTATCTGCATGATTATTCGTTTTGCTATCACTTCAAATTTCGCGCAAAGAATTTTTATAAGAAATTTAAAATGTTTTGAAGGATTGAATTTCAGTCCAACGAATTTAGATTGAAGTTTTGACTACCGTTCAGTTTGAACAACCCCTTGGGAATTGAGTGAGTCCTCGTTGAGTTTTAGTGATTCATTTTGTCGTTACATTCGATCATTCGTTGAATTACTTTTTTGAATTCAACTTCATCTGCAAAAATATCAAATTCCTTACATTTCCTTCCAACAAACTAATTGCGGAAGCTTGGAAATTGGATTCTCGTCGGAAAGGCAAAATGAATTTGGCAACTTCAAGAATTTGTGGAAAACATTTCAAAAAAGACGACTTCGTTATCAATTTGAAGTATCAAACAAAAATTTTCGGGGTTTGTTGCCATTCCATCGCAAGATCTCCCAAACACTGAAGAATCTTCTTCAGTTGTTTCATGGCGAACTAAACGGTTTAAGAAAAGGACTAATAAAGAATTTGTGAATGAAATTTCATCTGAACATTCCGAACAGACTGGGTATGTAATTTTTCCTATACTTACGAATTCAGTATATTTACAAAGTAATAATTTTAATTTTAAGTTGTATAGAAAAAAATGTTACCGAAAATACAAATGTTCAAAGCGCATATGTTGACGAATCGACGAGTGGAAATACTCAGGATAAAAAGTAAATGAAAATCTTTTTTGAAGCAAATCTATTTTCGAACGGGTTTCAGGTTAAACATCGAAACCGAAAGTTGTGATCAATTAGTTAAACTTATCGAAAAATTAGAAAACCAACTGAGCAGCGTTCAAACTCTATTTACTGCGGCACAATGTAAAAATCTCCGTAATCCAAAATACGGGCACGTTGTTCATTTCGAGACATTAGCAGGGCTGGCCCCCGATTGTATAGACCATTGTTGAAGAAAAACTATCCTTTTCCTGCAGTTTCAACATTACGAAACTGGTTAGCAAAAGTCAAAATCATCCCCGGAATACAGAAAAATATTTTTAATATCATTCAGAACGAGGATATGTGATTGGAAGAACAAATTTGTGGTCTTCCTTTCGACGAGATGAAACTAAGAACGGAATATATGTATGACAAAGTTGGTGATGAAACATTGAAGCTTTGTAATTACTCTCAAGTAATGATGATACGAGGATTGATAGGACAATGGATGCAACCGTTTTTTTTTTTTTCGATTATAATTGCAAGGTTACAAAAGAATTATTATTCGACCCGACTAATTATTTAGAAATATCAGGTGAGAAATTGGAATCTTGTACCTGACATATATGAACAATATCTAATCCTTGTAGGATTCAGAGTTCTTGAAGTATTAAGCGATCTAGGAGGAACTAATAGGAGTTTGCACAGAAAACTTGTTATTACTATCGAAAGAACGTTTTTTATCAATCCTTCTAACAATCGAAAAGTTTACGTTTTTGTCGATTGTTGAGAATTCATATCTAATGACGCAACATGTGAGTTTTTCTGTGACTCTACTCGCCCGCGGTAACGTCGCACAAGAAGAGCGACGTGGCAGTGGGTAAGAGAGTAGCAGCGGGTATTATTATTAGAGAACGCTGAGTTTTATTAACAGTCATCGGAATAAAGTGCGAGTTCAATTGGAATAAAGCGTTTGTTAAATTAAACTGTGTGATTGCCGATTGGCCGCAGTGGTAGTTCCAAAATAGTTTCCTCTCCGATAAAACAAGGAATTCTTTATCGGTACTGGTATCGGTAAATTAAACACCGATGTTCCACACCTTCTGAAATTAGTAAGGAATAATTTTGCCGATTGGTGGAAAAAATATTTAAAAAAACATAATCGAGCAAATAATAGACATCAATAGTAAATCGGACTTCCGATTGACTCATAAAATTTCGAAAGAAGATTTGAACTGTAAAGATGTGAGGAGACAAAAAGTCAAGCTGGTGGCAAAATTATTCTCCCATACAATTTCATGTGCTATAACGACAAGTGGAATGAAAACTGGGAAACTTGTGCAGATTTCTTCAAGGTGGTACGTTCAGTTTCAGTCATATTCAAAATGTATTGGTACCTATTAAGTAAAACTCCACAATTCTGAATAGGTTAACTATTGATTCGATTTCCTCAATGTAAGGGTTCCAGAGATAGATATCCGGCACCGAATGAAGGCATATAGACTTGCGATCGAAGTTCAGAAGGAATTATCGGTAAAATAGCGGAGACAATGAAATCACTGAAAGCAATAGGAAAGTCTGTTCTGATGCCATTTCAAAAGGTTTTTCATTCTATTCGATTTTTAGCTTTGTTCATTTGTTGGTTACTATTTTTAGGAATCATTATCACAAACAATTCACTGAAAAGCTTGCTCAATGATTTTTATGAGGAATATTCGATATCATATATTCTGACGTACAGACTCAATCAAGATGTCCTGGAAAATTATTTCGGTTTTCTGCGATCGAGGGGGGTCTCCATGATCACCCAAATGCACTGGAATTACTATATAGGTTGAGGTCGTTAATACTAGGACAGAATGAGGTCGTTTTTTCTGATCACGGAAACGGTGAACAGGATTCTAGTCCTAGCATTTCGACGACAGAAGATTGTTTAGGTTCGCAGTGCTTTCAGGGAGTAGTAATGCCTCATCAGACTGATGTAGTTCGCGAAGACTTTGAAATTGATCTTAATGACGCTGCGTTCGATGGGCTTGAAAATCTTGCGGGCTACTTATGTTACAGATTAGGGAAGGATGGATTAATATCCTCTAATGATTTATCACATACTTACACGTGGGTTGATCATTTGAGCCAAGGTGAACCTTCATAGTAATTTATGGGTGAAATAGGGCAATTAAAGGGTATTTTGAACGCCATAAATGGAGACAAAATTTGCATCAAAAAAATATTTGGAAAACTTAATGGACCACAGCAAACGCATAAAAGGTCGAAAAAGTCAAAATGTTATTTTTCAAATGCAGAATGCATGTTCGGATACGGAATTTGAATAAAAGTCTTGCCAATGCAGCTAAAACGAGAAAAAAAAAATTTCAAAAAAATTGTTAAATAAATTTTGAAACAAACGTCCAGACATTCTGTCATGAATATTTAGTTTGAACTACCACATACATGTTTTATTACATATGCATAACAACCATATTTAATTAATATAGTTTTAGGTATTCCCTAAAAAAAATCAATTCGCCTCTTGAAAATATTTTTATTTGCTCTGTCTTCAACATCGAATTTGGTATCTTTCAAAGAATCTCATACCGATACGGTTTTGTTTAATAATCAAGAGTTCAAGTCCTCTCGTCTTTCAAGTCGTTAATGTATTTTTTCAATTATGAAGTATCAACATGAAAGAACATGAAGAAACCTATCGCGAGAAGCTTCCTTTCCAACTGTATGTGACGTCAGTCAGTGATGCGCGAACAGAACGAAAATGGGGTTTCTAAAGGACATATCTTGTAACTATTTGTATCATGCTGCGGGCCCCTATCAGCTCTACGTCAAATACGACACGATGCCCTATTGGGTAGACTGTGGCGAGCGAGCAGAGCTCGGGGACGCGTGGAATTGAATCGAATGATCGCCGGAGTGCCTGGCCCACCTTCGACCCGACCTGTTGGTTACCGACGAAGCTACGAAAAGGGTGGCGTTCATCGACATGGCCGTCGCCTTTGAAAACCGATTCGGGGCACTAAGAGCCGCCCGCGAAGAAATGATCGCAAAATACAATCAACTCGCTGAACATCTACGTTCCAAAGGATATATACTGTGGTTGTGGACGCTTGCATCGTGGCAGCCCTTGGTGAAGACGTCTTGGCGATGCTACACGTTAGTAGTTGGTTCACCGAGACCATGAGACAGCTCATCGTCTCGGAAACCATCGCATGGTCTCGCAACATGTTTCCGGAATCCCCCAACCCACCGTACACCAGTCCTTGCCCCAACACAATGTGCGCGAGTGAGAAAGTGACTCGGTATTACTGTATGCTTTTCCGTTCATGTGTCGTAGATTGCAGTACGTTCCCACAGAGTCATATTTTTGGATAGGAAAGTAGAATTACGTGCCGGGATGAGCCCACGGTTACACAATGGATTGTCGTTCCACTTCCGTCTAGCACGAGGAGGATTTTTATGTCTCTAGAGAAGCTCTTGGAGCGGACTTAAAGATGGTCGAGCTTTAATTAGTAAGGCTTTACTGTAGAGCACCGTGAAATTTGACATTTCTCGGACGCTAAATGTCTCATTCCGCACTATTTTTGCCAATCGACTGAATCCCATTCTGGAGAATGTGCACCAGGAGCAAGGAGAGCGAATTACTTATCTTAAGAAGTCGAATGTGCAACATGTGTGTCACTCAGCGCGCCGGAAGAAATGCACAACGGTGATCTCTCATTGCCCTGTGAGCGCGTTTTGTTTCCGTGTGATTCCCGACCGTTGTGCAAACAGTAAATCGTTCAATGAGTCGGTGTACATTATGAACCCCGATCAATTGCAACATGTATCACCGAATCGATCGCACAGCCGGAAGCGGAAGCGATATACAGATTCCTGGGCGAAAAATCAAACGAAACAGGAACAGCACAGTGGAGAGGGGAAACTTCCAAAAATCGACTGCAATCATACGGAGGACTCAGTCATCTGCAAGGCCCGGCGACTCATTAAAGTATCAAGATACCGACAAAACCCGAGAAGATGCCTTCATAAAGTAGCTTGTGAGTATCGAATGCGTCCAAAGGCAGAGACCTCGAGCGGATTCACAAAAAAAAAGAACGCTCACAGCGATGTATGCTATACGGTTGCCATAAGGTGCCGACAATGTGAAAGTTTGCGCTTTAGCCTTCCGGAGCATCCTTGGCGTGGGCTTTCGGCGTGTCTACAATCTCGTGCAGTACGCGTTTAAGGAGAAGGAGTCACGGCCAGAGAGAAGAGGACGCCATCGATACAGCACCGAACACGAAGAGAAAAAGGAGCTCATCCGAAGACACATCGAAAGCTTCCCATGCAAGGAGTCTCACTATGCGCGTACCAAGGCACCGAACCGCCAATATTTGTCAAGTCTGTTGAATGTAGCGAAGATGCCATTCCCTTTTCCATATAGTGCCTTTCTCGTTTTTAAGTTGTGGTGACTCTCAGACGCCACGCGAGTCCCAACGCTATAAGTCGAGGCGCGAGTTAAGGAACATCCTGTACAATAAGTAATAGGAACCAATACTGCTGACCGCGTTTAACCCATCAGCGGAAACGCATCGGCGATTCAGCAGCGGAGGTTATATTATTCCGCGTGAACTTTTTATCGGGGATTATTGTATTCGCTTTCGTAGTAGTTAGACGTGCATTTGTATTTGAAATAAATAAATTCGTTTTTAAAAATCAATTTCGGTTTTTGGGAAACATAATTCGCGCGCCCTAGATGGTTAAGTGATCTCCAAACATTCATAAATGAACACGTCGATACCGATAGCCACGATCCTACACTCATTTTGAAGAAGCAGTGAAGCCCTCATCGTTATTGCTGTGACCCTTTCCATCTTGCTGAAGATTTGGAAGAAAATTTCGATGAAGAAAGCATGCGGCTCCAGCATATGTAGCAGGTTATCTGACTAATTAAGTGTTGAAAAAATTGAATTGTGAACTGTGTCGGCAACACTTTACATCGTCTACAGAAGAACAATCATTCATTTACTGTGCAAAAATACTTTCAAACAAGTAGTGAAGTGAAGCTCAATATAGAAAGAATTCTTTATGAACAAAGTTTGAAGGCCCTAACTACAAAAGGCGGAATTAGATACAAAAATCTGAAATTTGGAAATATTTTGCCATAATCAATAGAGACAAGGCAAAATGTGATTATTGTGCGAGTATATCAAGTTATAGTGGACGGCTAAAAAAATCCATCCTACAGTGCCAATGCAACAACCGGTATTACTTTCAAAACTTTCATTGAGTGTTCCTCACGAATCTGATCTACAAATTAGCGCTGCACAAGTAATACATAATTCTGATCAGGATAGCAGTCCCTCAACATCAACACAACTCGCATTAACAGAATCAACACATCGTTCCATACAATTGACGATGGACAATTTCGCAAAATCCACTAGGGCGTAGTTTTCATAGATTTAAGGGTACAATTACAAATACTTTTTACATACAGAGGAAAATTCTAAATTAAAGTGTGCAAGTTTCAGAAGTCCAGGCTTATAACTAACTAGGGATGTTACGAATATTCTATTCGGTTCCAATGTCGGATCTTTCAATTTCGGTTATTTCAAGTCGGAAGGTATTAGTCAAGTGCGAGCCAAGGTCTTTGATCAGGTGGATTTTATTTCGGCTCTTTGAGTATCAAAATGTCATAAACATCAATTATGTCGATGGCCATTTCCTCCTTGAGGCGAGATAATATGCGATGAGTCGAACTTCATTAGGGTTTCATGCAACATCAGATTCCAGCTGCTCTCTCTTTGTTTGAGGCCATATAGCGATTCACCTAGTAAACCTTTTTTCAATTAAGACGGCATTTATTTTGCTCTGTTACGAATATTGCTCTTTTGGGCTGCGATTCTCTTAGTATTGTATCCATCACTATTTTGGCTTATCAATCCTTGACCAATTGTAGTTCTTCAGAATTGATGGTATTTGTTCCTCAATTCCAACTGTCGACGACGCTCATGCAAGCTTCATTGGAATTTCTGATAACATGACCTTTTACCCTATTTCTGCAGAAACTGCTTCTGGGGTCTTCCACGACAACCTGCTCTCGATAGTCTAGGTCTTCATCAACCTCGCCTGGTCATATGGGAAAATGAATGTTCCTCGTTGCATCTTCTTTCGTGTTCTGTTTTGTCAGGGTCGATAACCGACATAACTTCAACTCCATCTTTCCGTCTTTATGGTCGCTTTTGGTGTTTGGGAAAATGTTTTCAATAGTGGTCGTTTTCCTTCCTTTTTAGTCAAATCTGACCCCCCATATTTATGACTATTTTCATCCTGACGGGACCAAATTCGATATCCTTTTCGATCGTTTTCATACCCAGCGAAAATCCCATATCTTCTTATCAGGTTCTTTATCTAAATTCACAACCTTTGAATCGAACACTCTAAGACGGCTCAACATGGGAACCTTCCGGTTTATACTTCATGCAAATTTAACGCATTCGACATCCTGGAGGGTCTCACCTCAAAAAAAGATGGAAACTCGGATTCAATCGATACACATCTGGCCATTTCTTAGGAGTGATCGATTTTTTCAATCCGCTACACCGCTTTGCTCGGGGCTATAGGGAACCGTCAATTGCCTTGCAATAGCTCGGAAATCTATTTCATTAAATTTGTCTACCGTATCAAAAAAGCGAATTCACATGTTTCAATATATTGCCCTCATCGCTAAATCCGTGAACGAAGATGTTGAAGAAGAAAAGATTTTACTCACAATTTCTTTTAGACTCCCACTTCTTCCAATTACGTGTCTTCGAGAGTTTTTGGTACCCGATTTCGGTATTGATAATGAAGAAAGGTTTGAGAGATCGAGTTTCGTAAAATTATTTTACGATAAATCCTCGGTTAAGAAGATAGATTTTACCAAAAGTGCTCTGTCCCGAAAACACCTAATATTTCAGAAAATTATCAACATTTCTTGCTAAAAATAACTAATACCAAACGTTTATTAACTGTTGTTTTATGTGATACCTTTAAGTTATAAAACCATAAAAGCAAAAAAGTCGGGTATTGTGGAATGACAAAAGTTAAATAAACGTGTTGGGACTTGTTACCGCGATGCCCAGTACGTCACAGAGGGTGGGGAACATTTGTGTGTCGCTTTCAACAATCATCTTTGTTAGGAGACAGAACCGCTGCCGCTCTAGAATTGTAAAGACGTGTCGTAAATAGTTTTTAAAAATATAACGGATTTTCAACACAGTGACTTTTTAATAAATCCCAGTCGCAACATATGATATCCGGCCCGAAGGACCAAAATGTTTATTCAAAGAGCTGGAAAAGAAGTGTTAGAGTTGCTTTATGATATTACATAAGCAACTCCGACTGATCTATTTCTCAACTCGCCCTATGATGTCCGGCCGATTTGTCACCTTAAAAAATACATTACACGAATAAAATGTTCTAACGTTAACCTATAACTAAAATATCATCATCAAATTCACAAAAGAAATAGTTATTGGAAAATTTGAAAACTTCTCGATGGTTTTTTTCAATTTTCCGGCATCCAATCGATAGACTTTTTTAAGAACTATGAATTTCTAATTCAACTCTTCCTATGAGAAATTAATTGCGACAAAATCCATTCTTACTTTTGCGAATTTGTAAGATTAACATCGACTTGCCATAAAAGTTTCTACTTTCTAGATTGATTGGATTATTATCACGTATACTAAGTTATAGAGCTTCAATGTAGTAGACCAGATCCGAGGAAAACTCATACAAACGAGATGTATCGCCTAAATCTAATGAGAACAAACCTCTCCGCAAGATCTTAGAATTGTGAAAATATATTGAAAGAATTTGAAATGTTGGCGACCGTTCAGTTTTCAGCAACTGGGATGGTTTTACAAGCTACTGGGGATTTTCTAGGAGTGGATAAATCTACGGCGAGCCGTTTTATCCCAAATGCCATGTGGAAATGAGATCAACAAAGTAAAGAAGGTTTTTTTAACATATCCAACTTTCCAAAGTGCATTACGCACATTGAAATATAGCCTCCCGGTGGTGAAATTAGATTTAAGATAAGCTTTAAGTGTCAAAGGGACATTATCTTATCATTGTATGATACCAATAACGGAAAAGAAAGCAAAAGCAAAGCATTTTTCTTCACAGAAAAATTCTATTGATGTCAAAGTTATGAAGTGGTTGACAATGTAACGGATGTATGCTGTTCAAGTTGGGTTTATACGATATTATTGCATTATCTTCGTATACGAACATGGCATTGTAATTATATATGTTAATCTCTCGTGCGACCATCATTTATTCATCACCAAGAGATAGACTACGTCGGTTTCTATGGAAGAAAACATGAGAAATTGAATATGAATGTGGTGAAGAGGATGCTTGGAGAGATATTAGATAATTAATCGTCGCCCATTGTTCGATTTTTTCTTTCAATTCACAAATAGAATAAATCGAAACAAAAAGTCGATGTTAAACGCGAAATTTGACCTGTTCGACGGAATCCTCGACTGGTAATATGATACGGCCTCCTGAAATTTGTTAATGGGTCACACGAGATAAGCGGTCCTTTGCTGTATTTCTTATTTACGACCGCACCGCCTCGGTACGGCAATTAGCTTGCTGCCTCGAACGTATCTGGACGCACCTTAATGCGCATAGGTCCAGTTTTTCATATTTTGATATAGTTTTTGCGTCTCATAGAATTCCTAAGCGTACCTACCTACCTATACACCGAACTGTTACACCTAACTACTCCGTGAAATAGCGCTAAGTCCTAGCTGCAAGACGCAAGAGTTGCAGGATATGTCTTGTTCTTGCTCAAGTCTTGCACGGTCAGTTTTGGTCTTGGTCTTGCTAAAATAGAAATGTTCTTGGTCTTGGTCTTGCAAACAAGAACAAGACCAAGACTGCAAGACCAAGACTGAATTTGGGCAACACTACTCATTTTCTAATGCGCCCAACACTAACACAACAACGGAATAGAATTATCACAAATATTATTTCTTCAATCCATTAAAAGAGAATTTTGGGAAATTTAGGACAATTTTGTTCTATTTATTTTTTCTGTTTAGAAATTTCGTATTTTGAAGAATTTTCATCTATATCTTTAGCGAAAGCATTTTATTTTGACTTTCTTCACCAAAAGTTGGCTCCACTTGCCGCAACGAGCTAGCGCGGAAATAGTCTTCCTGCCCCATCGAAGGAGGCTGCGAACTGCTTCCGATCGCTGACAAAATGGACGCTCTCATAGTGGCGCACACGTTTCGCATGCTCACCTCATCGGACCAGACAGTGGCTGAACTGTCACTGGCGCCCATATCTAGCGCAGTAACCGAAAAACTACGTCGGTTTCCATCCGAACAAGACCTGGCTGACTTTCTCTCCGGTAGGGCCGAAGGAGATTTCGCCAGACTAAACCACCAAGTCGTCACTTTCTGGTCCACAGCTCGATCCGCTTTTGCCGCCTCCAAAGGAGGCATGGAGGTTGGACTTGGGACTCTTTGGAGAACCGCTTGGCCATCCGATGTCGAGCTCATCGCGACACAGCCGCCGGCCCACCGATAACGGTCCGTCGTCGGCAAGAAAACACGTCATCTCCTCTCTGCGACGAGCGACGATCGCTCATTACTCCCAGCCAAACGTGACTAAGGCAAGGTGTACAAACCGACCTCTCGGTACACCGTGTGCAATCACTTCTTAAGAAGCGGTAGCTTCACGAGGTTCGCGGTTTGGCGTTTCGTTCACTGGGCAAGACTCGATCTTCTCCTGCTAAACGGGGCGATACGTTGGCAAAGAATATCTACATACTGTATGTAGATATTCTTTGACGTTGGGGAGAAGAAGATCGCGCGACTAACGAAATCCTGCGGCATGTTATCCAACACTGCGGGCCCATGATACGAAGACTTATAAGATTTGTCCAAAGAATATCTACATACTGAACAAGAATTTACGTATAAAATCAGATTTTTGTGACCTTAAGCAACTTTGGCGAACCTGCGCACTAACAAAACGTGAAATGTACGGATTCAGGAATATATTCGAATTGGTTATCGTTAATTTAAAAAGGATGGAAACAAATTAGACATAAAGTTTTGATTTCTGATTAACACAATAAGTTTTGAACGAAGAAGAACCATTCATCTCACGTAACTTTGGAACATATTTCTGTCGTCCCCTTAAATCCGGTCCTGGCAAGTTTTAAAGGTGTTGTAGGGCCAAAGTAAAATCTTATTTTTCATTGGCGCGAAATCAGCTGCTCATGTCAATCCGTTTTATTTGGTGAAGCTGCGCACTAAAAATTCGATACGAATTTTGCGTGGGAGTGACGCTTCTTGTTCAGTATGTAGATATTCTTTGATATGTCCTTACGCCAGTCCTGTGCAAGCATTCAGCGTGAACAGTAAAATTAGAGATCCTGAAAGCCAGCGTTCGAGACACCCGCAGCAGTTAACCTGAGTCCCTGCAGGCCTAGCCAAGTGCCAATCACTACGGTTCTATTCTCTTTCTACAATCGTTAACGCTTGCAAATATTAACGACCCCAAATATTAACCAAAAATCAACTAAATTCACCATGGACTGATACAACTTCAAAGTTAGATTATAGGGATGGGAAAAAATATTGGACCAAATTCAAACTCTTAACCGGTCAAAAATCAAAACCTACTTCATACCTCACTTACATAAATGGCAGATTCATTAATGAAAATCAAGAAAAATCAGAGCTCTTCAAACAACATCTAGAAAAAATGTTCAGAATACCTAGCAATCAATCAACAGAAAACGCTTTATTTGACGGACTTGAAACCTATAAGAAACTACTCTTGCATAACGACATTAATATCGAACTGAACGGCTCCTCCCCCTTCGGTACAAAAATATCCTCAAGGAAATTGAACAAATCATCAGAACAGAGAAAAATACAGCACCAGGGATAGACGAAATACCAAGAGCACCCCCACGCCACCTCCCCCTTAACGTTTTAAATTCCCTACTCAATATCTACAACCGGTGTCTGCAACTATGCTACTATCCCCTAGAGTGGAAAGTAGCAAATACTGTGATGATACCAAAACCCTATAAGGTATTAACAAACCCCGACAATTACCGACCAATTTCTTTACTAAGCGTGTTGGGAAAAGTTTTCGAACGGATCCTATGCGAACGGATGAAGGAATTCGTCGGTTCCCGCGAGATCATCCCAGTATTCCAACACGGTTTTCGCTCCTCTCACTCCAGACAAGACCCGTTAATCCAATTACATACTGACACTACAATAGCAGTCAACGAAGGAAAATGCACCCTCGGGGACTTCCTTAACATACAGAGAGCTTTTGACAAGGTATGGCACGCTGGCCTAATTTACTAACTAAAAAGAACGGGATTCCCTCTTGGATTCCAGAAAGTAATACTTCCATATTTAACTGATCGAAAAATTAGAGTCAAGACCGATGATTCCTTTTCAAACGTTCTTTTCCCAAATTCAGGCGTCCCCCAAGGTTCGCTAATTTCTCCTTTCCTTTACTCCATTTTCGTCCACGATATGCCAGCACATATACACATAAAATGCGTTCTTTTTGCAGACGACACCGCAATCTGGGCCACAAGAAGATCCGCAACGGAGGCAGCCAACGCCATACAGCAACACCTTGACATCTTAGGAGAATGGGCACGACGATGGCTAATTTCCCCCAACCATCAAAAAACCCAAGTTATTCTTTTCCATCACCCGCACAAGAAAAAGTGCCCCAAATTTTCGAAACATGATATCGTCCTCGAACTCTGCGGACAACACCTCTCACTCCAAGAGGAAATTCTCTATCTAGGAATTACCTTCCATGAAAATCTGAATTGGCGTTTCGATATCAAACAAACTCTCAAAAAAGTTAGAAATAGAGCAAATCTGTTATATCCACTTGAGGGCAAAATTCGGGGCTGCTCACCCCAAACTCTCATCCACACCTATAAAGCATCCATCAGACCCGTAATTGCATACAGATCCCTAATCTACCCGGCTTCACCAAAACATCTGACTGACTCCTTTTCTTCTTTCGAAAGAAAATTATTCCGCCTCAATTATAGGTTCCCTTCATCCGAAATTTACACTCTAATCGGTTTTCCGCCTCTATCGCAACATCTCCAAAAACTTCAAAGTTCATATGCGATCCGCACCATAAACGGTCCCAATTCAGTCACCCGACAGACCCTACTCTCCTGCTGGAATTCGCGGGGTCAAACAATCTGCCGAAAGCCAAAGAACTACCATTTCCTCCTCCCTGGATTCTTCAAAGCGTCAAAAAACCAACCGCTGTAATCCTCGACCAACTGGAACGAATACCGCTGCTCCTTAGATGACGTGCCAACAACTACTAGGACTCACCAATTATTTATATTTCATAAACGAACACGAAAATATCAATTGTGAACTGCGTGATCGGAGATTTTGCTGTGGTTTTCTCCGGTCCCTGCCGATAGCATGCTCGGACGCAGTGCACAAAGTCGGCCCACAGGGCAACTTTTCCAAATTAACTCGCATTGTAACTGGTTAATTTATCAACCAGAGTAAATCCAGGGTTAAGGAAGGTCAAGCGACCTTATAACAGCCCAAACAGTAATGAGAATTTAAGTATCAAATGTAAACCAAACCTCTAAGAAACAATAAACGTTTTTGATCGATTGATTGATTGTCCTTACGCACTGGCTCCTCCCACCTGACTTTAAGTGATTATAAGAAGTACCGTCATCGATCGTGCATAAAATCTCATTGAGAACTCGAAGCAAAGTGAGTAATTTTGAATTTTAATTTTGAATTCAATTCAAGAAAAATTTTTGACAAGAATTGTCAAAATTGAAATAATTGTCAGGAACATATTTCTTGACTCTTTTGTAACGAAATTTCGATCTAAAGCTTCAATACAACATCATTGTCGAGAAAAGGATATAAATTAATGAATAACCTGTCAATTATATTTGGAAATAACTAATAACAAAATTATTGGAATGGATTTGGCGATAGTACATCAAACAATCATTCGAATACAATATGTACTGACTTACCTTTCGCGCAGCATTGCTGCCCACTTTGTACGTCAGGAAACCTTGAAATTTTTACATTTGTCTCTAAAAGATGTTTTATTCCACTTAAAAATAAAACATGCATCAGATAAAACCATCTTCAGATGCCGAAAATATCTTCAACGTGAATCAGACAATCATCGATCTATTCTTGGACACACAAGTCGATGTAAAGGCCCAATAAGATCGTCCGGTGATTATAAACTTGCAAGTTTAAATTTACAACTAAGGCCTTTCGCTCCATACAAGATCTCAGCATCCACAATTGAGAAATAAGACAATTGAGAACCGTTCTTCCCAAAAACGAGAAATAGATACAATGATAACGGATGGTCTTTAGATGACGATAAGCTCCTTACCGAACTATTCCAAAGACATCAAAATGATCCAAAATATACGAAATTATAAAAAGATTTTTTCCCCATAAATCTATTAAACAAATACGGGATAAAAATCATATATGAATAAACAAAAAAATCAATACGGAATAAATACTCTCAAAATCGCCATATTCAAGAAATTTCTAAATTATTAAAAATTTTAAAGAATGGCAAAACAACATTATTACGTGAAGAGATTGATGAAAAATACGAAGTTTTCGTAGCCGAATTGAAAAGTACCACTTCAGATCAAAATCTCGTTAATCAAGACTCCAATAATCAACAAAATTTGAATTCTATGAGAGGGGAAAATCAGCTCCATTATACGACAAAAAAAAAGAAAAACTATAAAAAATTCCAATTTGCCTATACTCAAAATCTGTTCGAAAAATCGCCCGACTATCTAGCAAAATGTGTCATCAATGATACAGATATTCTAGGTAAAAAAGGTATTCACGTCGACGACCAAATAATAACATCCACTTACAATGATAACAATTCAAATTCTGATATTTCTCATCTTTATGATGAAGAGGAAACATTCAATCGAATAACTGAATTGAACGTCATCAAAATCGAAGATGTATCTGACTTCATTAAGACAGCTAAAAATGGAGCTAAAGGACTAGATAACATTGGTAAAAACGACCTAAATTCTAAATTGAATAAAATTATTCTTACTCTTTGGTTCAATTTTATAACTCTCTCTGGAATAATACCTACTAGTTGGGGAAAAAATCGTCAATGAGAGAGTCAATACCGACTGTTCGTATGTTATTCGCACGGGAATCATAGCGCTTTGAATTTTTTTCCTGTTTGCGATGCTGGATTTTTCAAACATGTAAAATGTAGATGATTTTGGGAGCAGAATAACTCAGACATACTCTGCCTGAACATTTGGCCGGAAAAGATTGATATTCAATCGGTTTAAGACGTTATAAATGAACTGGAAATGATGTTTCCTCAGCGGTCGATTTTAACAATGTTCAAGATGTAATAAGCCAGTGAGGCAAAATATCTATGAATAAAATGCGCACTGTAATTGTTGATTTTTTTAACCGATTGATTTCAGATACTCTTTATCGCGATTCAGCACAGAACGTTTAGTTTTTAATTATTCGGATTTTTCATTCAAGAAATTTCGATTTTTTCGAGAAAAATTTACACCGAATAATCTGCAACCCGAAATCTTATAAAATTCGTGGAAAAGAGAATACTGTATTTTGGGTGAATATTGTTATGTGATCCAACCCTGTGTGTTGTTATGTGATCCAACCCTGTGGTACTGACCGGATACTAAAATACAGAATCGAAATAATCGTTCATTACACTTGATGCATTCGTTGTATAATCTCATCAAGTGCCACTCAAGCAATCGAAAATGAAGAGTGGTTCTCGCTCGTCACTTGACAATTAGCAGAAGTGTTATTGCAGAATAATCGAGTACGAAGATGCGCGTAGCATTACAACAATCAGATTTATAGATTCATCCAGTTGTACGTGCATAAACTCCGTTTCAATTAATTTTTTTTTTTTTATTAAGTGGTTCCAGGTTGTAAAAATATAATTATATCAATACGAGTTTCAATTATTGTTAGTTTATTCGAG
Source organism: Novius pumilus (assembly GCA_020654155.1). Classification (NCBI taxonomy): domain Eukaryota; kingdom Metazoa; phylum Arthropoda; class Insecta; order Coleoptera; family Coccinellidae; genus Novius; species Novius pumilus. The sequence continues at coordinate 58,045 of JAIFOV010000131.1, forward strand.
ATAATGCTTGACGTAAAGTTTACAACCCTCTGTTTGGTTTTTAACTGAAATGCATCATACAGGTATTGATAAATAACTGTAAACAGTCCGTTTGAAACCTTAGTAATTTTATTTTATCTGCATGATTATTCGTTTTGCTATCACTTCAAATTTCGCGCAAAGAATTTTTATAAGAAATTTAAAATGTTTTGAAGGATTGAATTTCAGTCCAACGAATTTAGATTGAAGTTTTGACTACCGTTCAGTTTGAACAACCCCTTGGGAATTGAGTGAGTCCTCGTTGAGTTTTAGTGATTCATTTTGTCGTTACATTCGATCATTCGTTGAATTACTTTTTGAATTCAACTTCATCTGCAAAATATCAAATTCCTTACATTTCCTTCCAACAAACTAATTGCGGAAGCTTGGAAATTGATTCTCGTCGGAAAGGCAAAATGAATTTGGCAACTTCAAGAATTTGTGGAAAACATTTCAAAAAGACGACTTCGTTATCAATTTGAAGTATCAAACAAAAATTTTCGGGGTTTGTTGCCATTCCATCGCAAGATCTCCCAAACACTGAAGAATCTTCTTCAGTTGTTTCATGGCGAACTAAACGGTTTAAGAAAAGGACTAATAAAGAATTTGTGAATGAAATTTCATCTGAACATTCCGAACAGACTGGGTATGTAATTTTCCTATACTTACGAATTCAGTATATTTACAAAGTAATAATTTTAATTTGTTGTATAGAAAAAATGTTACCGAAAATACAAATGTTCAAAGCGCATATGTTGACGAATCGACGAGTGGAAATACTCAGGATAAAAAGTAAATGAAAATCTTTTTGAAGCAAATCTATTTTCGAACGGGTTTCAGGTTAAACATCGAAACCGAAAGTTGTGATCAATTAGTTAAACTTATCGAAAAATTAGAAAACCAACTGAGCAGCGTTCAAACTCTATTTACTGCGGCAATGTAAAAATCTCCGTAATCCAAAATACGGGCACGTTGTTCATTTCGAGACATTAGCAGGGCTGGCCCCGATTGTATAGACCATTGTTGAAGAAAAACTATCCTTTTCCTGCAGTTTCAACATTACGAAACTGGTTAGCAAAGTCAAAATCATCCCGGAATACAGAAAAATATTTTTAATATCATTCAGAACGAGGATATGTGATTGGAAGAACAAATTTGTGGTCTTCCTTTCGACGAGATGAAACTAAGAACGGAATATATGTATGACAAAGTTGGTGATGAAACATTGAAGCTTTGTAATTACTCTCAAGTAATGATGATACGAGGATTGATAGGACAATGGATGCAACCGTTTTTTTTTTCGATTATAATTGCAAGGTTACAAAAGAATTATTATTCGACCCGACTAATTATTTAGAAATATCAGGTGAGAAATTGGAATCTTGTACCTGACATATATGAACAATATCTAATCCTTGTAGGATTCAGAGTTCTTGAAGTATTAAGCGATCTAGGAGGAACTAATAGGAGTTTGCACAGAAAACTTGTTATTACTATCGAAAGAACGTTTTTTATCAATCCTTCTAACAATCGAAAAGTTTACGTTTTTGTCGATTGTTGAGAATTCATATCTAATGACGCAACATGTGAGTTTTTCTGTGACTCTACTCGCGCGGTAACGTCGCACAAGAAGAGCGACGTGGCAGTGGGTAAGAGAGTAGCAGCGGGTATTATTATTAGAGAACGCTGAGTTTTATTAACAGTCATCGGAATAAAGTGCGAGTTCAATTGGAATAAAGCGTTTGTTAAATTAAACTGTGTGATTGCCGATTGGCCGCAGTGGTAGTTCCAAAATAGTTTCCTCTCCGATAAAACAAGGAATTCTTTATCGGTACTGGTATCGGTAAATTAAACACCGATGTTCCACACCTTCTGAAATTAGTAAGGAATAATTTTGCCGATTGGTGAAAAAATATTTAAAAAACATAATCGAGCAAATAATAGACATCAATAGTAAATCGGACTTCCGATTGACTCATAAAATTTCGAAAGAAGATTTGAACTGTAAAGATGTGAGGAGACAAAAAGTCAAGCTGGTGGCAAAATTATTCTCCCATACAATTTCATGTGCTATAACGACAAGTGGAATGAAAACTGGGAAACTTGTGCAGATTTCTTCAAGGTGGTACGTTCAGTTTCAGTCATATTCAAAATGTATTGGTACCTATTAAGTAAAACTCCACAATTCTGAATAGGTTAACTATTGATTCGATTTCCTCAATGTAAGGGTTCCAGAGATAGATATCCGGCACCGAATGAAGGCATATAGACTTGCGATCGAAGTTCAGAAGGAATTATCGGTAAAATAGCGGAGACAATGAAATCACTGAAAGCAATAGGAAAGTCTGTTCTGATGCCATTTCAAAAAGGTTTTTTCATTCTATTCGATTTTTAGCTTTGTTCATTTGTTGGTTACTATTTTTAGGAATCATTATCACAAACAATTCACTGAAAAGCTTGCTCAATGATTTTTATGAGGAATATTCGATATCATATATTCTGACGTACAGACTCAATCAAGATGTCCTGGAAAATTATTTCGGTTTTCTGCGATCGAGGGGGGTCTCCATGATCACCCAAATGCACTGGAATTACTATATAGGTTGAGGTCGTTAATACTAGGACAGAATGAGGTCGTTTTTTCTGATCACGGAAACGGTGAACAGGATTCTAGTCCTAGCATTTCGACGACAGAAGATTGTTTAGGTTCGCAGTGCTTTCAGGGAGTAGTAATGCCTCATCAGACTGATGTAGTTCGCGAAGACTTTGAAATTGATCTTAATGACGCTGCGTTCGATGGGCTTGAAAATCTTGCGGGCTACTTATGTTACAGATTAGGGAAGGATGGATTAATATCCTCTAATGATTTATCACATACTTACACGTGGGTTGATCATTTGAGCCAAGGTGAACCTTCATAGTAATTTATGGGTGAAATAGGGCAATTAAAGGGTATTTTGAACGCCATAAATGGAGACAAAATTTGCATCAAAAAAAAAAATATTTGGAAAACTTAATGGACCACAGCAAACGCATAAAAGGTCCCGAAAAAGTCAAAATGTTATTTTTCAAATGCAGAATGCATGTTCGGATACGGAATTTGAATAAAAGTCTTGCCAATGCAGCTAAAACGAGAAAAAATTTCAAAAAATTGTTAAATAAATTTTGAAACAAACGTCAGACATTCTGTCATGAATATTTAGTTTGAACTACCACATACATGTTTTATTACATATGCATAACAACCATATTTAATTAATATAGTTTTAGGTATTCCCTTAAAAAAATCAATTCGCCTCTTGAAAATATTTTTATTTGCTCTGTCTTCAACATCGAATTTGGTATCTTTCAAAGAATCTCATACCGATACGGTTTTGTTTAATAATCAAGAGTTCAAGTCCTCTCGTCTTTCAAGTCGTTAATGTATTTTTCAATTATGAAGTATCAACATGAAAGAACATGAAGAAACCTATCGCGAGAAGCTTCTTTCCAACTGTATGTGACGTCAGTCAGTGATGCGCGAACAGAACGAAAATGGGGTTTCTAAAGGACATATCTTGTAACTATTTGTATCATGCTGCGGGCCCCTATCAGCTCTACGTCAAATACGACACGATGCCCTATTGGGTAGATGTGGCGAGCGAGCAGAGCTCGGGGACGCGTGGAATTGAATCGAATGATCGCCGGAGTGCCTGGCCCACCTTCGACCCGACCTGTTGGTTACCGACGAAGCTACGAAAAGGGTGGCGTTCATCGACATGGCCGTCGCCTTTGAAAACCGATTCGGGGCACTAAGAGCCGCCCGCGAAGAAATGATCGCAAAATACAATCAACTCGCTGAACATCTACGTTCCAAAGGATATATACTGTGGTTGTGGACGCTTGCATCGTGGCAGCTTGGTGAAGACGTCTTGGCGATGCTACACGTTAGTAGTTGGTTCACCGAGACCATGAGACAGCTCATCGTCTCGGAAACCATCGCATGGTCTCGCAACATGTTTCCGGAATCCCCCAACCCACCGTACACCAGTCCTTGCCCCAACACAATGTGCGCGAGTGAGAAAGTGACTCGGTATTACTGTATGCTTTTCCGTTCATGTGTCGTAGATTGCAGTACGTTCCCACAGAGTCATATTTTTGGATAGGAAAGTAGAATTACGTGCCGGGATGAGCCCACGGTTACACAATGGATTGTCGTTCCACTTCCGTCTAGCACGAGGAGGATTTTTATGTCTCTAGAGAAGCTCTTGGAGCGGACTTAAAGATGGTCGAGCTTTAATTAGTAAGGCTTTACTGTAGAGCACCGTGAAATTTGACATTTCTCGGACGCTAAATGTCTCATTCCGCACTATTTTTGCCAATCGACTGAATCCCATTCTGGAGAATGTGCACCAGGAGCAAGGAGAGCGAATTACTTATCTTAAGAAGTCGAATGTGCAACATGTGTGTCACTCAGCGCGCCGGAAGAAATGCACAACGGTGATCTCTCATTGCCCTGTGAGCGTTTTGTTTCCGTGTGATTCCCGACCGTTGTGCAAACAGTAAATCGTTCAATGAGTCGGTGTACATTATGAACCCCGATCAATTGCAACATGTATCACCGAATCGATCGCACAGCCGGAAGCGGAAGCGATATACAGATTCCTGGGCGAAAAATCAAACGAAACAGGAACAGCACAGTGGAGAGGAAACTTCCAAAATCGACTGCAATCATACGGAGGACTCAGTCATCTGCAAGGCCCGGCGACTCATTAAAGTATCAAGATACCGACAAAACCCGAGAAGATGCCTTCAAAGTAGCTTGTGAGTATCGAATGCGTCCAAAGGCAGAGACCTCGAGCGGATTCACAAAAAAGAACGCTCACAGCGATGTGTGCTATACGGTTGCCAGAAGGTGCCGACAATGTGAAAGTTTGCGCTTTAGCCTTCCGGAGCATCCTTGGCGTGGGCTTTCGGCGTGTCTACAATCTCGTGCAGTACGCGTTTAAGGAGAAGGAGTCACGGCCAGAGAGAAGAGGACGCCATCGATACAGCACCGAACACGAAGAGAAAAGGAGCTCATCCGAAGACACATCGAAAGCTTCCCATGCAAGGAGTCTCACTATGCGCGTACCAAGGCACCGAACCGCCAATATTTGTCAAGTCTGTTGAATGTAGCGAAGATGCCATTCCCTTTTCCATATAGTGCCTTTCTCGTTTTTAAGTTGTGGTGACTCTCAGACGCCACGCGAGTCCTAACGCTATAAGTCGAGGCGCGAGTTAAGGAACATCCTGTACAATAAGTAATAGGAACCAATACTGCTGACCGCGTTTAACCCATCAGCGGAAACGCATCGGCGATTCAGCAGCGGAGGTTATATTATTCCGCGTGAACTTTTTATCGGGGATTATTGTATTCGCTTTCGTAGTAGTTAGACGTGCATTTGTATTTGAAATAAATAAATTCGTTTTAAAAATCAATTTCGGTTTTGGGAAACATAATTCGCGCGCCCTAGATGGTTAAGTGATCTCCAAACATTCATAAATGAACACGTCGATACCGATAGCCACGATCCTACACTCATTTTGAAGAAGCAGTGAAGCCCTCATCGTTATTGCTGTGACCCTTTCCATCTTGCTGAAGATTTGGAAGAAAATTTCGATGAAGAAAGCATGCGGCTCCAGCATATGTAGCAGGTTATCTGACTAATTAAGTGTTGAAAAATTGAATTGTGAACTGTGTCGGCAACACTTTACATCGTCTACAGAAGAACAATCATTCATTTACTGTGCAAAAATACTTTCAAACAAGTAGTGAAGTGAAGCTCAATATAGAAAGAATTCTTTATGAACAAAGTTTGAAGGCCCTAACTACAAAAGGCGGAATTAGATACAAAAATCTGAAATTTGAAATATTTTGCCATAATCAATAGAGACAAGGCAAAATGTGATTATTGTGCGAGTATATCAAGTTATAGTGGACGGCTAAAAAAATCCATCCTACAGTGCCAATGCAACAACCGGTATTACTTTCAAAACTTTCATTGAGTGTTCCTCACGAATCTGATCTACAAATTAGCGCTGCACAAGTAATACATAATTCTGATCAGGATAGCAGTCCCTCAACATCAACACAACTCGCATTAACAGAATCAACACATCGTTCCATACAATTGACGATGGACAATTTCGCAAAATCCACTAGGGCGTAGTTTTCATAGATTTAAGGGTACAATTACAAATACTTTTTACATACAGAGGAAAATTCTAAATTAAAGTGTGCAAGTTTCAGAAGTCCAGGCTTATAACTAACTAGGGATGTTACGAATATTCTATTCGGTTCCAATGTCGGATCTTTCAATTTCGGTTATTTCAAGTCGGAAGGTATTAGTCAAGTGCGAGCCAAGGTCTTTGATCAGGTGGATTTTATTTCGGCTCTTTGAGTATCAAAATGTCATAAACATCAATTATGTCGATGGCCATTTCCTCCTTGAGGCGAGATAATATGCGATGAGTCGAACTTCATTAGGGTTTCATGCAACATCAGATTCCAGCTGCTCTCTTTGTTTGAGGCCATATAGCGATTCACCTAGTAAACCTTTTTTCAATTAAGACGGCATTTATTTTGCTCTGTTACGAATATTGCTCTTTTGGGCTGCGATTCTCTTAGTATTGTATCCATCACTATTTTGGCTTATCAATCCTTGACCAATTGTAGTTCTTCAGAATTGATGGTATTTGTTCCTCAATTCCAACTGTCGACGACGCTCATGCAAGCTTCATTGGAATTTCTGATAACATGACCTTTTACCCTATTTCTGCAGAAACTGCTTCTGGGGTCTTCCACGACAACCTGCTCTCGATAGTCTAGGTCTTCATCAACCTCGCCTGGTCATATGGGAAAATGAATGTTCCTCGTTGCATCTTCTTTCGTGTTCTGTTTTGTCAGGGTCGATAACCGACATAACTTCAACTCCATCTTTCCGTCTTTATGGTCGCTTTTGGTGTTTGGGAAAATGTTTTCAATAGTGGTCGTTTTCCTTCCTTTTTAGTCAAATCTGACCCCATATTTATGACTATTTTCATCCTGACGGGACCAAATTCGATATCCTTTTCGATCGTTTTCATACCCAGCGAAAATCCCATATCTTCTTATCAGGTTCTTTATCTAAATTCACAACCTTTGAATCGAACACTCTAAGACGGCTCAACATGGGAACCTTCCGGTTTATACTTCATGCAAATTTAACGCATTCGACATCCTGGAGGGTCTCACTCAAAAAGATGGAAACTCGGATTCAATCGATACACATCTGGCCATTTCTTAGAGTGATCGATTTTTTCAATCCGCTACACCGCTTTGCTCGGGGCTATAGGGAACCGTCAATTGCCTTGCAATAGCTCGGAAATCTATTTCATTAAATTTGTCTACCGTATCAAAAAAGCGAATTCACATGTTTCAATATATTGCCCTCATCGCTAAATCCGTGAACGAAGATGTTGAAGAAGAAAAGATTTTACTCACAATTTCTTTTAGACTCCCACTTCTTCCAATTACGTGTCTTCGAGAGTTTTTGGTACCCGATTTCGGTATTGATAATGAAGAAAGGTTTGAGAGATCGAGTTTCGTAAAATTATTTTACGATAAATCCTCGGTTAAGAAGATAGATTTTACCAAAAGTGCTCTGTCCCGAAAACACCTAATATTTCAGAAAATTATCAACATTTCTTGCTAAAAATAACTAATACCAAACGTTTATTAACTGTTGTTTTATGTGATACCTTTAAGTTATAAAACCATAAAAGCAAAAAAGTCGGGTATTGTGGAATGACAAAAGTTAAATAAACGTGTTGGGACTTGTTACCGCGATGCCCAGTACGTCACAGAGGGTGGGGAACATTTGTGTGTCGCTTTCAACAATCATCTTTGTTAGGAGACAGAACCGCTGCCGCTCTAGAATTGTAAAGACGTGTCGTAAATAGTTTTTAAAAATATAACGGATTTTCAACACAGTGACTTTTAATAAATCCCAGTCGCAACATATGATATCCGGCCCGAAGGACCAAAATGTTTATTCAAAGAGCTGAAAAGAAGTGTTAGAGTTGCTTTATGATATTACATAAGCAACTCCGACTGATCTATTTCTCAACTCGCCCTATGATGTCCGGCCGATTTGTCACCTTAAAAATACATTACACGAATAAAATGTTCTAACGTTAACCTATAACTAAAATATCATCATCAAATTCACAAAGAAATAGTTATTGAAAATTTGAAAACTTCTCGATGGTTTTTTCAATTTTCCGGCATCCAATCGATAGACTTTTTAAGAACTATGAATTTCTAATTCAACTCTTCCTATGAGAAATTAATTGCGACAAAATCCATTCTTACTTTTGCGAATTTGTAAGATTAACATCGACTTGCCATAAAAGTTTCTACTTTCTAGATTGATTGGATTATTATCACGTATACTAAGTTATAGAGCTTCAATGTAGTAGACCAGATCCGAGGAAAACTCATACAAACGAGATGTATCGCCTAAATCTAATGAGCTGACCATTGAATGAATTCGTACTCTTGAAAGCGCTATCCTTTCGAGACGAAATAACTGGTCGTGAACAGTAATCCTCATGAAATGTAGGAGGATTTAAAGATTGGACCATAACCCAATAAAATAATAAAATTTTGTTTGCATTCATACCGACAAAACGACAAATCCATTCAGGTACTTTCTCGAAAACCGGTAGGACTCACGCCTCAGGCGTTTTGTGTGGAAACACCCAAACTTGAGTAGGACCTTGAAAAGAAGTCGCATAAATAACATTTTACGACGCGAATGTTCGTGTACGTGTGGATGCGCCATCATACATTTTCGGACTTCAAACATTTCTGGAGGACATCACGACACATATCTCCCCACCCTGCATACGCCTACGTTTGTCTGACACTATTAGCAAGATGCAACAAGTGGTCGTGTCCATGTCCTTGTAACCGCCCTACAAATTTTGATTCGCTGTTCAAGTGAAGTAAGCCGCACCCTGCCGAGATCTGCTCACTGATACTTGGTAGGAATGACCTGGCCGAAATTTTACACATTCACAGTTCACCCAGCATCATGGACGGTAAGAAAATTTTCATTTTTCCAAGTTTGTGATATCATTCTAAATAATTTTCATAAATATACATTATACATTTAATGAAAACGCAATTAACTATGCCCTCGTCAAAAAATAATAATACGTTTCCTTTTGCAGCGTCCAAGTTAATAATTAACAATAATGCGACAATCAACATCAACATCGTGTTCAGTTCTGTAAGTACATATTATTCTACCAATACTACACCTTAATGAAATGTAATGCAATGAACCTTTCTTCATAGAAAAATGAAAGGACAACGAAGAAACGGGGTCCAACAAACGCGGCCTCGGAGTCTGCCGGTCAAAAGACCAAAAAAAAAAAAATACACCGCGAGGCAGACTCGAAAGCCGGCCTCCGATGCCGCCGGGAAGTCCGATGGCGCCGGGAACTCCCCCGCCGCCGGAAACTCCGCCGCGGCCGACGGGAACTCCCCCGCCGCAGGAAACTCCGCCGCCGGGGACGACAAAAAAATTTAAATATATGTAAATTCAAAAATAAATTATATAAACTATAAACATTTTCTGTTGATCGCGCCGTCTATTGTCAATACATATATCATTCTGACTGAGTTACATACTAAAGGAATTTACATCAATTGAAACATTAACCTATAAACACCAAGAATCGCTCGACAGATGGTGCCCAGTGGCGTAGCTACCTAGGGGCTAGGGGGCAGTGCCCGGGGCCCTCAAGCTCAGGGGGCCCTCGAATCCTTACCAGAAATCTCGATCGAACTGAACTTTTGGAAATTTGTCCCAATTTCAAAATAAATATGACAGGTTGCAACCCCACTTTAATCATGGCAACTCAGTTGAGAGGAAAGCAAATGTTATGTCTAGGCAATTCCCCTAAATGTTTTCTGTAGATTGGCAGTCTTGTCAATTTGACGAATAGTGGTACGTGCGTTTTATTATTCATCGATGTGCTTTTTATTGTGAAATCGAGTTAAGATTTCTTTTCCTAGAGTGGTCAAAAAATTAATGCTGTATCAGGAGTAAGTAAGCGAATGTCAATAAACTTCTTTCCATTCTGCTTGATTCATCTCGCACACCATGGGCGCGGATTCGCGTCTTCATGAAAGTTGATTTCAAATTCTTCCCATATCGCGGGAGTTTATAATAACAGTTTGATTTATTACTCTTGTGTTTATTAAAGTATGAATATCATCAGGGCGGCTTTGGTTTCTACTTTGAGTCAATCGGTACCGTTCTGTTAGATATCGAATTACGATATTTTCGAATAGGCATATAATGTCTATTTTAGTCCGAAACCTACGCGTGATTGAAAATTTGAGTGCCACGCCAGGGACGCGAATTCGCGTCGCGGTGTGCTGTATGTTAATAACGTCAGGCGTGCGACGAACGACGATATACGTTCAAAAACGAATGGCAGTGAACGTGTCACGTCGTCAGTAAACAGTGAGTACCTACCTACTCGAGCACAATCCAATATTGTATTGTTTAAATAAATTAGAGAACTAAAATTATGGATAAAAAGAAGAAACTCAGTGGTGTATTTAAACGCAAACAACGCCAAGAACGAGAAGATAGTAAACAAAAATTGCCCAAAATTGACAAGTTTTTTAGTCAGCCTTCTGCAAGTAGATCTGGCCTAAATATTTCTATTGATAGTGACTCAAATAATGTGGTAACTGCAGTGTTGGTTGAGAAGCCTACTGAAGAAGATTCGACAATTATTGCAGTTGGAGATACCTCCGCCGCCGATCATGTGAACGTGGATGATGTTTGCATGAAACACATCAGAACGGAGGGTTTGGAGAAACAACAGACCTCTACATTTCTCGAAAATGTCTACGACAAATCTTCTTATGTCTTGGGAAACTTCACCAACAAAATATTAAGTGATAACGAAAAACGTCAAATTCTTGACGTCTTTACAGCCTTCAGGACCTTTTCAACAGACATCAACCAGAAAAATAGATGTTTTTCAAAATCGTACTACGTTTCGTGTTCTAAATATGGGCCAGTTAATCGTTTTTGGTTGTGTTACTCTAAAATACTAGACGCTGCCTATTGTCAACCCTGCTGGTTATTTGCTTCACAAAGGAATAATGTTTGGTGTACGGGAATACGAGATTGGAAGCATTTATCAGAAAGAATCAAACAACACAGTTGTTCGAGTGGCCATTCGGAAGCATGTGCTGTGTATGAATTTTGGAAAAAACAATACTAATACTATCGACAAGGAACTTGAAAATGAAATTCGCAAAGAAGCATCGTTTTGGAAAATGGTTCTTCAAAGGTTATTCGATATCATACTTACCCTAGCAAAAGTTCTTTGGCTTTGAGAGGACATCAAGAAGACCTAAGTCAGGAAGGATACCACGGAAATTTTCTCTCTTTTGTTGAGCTTGTCGCCCGATATGATCACATTTTGCGGCAAGTTTTGGATATGCCCAAAGGTAATAATAATTCTTTTGAGTTTTTATCGTTTTATTTTGTTTATAATTATTAACTGTTTAATACCAGGACTTTTTGAAATTTTGTTTTCATGTTTTCAGGATCTACAAGATATCTGAGTGCAACAATTCAAAATGAAATGATTGAGAGTTTGGGGACCAAACTCGAAACCCATCTACTAGAACAAATTAGAGCGTCACCGTTTTTTGCCATCATAATGGATACAACACAGGACATATCGAAAATAAATCAGCTAAGCATTGTTGTGAGGTATGCAGTAATAACCAGATCGGAAAATGGACAGCCAATTGATATAGAAGTAAAAGAAGTGTTTCTAGGCTTTTATGCAGCCATCAAACATGGCGCAGTAGATTTAGTCAATCAAGTGACAACAGTATTTATCGACAAAAATATTGATTTAAAAAAATGTGTGGGGCAAGGCTATGATGGAGCCAATGTGATGAGTGGTGTGTATAATGGTGTACAAAAACATATTAAGGATATACAGCCTAACGCAGAGTACGTACATTGTGCCACTCATAATTTAAGTTTGGTGATAAATGATGCTGTTAGTAGTTGTGTGGATATACAGATTTTTTTCGCAACGTTGCAAGATATGTATAACTTTTTCGGAAACAGCATCAAACGTTTGGATCTACTGTCAAAATTCACTGGCGAATCGGACACCACTCTAAAAACTAAATCCGACTAGATGGTCCAGTAGGGTTCATACAATATCTGCAATAAAACTTCGTTATTTTGATATTGTCAAAGCATTATCAGAAATAGTTCTAAAGAGTTCTAATAAGGATGAGCGTAGTGAAGCAGAGAGTATTAAAACAAAAATGCTAAATTTCGAGTTCGTGTTGCTATGCGAATTCATGCACAGTGTATTGACCGACATCAATTATGCATCCAAAACTTTACAAAAATGCGACATCAATTTGGGCGAGGCGAGTAAAGTTTTAGCAGAGACAAAGCAAAGTTGGAAATTTATAGAAATGATTTCGAATTATTCAAGTGCAAAGCCAGTGAAACTGCAAGAAAATATGGAATTAATACCCATTTTCAAGAAAAAGGCAAAGAAAAGTTAAAAAATATTTTGATGAATTAGCGGCTGATCACCGATTTCCAAACCGAGAAACAATATTTAAAATTGAGATTTTCAATAATGTACTAGACACAATAATATCTCAATTAGATACACGTTTTATTGGTATGAGTGCAGTCTGTCATATATTCGATTTTCTAACACCAACATTTTTATTACATGTTGATGAAGCAACTTTATTACAAAAGTGTGACGAATTCCAAAGAAAATATTCAGATATAATAGGCCCTAGTTTTTCACTTCAATTTATTAATATTTTCCACCTAGTTTTACCTCAACTAACCCAAGCATGGACTGTTCACCAATTATGTAAGGAAATATTGAGCAAATATGGAGTGCTAGAATGCGACCTAACGGAAGTATTTACAGCAATGTTATTATTCTTTACAATTCCTGTTACTTCTGCAGCAGCTGAAAGGTCATTCAGTAAATTAAAAATAATAAAAAATTATTTGAGAAATAATATGGGCCAAACTCGACTCCGACATTTATCGCTAATTGCAATTGAGAACAAAACCGCATCAAGCCTGGATTTAAACGAAGTCATTGATACTTTTGCGAAAACTAAAGCTAGGAAAAAATTGTAAATATAATTGTTATTTAGTCAGTTGGTATGCACGACCTTTATATAATAAACCTTTGAATCTTCTCTATTTCGTTTTATTAGCCAAACCTCCATCAAGTATCAATTGTAATTTATGTCGTTACTGTTTAATATTTTTATTACCTATCCTGCAGTGCACAAAAAAGTGTTTAAGTAGCTCAGCATTTTTAAAGTATTTGTATATTTCATATTTTTATTTGATAAAACCTAATCAGTTTACATAGCAGTGGGGCCCCATTTTTCAATTTGCCCCAGGGCCCTTGGTTACCTAGCTACGCCACTGATGGTGCCTCAATGTGTATATAAAAAGGAAACGACCTTTAATACTACCGCCATCTATGCTCACAATCATCTTCCTACTACGTTACGAACACAAATATGCAGGGATCTTGAAAGAAGAAATAGATTGCATGGTAAACAATAACATTCATATTTCATGTATTCTTTCAAAATCCATTGAAAGATATTGATACGTCTTTGGACTATATTATTTACTACTTATTGAAGTCAAAGAATTTGAGAACATATTACTTTAAGTCCTCTTCTAGACTATCTGTTGTAAAATAAGTTCAAGACGTCTCGAAGACGATTTATGCTATGTAGACTTTAATTGTCATCTGATAATCGGCTTTTATATTGTTTTTGAATGAAGATGTTTCATAGAACAATCCCTGAAAGTTTCAATATATAAAACATCCGGATAAGGAAGAACTGGCAACCGGTGTTACAAGAGACGACCCTCCAGAACCTGACATAACCTACAAATACCACCAATTTTAGCGCAGTGTTGCTGGATGTATCAGGAAATTTCCTGAGTCGAATGTTCATGTTTTTTGTATTTATTTATTTTATTTAAAGCAATTTGGGCAAAAAAGACATTGTAAAACAAAATGTCTGAGTTGTGTACTCAATAAAGTGCTTTTTCACCGAT
>JAIFOV010000603.1:0-37500 GCA_020654155.1 Novius pumilus
TTCAGCTTCGAGTGAAGCGCGTAAGTAATGAAATTTTTGTATTTGATTAATCGATGTATTATCATGAATCAAAGAGACGAATAGATCCTTGACGTCTAACCATCCGTTATAATTGCCTTTGAATTTTGGTAATTGAATTGTCGGTAATTTCAGGTTGGGCAAATCAGTAATGTCGGCGCTTCTACCTGAACGACCTGAACCTATTGACATGCTGTCGCTTAGTTTATCATTTTCTTGATTGGCAAATTCAACAGATTTGTATGATTTCAAAATAGCTTTCGCTGACGCTACCGTATCCCAGCATGCATTGGTGAATTTATCCCGTTCCTCATACTGATCGACTACTTCATGTTCTTCGCAGATAGTTTCAATTTCAAACTGTACTTCTTCGAATTCTGTTATTAAATGTTGAAATACATTGAATCTTTCATGCATTTTCGAACTTAGTAACTCAGAAATGGTACCATTTTCATGAGCTTCCGAAATAGGCGCGATAAACTTCGTGAATGCGGTCAATTTATGTTTGATAGAACCCCGTTTTCTATTCAACTCAGTTAAGCGAGATATTGTTCGATTAAACACAAGTAAATGATTAAACGATCTGAAAGTGGTCATCGATCGGTCGGCTGAAATGGGCTTGCAGCTAAATTTCTCAAAATGCGAATTTAAAATCCTCGGAAACACCAGCAGCGACGAACGGGTGCATATTTTAGAACGTCTCAATCAACTGGCGCCTGGAATCGTCGAACGGCCGCATGATATTGAACTCTTGGCACCACTAACGTTATCAGGCATCAAAGCATCGATTCAAAAGAAAGTGAACAAATTGAAAACTATGGTCGTGCGGTTGGAAAAACTGAACGCTCATCATTCGTATTGCCTGCTCCGGAGTTCGTTATCCATTCCACAACTTAATTACTTGCTTCGAACAACACCTTGCTGGCAGGCTTTAGACGCACTAGAGGAATATGACAACGTTTTAAAGTCGGCGATGGAAAATATTGTGAATTGTCGTTTTTCCGGTAGATCGTGGGACGAGGCTGTATTACCCGTCAAACTGGGAGGACTTGGACTAAGAAACGCCACTAACCTTTGCTACTCAAGTTTCTTAGGGTCGATAAACTCGGTTTCGGACTTAATCAGAAACATCGTTCCGACATTCTCCTGCTCAACAGACAAGGACACAACCGAAGCAATGGACGCTTGGGCTATGATCTCACAATCCGAAACTTTGCCAGAGGCAGACCGTAAATTCCAGCATAAATGGGACACTGAATTATGCACAAAGATTCAGCATCGATTGCTTAATGAGTTTTCAGACGACACTTCGAAGGCAAGAATACTGGCAAACAACACGAAAGAGTCAGGAGCTTGGCTTAACGCTTTCCCTTCTCATCATTGCTAGACAATCATTCGTTCCGAATCGCGGTGTCTCTTCGACTGGGAATTCCAGTGTCCGTCACCCACAATTGCGTTTGCGGAACCACAGTTGATGTGATGGGTCACCATGGGTTGTGCTGCAAAAAGAGCGCCGGACGATACGCTAGACACTCAATGGTCAACGAATTGATTAAACGAGCACTTGCCACTTGCAAAATTCCAGCTTTACTCGAACCCACCGGGTGCAATCGTTCGGACGGCAAACAACCTGACGTTCTGACGCTGGTACCTTGGAAAAATGGAAAACCAATGGTTTGGGATTTTACATGTGCTGATACGCTAGCTAGATCGTACGTGAAAAAGAACGCGAGAAACCCAGGCCACGCAGCACAAAAACGTGAGAACTATAAGAGGTGGCTCTACAGGAATTTGGCGCCCGATTTCCATTTCGTTCCGGTTTGCATTGAAACTTTGGGATCAGTTGGTGAGGACGGGCTGAAACTTATCAAGCGAATCGGCGAACTGATGCAAAATGTTACCGGGGAAAAACGTTCAACAAGTTTCCTAATGCAGCGAATCAGTGTCGCGATTCAGCGCGGAAATGCGGCGTCAATTTTGGGGACCGTTCCAGCAGAAGAAAGCTTGGAGGAAATTTATTATTTGTGAAGGTTGACACGAGGATCCCATGTTCCGGCTGTGATCTTTAGCCTCTATGGATGTGTTTCTCTCAATGTGATATTTTTATTGTTTAGCTCTAATTCTCCTTGAATGTTATTAAGTGACTATCCCAGAAGTCATTGTCAAGCCGAAATCTTTTGACACAGTAAATCTTAATAAAGTAAATGATAAAGTTATATGGATTTAGAAGCAATTCGAAACTTTCAAAATTTAAAAAAAAAGCTCGCCCCCAAAATCTTTAACGGGCTTTTGGAAATTTTCCCAAAACCCATTTTTGGGTAATTTTTTCCCTTTTTAAAAAAAATACCCCGGAAAAGGGACCTATATTCCAAAGGCGGTTTTTATGGGGTTTATTTAAATCCCGAAAAAAATCCGGGTAGGGGGAAAACTAATTTCCCTTTTGAAAATCTTTCCCTTTAAAGGTTTTTTTTAAAAGGGGAAATTTTCCGGGGAAGCCTTTTGGGACCCATTTGGGGGGTTCGGGGGGGTTTTAAAAAATTTTTTTTTAATCACCCTTGGTTTTTTTTATTTTGAAATTTTTTTTCATAACTGGTTTGAAGGCGCTTTTTCGAATGGCTTTTTTGGTTTTTTAAAGTTTGGGTTAAAAATTCGAACGGAAATTTTTTTTTAAATTAAACAAATTTTTTTAAAAAAGAAACCATTTTTTGGGGCCCAAACCCCCTAAAAAAAAAAGTTAAAATCATTTTCGTTTTCCCCAAAAAAACCCCAAAAAATAAACTCTTTTTTAAAGGAGAACCCATTTCCCAAAAAATTTGAATAAATTTACCTTTCGTAAATTTTTTAAAAAATTTGAAATTTTAAATTTTGTTAAAAATTTTTTTTTAAACCGTTTGGGAAATTTAAAATTTAAAAAATTTTTTTCGAAAAATAAATTTTTAAAATTTCGCTTGGTTAAAGGGGCCTTCCCGGGAAAAAAGGCAATTGGTAGATAAACCCATTGTAACGATCGTTCGCGGGGGCGCTAATATTTTCGCACACACATACCCTCGGGCGCCAGATTTTTTTACGCGAGGTTTTCTCCCCGACGTGCTCGGCCTTTCAAAGTCCCGTTTTGCCGCCAGACTAGAGTCAAGCTCAACAGGGTCTTCCCGCTAATTTTTCCAAGCCCGTTCCCTTGGCAGTGGTTTCGCTAGATAGTAGGTAGGGACAGTGGGAATCTCGTTAATCCATTCGTGCGCGTCACTAATTAGATGACGAGGCATTTGGCTAAAAATTTCATTTATTACCAATGAACAGTTACAAAGGTTACAAATGTATTTTGCTTTTTACGAGAGCGACTCAATAACAATGAAATGCTTAGCATTAAGAGGACCACTAACTAGTAAAAACATTTATACATTTGAAAGGGTCAGTTAACAATAAATATATGAAGAGTACGAGTACTGACGAGTGTTGAGTCTTCGAAGAAGGTTTTCCATTGTTTATAATCCATCGAAGTGTAATGTAGTAGAACACTAAAAAAAATTAAGTATGGCCATCATAGTCGATAAATCCATGGTAGATTTCGATAGAGCTTCTGTGAGCAATAAGTGATATTGTAAGTAATTTATCAAAACCACAGATTCCCAACTTTGCCAAATACTCAATGGTAAACGCTGGCATTCCCCCTCTAGACCCAACGACAATTGGGATGACTTCACCCTCTTTTATATTGTGAGTATTTTTTTAGATGTTGTAAGAGCCTTTTATATTTTCTAATTTTCTCACATTTGGCGTTTTCTAAATATCGACCGTCTTCGATGCGGACAGTGATGTCGACAACGAATACCCTTGATTCATTTTGAATTATTAAATCGGGTTTGAATACGGTTCCTCCGACATTTATGGTAGGCTCTCTGGTTATAGATGTTTCAGGGCAAGTTTTTATAGCCTCTTCTTGTACGAAAGTAACAATATCGTCATGCCTTTTAATTCGTCCAACTTTAGTGTATGTGCATAAGCCAATTACGTGACCTAACGATTCAGGTTGTAAATGGCATTTACGGCATTTATATCAGGTTGAGGTCGTACTATATTCATGGGAACCCTCAACCCAACTTGATTCGTACGCATTCGTAGTGCCGTAATATATCTACTTGGTTTAAGTAAAGATGGATTTACTAACCAATGGTTCCCTATTTTGTCACCTTCGAATGCGTCAACGCATCGACCTTGAAATTTTTGCCGTTTCCATAATTGTAAATTTTTCGATTTGCAATGAGACTTGAATGAATCTATTTCTTCAATAGAACAGGGCCAATTTATCCTTAGAGAATTAGCGAGTTTCTTTAATCTGAGTTCTAATTTAGAATCCTCAGCCAAAGCGATTATAACAGGATCATTGTTATTAAGGAAATTTAGTCCGTTCTTCAAAGCCGCTGATGTTGCTATCCATTCAAGCCTCATTAATCCTAAACCACCATCCCTTTTCCCTGCATATAATGAAGCGTCTGATCGGGATTGTTCTTGGTGGAGAATGTCTTTTACTAGGACTCTTACTCCTCTATCTATTTCTCTGAACGTTGTTATATTGGTTGGTTTATTTACCAATACATAGAGGTAATGTGGAATTATGTGATCCGTTATCAATTGTATTTTCTGATGTGGTTTTAATTTCAATTTTTTTATTCTTTGGAGGCAAGAAATTATTTCTTTAGGGAGTGTGGAGGCAGCATGATCGCTCCAAGGGTTAATTTTGATGCCTAAATACGTAAAACTTTCTCCAGCTTTCATAGCAGAGATCTTTTCACCTCCAGAAGTACGAAGATCAGGATCACTCATAAAAAATGAATCTTTCGTTGCTTTTAAATAGAAACATTTACATTTTTCGATTGAAAGAGACATATTTAAGAATTCAATGAAAGTTTCAGCAATTTTTACCAATTTCTGTGCTGATTCGACATTATCGCTAACTAATGTTATATCGTCGGCAAATGCCAAGCAGGAAATGTTCATATTTTTCACCCAACAACCGTTTTCATTCGTTAATTTTTCCAACAACGGTTCAATAATAAGATTGAATAAAAGAGGGGATAGTGGATCACCCTGTTTCACACCTCTTTTGATCATTATGTTAATGATGTTCGAACTAGTTTTTATTGACGTTTCTTGTTGTTTATATGAATTTTCGATCAATTCAATCACGTTGGGTGAAATTCCTTTTCTTATGAGTGCAGGAGCGATAGCAGAATGCGGAATTGTGTCAAAAGCTTTTTTCAGATCAAGGAAAACGCAAACCATATCTTTGCCAAGCTTTTTTGATCTAGTTATCAATTCGTTCAAAATATGAATATTGGCGTAAGTGCCATTTTCCTTGATAAAGCCTTTTTGTCTGCGGCATTGTTTAATTGAAGATCTTAATTGCTGATCAATCATTTTGAAGAAAATTCTCTCAATATATGAAGAAATGGTAACAGGCCGATATGAAGAAATATTTAGAGGATCTTTGTCTTTTTTGAGTAGGAGACACGTTCGATTTTTGCCCCAACTAGATGGCATTATTCCTGATAGTAGAATAAAGTTAAACCAAAGAGTTAAATTGATTTGAAATGATTTAGAATTTAGGTGATGTTTTCCAATTTTATCCAAACCTTTTGCACCATTTTTCGATTTTTTAATTATATTTGTTACTTCGTCGAATTTTATGATTTCCAAATCTGCTATTCCATCGTAAATTTCTTCATCATTGTATAGATGGGAAAAATCCTGATTCATTTCACCATCACCCCAAAGTTTTTCAAAATTGGATTTAATTAATTCATCGTTAACATGAATTCCATTTGTATTCAAAATATTAGCATTATCAATAACACATTTTGCTAGATATCCAGGCGATCTTTCAAATAAATTTTGAGTGTAAGCGAAAACGAATTTTTTGTTATTTTTCTTCTTTGGTCTGAATGTTTGATGTGAAATATTTCTCGTTATGTCTGAATGACTTGATGTTGTGTTATTAATAAACTGATTTCAGGCGTTGTCAGAATTTCGATTTAAGGCTAGAGCACTCAAATCTGCCACAAAATTGTCATATTTTTCATTTATGACATTCAACGATAATGTCTTCTTGCCTTTCAATAGCATCTTAATCAATTTTGAAATTGCGATAATATGAAAATTCTTTGAAAATTTTACCGGTATGGATTCTAAAAGATTTTCAACATGGGAAGAATTTTCAACGATAAAATTTTGTCTATTAACCATATTATTAATTTTGGGGTCTTCGAAATTAATACCAGGTGAATTCTTAGTATGTACAATTAATTTTTCGATGCCGGATGGTCCAGGAATTGAATAATCATCAAATTTTTCACTGTTATTCCCATTAATGGATAATGGGCATTCAACGTTAGTTAATGAAATTTCTATTCGATTTCCAGTGATTTCTCGATCATTTGTTAAATTTTTTCTAGAATCAAGCTTTCTCTTCTGTTTGTTCATGTAGGATCGTTTGTCACGAATTTGCTTGATGGTTTTATTCGGAAATTCTTTTTGGATGATTTCATAAATTTTGGGGTCATTTTGATGTTTTACAAATAAATCGATAAGTAACATGTCATCATCTAAAGACCAGCCGTTGTTATCAGTCGTTTTTCTTGTTTTGGGGAGAGAAGGTTGTTCTATTTCCCTATTCCTTATGTCTGGATGTTTCGATCTTGTATGAAGTGAAAGACCGGCTTTTGTTGTAAATTTATATTTACAAAATCCACATTCAAAATTACCAGATTATCAGCTGGCCGGCCTATATACAGTGACACTGAATCGTGACACAAGGCACGCGTGGGCACTCATCATTGCCAACACGACCTCGTCATCAGAAACAGGTAGACCCACGACACAACGGCATAACTTCACAATACTACACCCCAGCGTGCCACCCTAACGATCTATTGGCGATTTTCACATCGCACAGATACTGGGCGTCCACAGCACGATCTGCAATCGGGTCTCAAACCGACCTGGATCTTTAATTCGAACAACGACTGGGTGAGTACCGATCCATCAACCGTATAGTGCACGCAAGCCTGGCCTGAGCGCATGGACTGTGAGATCTTATCCACAGTCAGCGAATGAACCTGATGGTCAGCCGCGCCTACAGCGAGCCCACTAACAACTAGGGAGACGGACACTGGTAGTAACTGTTAGTCGATAGACGAGGACTAAGACATCACATGGGGTTAGTAGCAAAAACATTTAACATGTAATTGCCTCCCCCCACGGTCAACCTCCCCTCATGTGGTTGCTGTAGATCCCAAGGCCGCCAACAAGGGCTTTAGTCACGCACTGACGTATCTCCCGTGCGGATAGCCCTAGCACGCCGACAATCGTCTCGTTAGACGGTGCCCAAATACCCCTCGCACCCACTATAAGCGGGGCGTGTTCGATCCGAGCCCCAGAATAACGGCGTCTCACCGCACAAAGAAAACTTTCGCCATTATATTTTGCCACTTTGTTGTTATGCGCAGCAATGAGTGGATCCGGACCCTCCCATGAGACTCCGACATCCGTAATGACGCATCGATCGCCCTTCGACATAATGAGGTCAGGTATTTTAAGCTCTCCACTATCACACCTTATCCGAGGCTCGACATCCACAACCCACCCCTTGCGTTCAGCTACTTTCCGGATATACGACACGATGCAGTCATGCCGTCGGATACGTGCAAAGTGACCCGCGGGACACTTTTGCAACACATGAGACAGCGATTCCACACGATCGCAACCCATCCGGCAGCGTCGCGCGCTGGGGGGATTAGAAGGGATGCCTTTAGTAGGCAATAGGTTCCCCCTCATCTGCACGCAGCGGACATAGTCCCTGTTCGTGAGGAAAGGTGGCGGACCATCAACCCACGCCCCAGACTCAGCATGACACCCTCCTTGCCTCAGGCCACCACCCGAGTAGCTGGACTCGAGCCTATCTCCCCATTCCCGCGCAATCATGCTCTGTGCACCACCACCTACTGATGTCATTTTCAGGAGTTTCATCACGACATTTTTGGAGTATTGAAGATTCAATATCCAGGCCGTGGTCGCATTGCGCGTACCCATCACTCTCCTGCGGAGTATGGCTGGCACGTGACTCCTTAATGACAGGACACCTAATCCTCCCTCGCGCAAAGGCGCGTGGAGGTAGGCATCCGAGCATGAACGGTTCAGATGGAGAATGGCCCTCACCGCCACTCGAATCATCCTATCGGCCGCCCTCAGAATTTTAGCTGTTATCTGTAAGGCTTGGAAGTGGTCAAGGTATCTCGGGATGAGATATTGCTTGACGAGGTTCAATTTCTGATCTGCCTTGAGTGGCGCTTTGCGTATGCGTTCGAGCTGCGTTCTCAGATCATCGAGACTGGGCTTCGTCTGTCCCATAACGTCGTACCTTTTACCTAGATAGGTAAAGAGCTGCGCTGGCTGTATCTGCGGGACGTTCCTCGCGCCGAGGTGGTACAAGGGGCGCGAAACCGAATATAAGTGCTTGTTTCCGCGATTGACCCTGACGGTCAATGCGGAGCACTTCTCGGGATTTAGTTTCATCCCCCTGCTATCGAAAAAATCGACGCAGGTATTGATAAGCCGCTGCATGTCTCTATCATTCCCCGCAAGCAACACCAGATCGTCGGCGTATGCAAGCGCGGGGAGCGAAAGGTCGTGCGTCATGTTCAAGCCTCCACCCTGTGCCTCCAGAGAACACAACAACTCATCCAACACGAAGTTGAACAAGTAAGGCGATAACGGGTCACCCTGTCGAACTCCCCTTCTCATGCGGATTGGGTCGGTTACCCTTCCCCCGACATGGACTTCCGTGCTAAGTCCCGAATAGGAACCCAACACGTACGTCTTGAAGATCGGATCGACGTTTATGCGTTCGAGAGCTCGACGGACCGAGTCCTGCGATACCGAGTCGAACGCACGCTGAAGGTCCAACATGCATAAGCAATATGGCCTGCGCGACTGTCGTCGACCCTTGATGGCATTCTGCAGGATTAGCCCGTTGAGGAGTACCCCGTCACACCTTGCAAAGCCTCGCTGACTCCCATTGATGTTAACGGAAGCCAAGCGTTGTGCCAGGATCTTATGGAACACACGTACAACTACCGAGGAGATAGTTATAGGTCTCCAATTACCGACTAAGCTGGCGTCTCCCTTTTTATGCAACAACACCGTCCTATTCGAGCGCAGCCCTTCGGGCGTAACTCCAGACAGCAGAAGCGCATTGAAGAATAGCACCAATCGTGGAACGGGCAACCGGCGCAAGTGTCCAATCCTTAACCCATCTGGACCCGCGGAATTGGACTTTGAACTCCGAAGAGCCCATTGTACCTCCTCCTCGGAGATGGGAGAACCGATCACCGTACGCTCCGCCCTCATATCCACAATGGGCTCGTTATCTTCTAGGGATGGTTGTTCAAACACCTGCCTATAGAATCGATCCACCTCACCAACGTCCGGGAGTGTCTGCTCATCTTCCAACTGTCCGCCATTGATGATAACATCGGCGAGCCGCCTCCTGTTTCTGTGCCACATAGTCTGTGCCTTCCGATAAAGCATGCCACGCAGTTGCGACTTCCTCCAGGGTTTACGCCCCATCGGACGCCGTTCCTGCGCGGCACCCCTCTCGGTTGGGTCAACCATGGGTTGAACAAAGAGCTGTTGCAGCACTGCTTCGAGCAGTCCAGCCAGAACGTTCGCTTCCCTCTGTTGGCACAAGGCCTCCATCAGGGCGAGTTCCGCATCTCCCCACCGGAAGTTATTGGAGTTGGTGTAATCCTCGATCCATCGCCGGTAGTGTCGATATGCGTCTTGCACCAGATCGTCATCAATCGAACCTCCACCAGTGGTTTGCTCCATACCAGCATCATCGGCTATTGCGGCATTACTCGGATCGTCAACAACATCAACCCGACCAGATACGACAGATTCATCAGAGCTCGAGTCAATGGCACAATATAGCAAAGCCAACTGCGCCTGATAACTCTCCCTCTTTCGTCTATACTTTATCTGATCGATCGTCATACGCGGAAAGTGCTCGCGCAAAAACTGATTGACGTGTTTCCCCTCGTATTCCGCTTCTAACCTAGCCATTCGAGCTTCATCTTGCTCAGACCAATCTAGCTGTTCAGGTTGGCCTGCTACCTCATATCTGTCTTCAAGCTCCCGATTATATTCCTCCGGGTGAGCTAAACGAATGTGTTGTCTGAGCCCAGCGAGTTTACGAAACTCTCGGCTACAGACTCGGCAGATGGTATCTCGCGGACCCGGGCCATGACATCGACCTCTCCTGAGATGTGTTCTCAGGAACGCCTCCGTCGCGAACTCCGTGCCGCATACACAGATAACCATCAGTAAGGTGGTGGTGGCTGTTCCGACGAAATCAAACTATCAGAACGTGAAGCTTTGGGATCAAGTGCCACCACCGAATGAAGGCTTCCGGGAAGGAAAGCAAAGGGTCGATCACACAACAGGATTTCGAAAAGGACTCTGGTCACGTTAATCGGATGGTCGACAACGTATCTAACCAGGGGATCGACTGTCTACCCCGCCGCTGGGATTAGCTCACGCAAAACGCGCTTACCCGACTCCCGCCTGCTCTTCACACCTAAATGATCCGAACGGAGGCTCCCAGACGACTTGCCACAGGCCAAAGCACGAAATTCAAAGCTATGCAACACCGCCAAGAACTCCGTAAAACGCTCTAACGCTGCGACCCGAGAGTCATAGTTACTCCCGCCGTTTACCCGCGCTTGCTTGAATTTCTTCACGTTGACATTCAGAGCACTGGGCAGAAATCACATTGCGTCAACACCCGCTGGGGCCATCGCAATGCTTTGTTTTAATTAGACAGTCGGATTCCCCCGGTCCATGCCAGTTCTGAGTTGATTGTTAAATGGCGGCCGAAGAGATTTCCCGAACCGCCCTTTGAAAAGCGTATTCCGGGGTCTCGCAGCTTGACGATTCCGCGGGAGGCCAAGACACGGGACCGAGCTGGGATCGGACGCGTACGAGACACGCCTTCACCTCGCCCAGGCCCGGTACGTTAGCCGCGACCCGCTTCCCCGCCAAGCCCGACACGCCTCAATCCTCAGAGCCAATCCTTATCCCGAAGTTACGGATCGAATTTGCCGACTTCCCTTACCTACATTATTCTATCGACTAGAGGCTCTTGACCTTGGAGACCAGCTGCGGATATGGGTACGAACCGGGGCGACGCTTACACGTGGCCCTCTCTCGGATTTTCAAGGTCCGAGGAGAAGATCCGGACACCGCCCCAACTGCGGTGCTCTTCGCGTTCCAAACCATATCTCCCTGCTAGAGGATTCCATCGAAGTACCCGGATACGCTCAGTGGAGAAGGGTTCGATTCGATCTAAGCTATTAACGATCGTAAAGAGTGTTTCAAGCGAAAGGGGGCTTTAATCCGATTCGCCTCACGGAACGATTCTCGCGTATGAAAATGAAAGATGTTACAGGTCCAAATCACACATATATTCAGTTCTCGCAGTCACAACAACAATCGCGGGCAACGGACGGACAATTCAGGGAGTGTCTTGTCACACAAAAAGAAATAACTTACTCTCGTGCTGTCGCCGGTTTTCCGCTTCGACCCGATAATAAAAAAAACAAAAGAAAAATAAAATGGCCACGTGGTCTTACAATCAAAAACCCGCTCTCTCCCGTACGCTAACTTTTCAACAACCAAAAGCCCGAACCCCACTTCCTCATTTTCTTTTATATCGTTTCCCCGACATTACCCACGTGACTCTAACTGAAACCCGCATTGGCCAACCATGCCATTTTCCAAAAGTATACAATATTAAACTACAACAGCTACCTTAAATGAATCAATTGTTCAAATTATGTTTTTTTTTGTATATCATTAATTTAATTGAAATATCTTTGAATGACCTCTCTTCTTATCTGAAGACCATCAGAATTGTCTTGTTGTTGGCCATGGTCTACTTGATTAACACTTGTTTCTGATACATCAACATCTGGCATTTCAATAAACCCAATTCGTGCATCAATGAAGATGTTGTGTAAAATTACAACTGCGTTGACAATATTCCCAACTTTTTGAGGTGCATATGAAAGAATTTTACCAAGGCACCTGAATCTGCCTTTCAGAACTCCGATACATCTTTCAACGCAATTCCGTGCTTGAATGTGACACTGTGTATAACGGTATTCTGGAGTATTTCCTTGAGCATTTTCTATGGGAGTCATGAGCCATGGCTCTTGAGGATAACCAGAGTCTCCAATTAACCATGAATTTTTTTCACCTACAAAATAATAGAGCTTGTAAAACAAAACCTTTCCTCTATTTTTATCTCTTTATACCTCTAATATAACAACCTTCCAATTCTTGTCGAACAATGGAGTTTCGCCAAATGAATGAATCATGTGCTGCTCCTCCATAGCGGGCATTCACGTTCAAAATTTTCAAATCTGGATCGCATATCTATAAAGGAAATAAGCTGTTATGAATTATATTTCTATCTAAAAATGGATACTTACGATCTGTACATTTTTTGAATGATAACCTTTTCGATTTAAGTAGCTGTGCTCCTGATCTGGGGGTCTAAGTATTTCGATGTGCGTACAATCAATTGCACCCATCGCACCGGGAAAATTTTTGGTTTCCATGAATTTTTCTTTCACTCGGTTTTTCTCTTCGGTACTTCTCGGGAATTTTACACATTCTCCGGAGAATTTTCCAACAATAGCAGCGGTCACTTCGTCAATACTTCTCGACATACTTTGTTGAGACATCGAAATATTGAAGCTCTGTCCTATTCCAGGCTGGTATGTACCAGTTGCATGAAAATACAAAGTTCCAAAAAATTTCAACGCTGCCTGCACTGCAACTGGATTACTTGAACGGTCTATTATAGGTAGTATCCCATTCAAAACATATCGTGCCGAATCCTGTGTTGGAAGAGTTCAACAAATCTCACGTCATCAATTGAAAACGGATCACTTTCATCCCGCATCGTTCTTCTTGCGATATTTTCGACTCTCAAATCCTCTAACCTTTCTTCTCGCTCTACTGATGTAATATTACTTACATTAAATGGCAACATAATTACGAAATAAACGAATGCAAAATAACCGCTCTTTTCACTCAAACCACGTTTCCAGAAAATGCAATAAGTAAGGTTATGTTTATATTTAAAATGGCAGTTCGGTTTCCATA
Organism: Novius pumilus; assembly: GCA_020654155.1. Classification (NCBI taxonomy): domain Eukaryota; kingdom Metazoa; phylum Arthropoda; class Insecta; order Coleoptera; family Coccinellidae; genus Novius; species Novius pumilus. The sequence goes on from JAIFOV010000603.1 coordinate 13,243, forward strand.
GTTACGAGGTTTGCCGAACGGATCGTCCCGAATCGTACGCGAAACGTGCGCGATTACGCAAACCCTTTAGAATGCGCATTTAGAATACGAAACTTAGAATTCGATATCACACGGAGTCCCACTACAGAACCGTCGAGCAGCTCGCCATATGTCGTGTCGTATCGGTGGAAATTGCCGGCGTCACTACCCCTTCTCGCTGTAGGCTCCATGGCACATTTCCTGTAATCATTTCAAGGTTAGTGGCGAACGAAAGCCTACGGCGTGACTCATCCGATTGGGTTTCGTCCCGTACCAGTCCGTCTCGCTGGGGATGAACGCCCGGTTGCCCGCCGCGGTCGATTTAGTGGTATGTGGGACCATTCTCCGGCCCTAGTCGCCAGAGTTCGTATCGACGTCTCGCCGGACTTGGACTGCTCTATGTCTTCCGTTTTTTGTCGCCCAGAAATGTGTAAGGCGGTTCTACTCAATGGTTCGTCCGGCCGCGCTCCTTCGGCTCCTTGCTCGGAATCCGTACTCTGCGCCCTACTCGGCTCGTCATTGAAATTTTCATTAATGGACTCACCCGGTATTGCAACCTCATCCCTGTTGACTCGTACCCTCGCGTCTTCCAACAACACACCAACGTCATCCAGCACGCGTAACAGGCACTCTGCCCGCCGACCAAGGTCCGTATCCGGGTCAGTCTCTAGTGTTTCCATTCTCCTCTTAACGTGCCTCAGCCGGGTAGCCGCACGGCGGAAGTCGAGACTCTTCCAATTTTCCCCTTCATTTCTGATCGCCTCGTCCAACTCGCTCAACTTTGCTTCGCATTCCCTCAACTCAGTGCGCGTTTCCTCCTCGGCCAACCGCACTTTGATGGTTTATGTCCGAGTTCCAGCAACCGTTCCAAACGCATCAACTTTTCATGGATGGTCGGTGGTACGTCCGAACCACGGGCGCGCAGTTCCCAAGCCAGCTCGTCGCTATTCGAATGTTTGACCGATATACGTTCGTCGCTACTTTCAGCCATTCTGTGTCCCGAATCAAAACGACCCGCCGGAAGATAGTTAGGTTCGCGGTCGCGATGTAAACAAACCCGCGTTCGATCTTTCACTCCCGTGACAGCTCGCTCATCCGAACTACCGATCACCGCGCCAACTCGTTCGTCGCGTTAGTCAGTGGTACCATACGTCACGATGGTCAAACGTGCGACTTCGCACCTGCGCACCGATATACGCGGTACTTCGTCCAGCTGCTGTTTCCGGAACGTTCGATCGGCACCACGCCCACGTGAAGTCAATGGCCGCGCAACACACTTCACTTGCAACACACGCGAATAGTCACCCCGCACTTTACACCAACGGTCCCTGCTCGGGCGCCAAAATATGTAACGATCGTTCGCGGGGGCGCTAATATTTTCGCACACAAATACCCTCGGGCGCCAGATTTTTTTACGCGAGGTTTTCTTTCCGACGGGCTCGGCCTGTCAAAGTCCCGTTTTGCCGCGATACTACGCACAATATAAATCGAAGTACCCGGATACGCTCAGTGGAGAAGGGTTCGATTCGATCTAAGCTATTAGCGATCATAAAAAGTGTTTCAAGCGAAAGGAGGCTTTAATCCGATTCGCCTCACGGAACGATTCTCGCGTATGAAAATGAAAGATGTTACAGGTCCAAATCACACATATATTCAGTTCCCGCAGTCACATCAACAATCGCGGGCTACGGACGGACAATTCAGGGAGTGTCTTGTCACACAAAAAGAAATAACTTACTCTCGTGCTGTCGCCGATTTTCCGCTTCGACCCGATAATAAAAAAAACAAAAGAAAAATAAAATGGCCACATCGTCTTATAATCAAAAACCCGCTCTCTCCCGCACGCTAACTTTTCAACAACCAAAAAGCCCGGACCCCACTTCCTCATTTTCTTTTATATCGTTTCCCCCGACATTACCCACGTGACTCTAACTGAAACCCGCATTGGCCAACCATGCCATTTTCCAAAAGTATCGAATGTTCTCGAAGAGAAATCCCCTGACGTCGCTTCCCTATCCCACCGGTCGCTATAAAAATTTCCGACGATATTCTACCAATCTGATTGTAAAAAAAAACACTTCGTCACACCATGACGATGAGATTCAGCATAATTTGATCAGGAATTTCGTGGTCGAGATCAAGAAGTAGGCGCTCCTTCCTCACAACATAATCGATGAAACAACCTCCCATGTATCGGAAATTCTACGCAAATCGAACAGTTAACCATGAATCATCGCTGAACGTAGAAATCAGATCGTCTTTCCAGCATTCCCAGTCGGCATCAATTCCTAGTTTTTTGTTAACACAGGAAAACCAGTCGTTCATAGATTGATCCAAACATAAACGAAAAACTTCGATTAATCTCGACCCGTTTAAAGAAAATCTAGCAGCTTCTCGCTCGAAATCCTTGATCCAAGCGAGGACGTTTTGGTTCCGGGTAGCAAATTTTTCAACCATAAAATGCTTCATTATTTCGTTTAGTGAATCGTCTCTTTGTCCTATCAACTTATTTAAAGACGGAACCAGTTCCGATACGCCTAACTCTGGTTATATACGGTTGTATAACCGTATATTACGGTGGCCATCCAAATCGCGACGCGCCGTGTGTGCTTATATACGGTTGTATAACCGGTATATTACGGTACCGTTACAAATTCGAAAATGCCGTGCGTTTGCATGTGTGTACGCGAAAGGACGTGGGAGCGATTACGGGCGGACTTTCGAGAAAATCCGGATTTTCGGGCGCGGGATCGGGAGGCCGCGAGGTCTATTTGTTCAAGTTCGAAAACGGGCCGGATCGGTCGTTCGGCCGTCGAGATATCGACGGCGCCGCCTTTTTTTCCGCGATTTTTTTCTGACGTTCTCGGGGGGAGTGGGGGATCGGAACGGGGCTCGGCCGGTCCGCGAAGGTATTTTATCGTGGGTATTTTTTCTCGCTCTCGAACCAGGAACTTGGTACGTTTTTCTTGCGAAAAACTGAAAATCGTCGATTTCCGCGAAATTTTCAAAAATTCACATCTCGAAAAGTAAGTGGAATAGAAGAACGCGGTTTGCGTTTTCGAAAAGGGCGTCGGCGGCTCTTCGTTTTCGCTCTTCTACGCGATCGCGTAGCTCCCGCCCTTCTGGGGTTAAAAATTCGCGAACGCGAAATTTTTCGTTTTCCTTCATATCTCGGAGGCGGTAGGTCGGACTATCTTCTAGAGGTCGTTCTCGAACGACGCGACGCATCTTTCGCTAGAAGGTCTCGATACTCTAGGGCCTTTCGTAAATAGAAAAAAATCGGGTTAAGCGAATCGATTTTTCGGGGGCGCCTTTCGCTCCGAAAAAATTCGGAACCCTTTTTTCGAATAGACGATAAACGCGGCTTTCTTTCTTCTCGTTACGTCGCGGATGTACGATCTACCGATTTCCCGGAAAAAATTTCGAAACTAAACCGTCCCGCTCGAAAAACGTTTCCTTTCGTAATATCTCCGCTATCCCGCCTTAAGCGAAAATCTTCGAAAAAAAATTAACTACGTTTTGTCGGAAGACCGCGCGTTCGTTAATAAAGCCGTTTTCGAGAAAAACTCCAAAATATCGAGAAAAATCGACAAATTTTCCCTTGTGTGCGGAACCTATACGATTGCGCTCCGGAAAGTTCCGAACGAACGTTGACCGATCTAGCAGGCCTGCATTCGAACGTCAAATTGCGACGTGCCGATGGAACGAAACGATCGATTTTCTAAGATTCGCCTCTGGACGACGAAGACGATGGCGGTAATGCGGGAAATTCTTTCCGATCGGATGAAAAATAAATGGGGTACGTTGTTGTTATTATTATTATTATTAATTGATGTGGCCGACAAAGACAAACTTTCCGCTCGCGGGGACCGCTTCTTCGATTTATCATCATTATTATCGTTTGTATAAATATTAACGTAACCTCACATTTATTTCGGTTCTTTTCAGACGATTTGTTATTATTATTAATTACACATAATCGACATGAATAATGGAAGGAGCAAAATTTGATAAATATCGGGAAGATGCCGAGTTGTTAAACAGAAATTAAAAATTGACGGTTACTCGTGTACGTACTAACACACAACGAGCAATGTTGGAAAAGTCGACGTGGAAAAGAACGATGATATAAGAGCGGAAGAAGGCATCTTTGAGACCAAAATAATAAATAAATGAACGAGTGGAACGATGACGGACAAAAGTCAATTTTATTCCAAAAAACTCGAACCTTTTTTGGTGAGTCTAATTCGTTTCGATAATTCCAGTAATGAATATAATGATCGAAAAGTTGAGTATTCAAAAAAATTATCTTCTTCTGTAAATTTCTCTCGATCGTATACACAAAATGAAATTTGTCGATTTTTTCGAGTGGTTGCTATTTCAATTTAACTTTTTAATACACACGCACACACATCGTGTCCACCCTTTACAACCGTATGTCATCGCTGTTGTTTCAGCACAGCCAAAATCAAGGAAAAAAATAACAATTCGAAAAATAAATTTACAAATCTTCAATTTCGATTATAACTAAAAGAAACTAATATTATAGGAAGAAAAATAGAAGAGAACATTACATCTCTTTTTAATGGAGCAGTATTAATATTAATAAATAATAATGAAAAAATTTATATCGTTCATACTTGAAAACAAAAAATTGAAATTTCAAAACGCAATTTGAATGACGGCAACACCAGATATCATCCAAAGCCACTCTACAACCATATATAATCGCTGTGGTTTCTAGCACAGCCAAAATGACAAATAAAATAAACCTCCCAGAAAATAATAAATTTACTAATTCCTTCGATTCCTTCTATACAAAACGAAGAAGAAATTACTTCACACCCTTCAATATGAATGCTCGAAAAACAAATGAAAATCATCATCCGCACACTTCAAAATCTTCTCATCCCGTGACATGAATGTCAGCAGATGTGAACATCGAAAATCGACCGCATTATAACCGTATATTCTCTCAATTTTCCTAACGATTTTCGTGATATTCAAGAAAAATTTGATACGCTTGCGGTGACCCAAGAGCTGATCTTATATAGAGCGGAGCGCATATAGTGATCTGGCCCCTAGACTGATCGGGGCGTATAGAGGGATCGGGGCGCATAGAGGGATCGGGGCGCATAGGCGCAGGAGAGGCCGAAGGCCCCGACTCGTATATCTACAGGTGCCTGTTGTTTATGAGATAACTCCGGCAAAATATAATCTTCGAAGACAAAATTTCCAGCATCATCGCGATAATATTTCTCAATTTCCGGATTGAGAATGACATTTGCAGTTCGGTACTGACCTCTAGTTTTTATCGAGTTGATTGCATTCTTGACAGGAGGAAGTTCAATCAAATTCTTAAGAACGCCCAAAATTTGATGCTCGTCTGAAAAAGTATATCATGCACCATCATCCGTTGACTTAATTTTCTTGATTTTGAGAATCGTTTTCTTCTCAGCTGAACTGCTTGCTTCTGCTACCATGTGCAGCTGGTATTTCGACATGTGTCTTATTAGGTGTGACGTATTTAAAATCGATTTGTAAGATTCAAGAACGGATTAAATATCATCGATTGCATCTAAAACGAAGTTTATTATTTAAATAATGACAACCAAATATGGGCTAGCTTACCTAAAACGAAGAAATCGATTTTATCATCGTTCGAACACCATTCGATCACACGAACATCACAACCGTTATAAAGCATCTGTCAAATAATCAGAAGTACTGATTGACACATGAAATAACCACAGAAATAAGAAGTACAATGTGACGTCATTTAAAGGCAGGTAAACCTTACTTTACATATATAATATATGTATAGTATTTTTTATCAGTCGTTAATATATAGTTGTTATTTTTATCAGGTATTCGACCAAGTAATACAATTTTTGTTCGAAAAACGTATCTATATTTCGCTTGTGTTCAAAGCATCGTCGGGATAATTTGACAATTATTTGACAATTGAATATCCAATGGTAACGAATAAATTAAATATTTTTCAAAAACGTCTTCGATTTTCTTGTCGATCTAATGTCAGGAGAAAGCTGTAAGTTCTGCTCAGGTTATTGGTGTCGGCATTTTTTTATTCATGGTGTCGTTTTCAACAATGTGGCACAGTTCGAGAAAGAGTCGTTTTTTGTGGTTTTTCTCTCTTTCTTATAATGAAGTCGTTATATTTCATTGAGTGTCCTGTTATTCTGACATGATTTCCTAGTGCACAGCGTTCTGGTCTTAATTTTGCGTCACTTTTGTGGAGAGTTATACGTTTTTGAAGAGCTTGCGATGTTTATCTGATATAACTCAGTTGACAATTATTGCAGTCAATTTTGTAAACTATATTTTTCGTTTTATTTTTGAAGTAATATCTTTATGCCGGTGGTATAATGATGTTAGAGTTACGATATTTGAATTAGCAATTTTGATATCAATAAATCTCTTGAATAATGTCAGTTCATTAGAAAGTCCTTCTATATACGGTAATGTTCTGGAGGTGTGTTCAATATTTGGCGTTTCTGGGTTTTGTTGAATACGCTCTGTGAAGATTAGTTTTTCATCGAATTTCTAACATATTCATTTTCTGTAAGCATGGTTAAATATATTTCTAATGCACTTCTACGAAAATCTTGGTGAGTTATATCGATAATTCTGTTCTTCATGTTTATAATCATATTCGAAATGTGCCATATTGTTGAAAACGACACCATGAATGTAGGATGGTGAATTTTAATAAAACGAATGAATGCACGCTTCCTTTTTTCCTTTATCCCACCTTCTTCCTTCGCTACCGTTACACGACTATCCCTCCTTTTTTCACCCATCCCGAATCCTACCTACTTAACACTTAGATCTACCTTAAGCTATATTTACACTTGTACTAACTAACGACTTATACACACTAGCGGCCAACATTGCGATACTACATGAATAAAAAAGCCGACACCAATAACCTGAGCAGAACTTACAGCTTTCTCCCGACACTATATCGACAAAAAATCGATGACATTTTTGAAAAAGATTTCATTCATTCGTTATCTGTGAGATATTCAATTGTCAAATAATTGTCAAATTATCCCGACGATACTTTGAACACAAGCGGAATATAGATAGGTTTTTCGAACAAAAATTGTATTACTTGGTCGAATAGCTGATAAAAATAATATATAATATATATAATTATTTAATTATCGATATTTGATTATTTGGGGTGTTCAGAAAGTTGAATGGTTGAACGAATAATATTTCTCAATCAACGTTTCGGGCTGGACTCTTTTTCAAGACATTTACAAAATGACAAAATGACAAATATTATTTGACAATAACAAAACCTTAGAAACAATAAATAGTTAGAAAGAATGAAGAGACAGAGACTTGATTTGAATTATGTGTTATCTAGTAAAAATGAATATTTGGCGGTTAACGATACGCCTTTTTAGGGTTGTAGCAGTATGTCGTTGAAACGTGAATATTGATTTTATTAACGGAAAAAAGTACAGTATCGTAAATGATGCGGCTACGTCGTATGCCTGAGACTGAATGAATATATCGTTCCCAGGCTATTCGATGCTCGTCGTTTTCTTCCGGATGTTTTGGCTACGCAGGACGGCTTGAGATCATGTCAAAGAATATATACATACTGAACAAGAAGCGTCACTCTCATGCAAAATTCGTATAGGATTTTTAGTGCGCAGGTTACCTAAATATAAGGGATTGACATAGACAGATGATTTCGCACCAATAAGAAATAAGATTTCACTTTGGCGCTAAAACACCTTTAAAACTTGCCAGGACCGGATTTAAGGGGACGACGGAAATATGTTCCAAAGTTACGTGAGATGAATGGTTTTTCTTCGTTCAAAACTTATTGTGTTAATCAAAAATCAAAACTTTATGTCTGATTTGTTTCCATCCTATTTGACTTAACGATAATCAATTCGAATGAATTCCTGAGTCCGTGCGTTTAGCGTTTTGTTAGTGCGCAGGCTACCCAAACTCGTTCAAGGTCACAAAAATCTGTTAGTACGATTTTCTTCCTAAATTACCGAGAGTGACGCTTCTTGTTCAGTATGTATATATTCTTTGATCATGTTGCCTCATGATACAAAGAATTACAAGATATGTCCTTTAGAAATCCCATTTTCGTTCTGTTCGCGCATCACTGACTGACGTCACATCCAGTTGGAGAGGGAAGCTTCTCGTGGCTGTTCGCAAGCTTTGTTTATGTAATCAGAGTCGCATTTTCTCTTTCATGTTGATATTATACTATTATAAAATGCATTAACGACTTAAACAAAATCGTATCGGTATGAGATTCTTTAAAATATACCAAAGCAGCGAGAATAAGAATAATTGATTGTTTATAGGGATTATCTAAAACTAATTGAATATGGTTTTTACGTAGATCCTCATATGTAATATCCCATGTATGTGGCAGTTCAGAGTAACTGTTCATAAAAAAATGTCTGAAATATTCAAATGCTGATTTTTATAAATACAGCTGCTTTCAATTTGAATTTTTCATTCGAAAATATGATGAGAATTTAAAAGACTATTTAAAAATTCCTACAACATGAATTTTTTTGCCGAATGAACAAAAATATTCGGAGGTCCACTGACAATATAAAGAATAATCAGACTGATCTACGAAATTCGCAGAATTTCAGTAATATACAGAAATCTCACGACTGAGAAAAACACCCATTTTCCGTTTTTCTGAATTTCTTTTTTCTTGGATGATTAGATATTTGATATACACATTCAAGATAACACAATAATCAACGTGAAAGTATAAAACAGAAATTGACTCAATAATAGAATAATTGCACAAGTGCATAAAAATTACCAATTAGTTTGGAATTGTGTTATCTCAAAATTAGACTCTTTTGCTTTCATGTATTGTCAAAAGAGTAGGAGTCCAAAAGATGAGTGCTCTTTTACAAAATACGAAAATAAACGAGTACAATTATTAAATAGTATGTTTGAATGCAAAATCATTTTTATACACTAATGTAATTCATTCGAATACTTCGTGACATATATTCACTTAAACTTCTTGTAATAGATGCTCTTCCATTATTAATTTTGCATTGACATCCGAGATTTTCTTTACTTTGAAATTCTTGTATTCCTGGGATGACACGTTCGACAGGAACTCATCTCCTCATCTTTGCCCAGGATATATCCTTTTTTCCCACAAAAATCCTTGAATTGTCGCAATATATAGGTAATTTTTGTTGATCTTGGTAGTTTTTGGTTAGTTTTGAACATTGTTTTCCTCCATCGATTGTATCGAATGCTCATCAAAACGCGACATATTAACCCGTTTTCACCGAACTCTTTTGGTGAACAAATTATCTGCCAAATGCGATGTTTTCAGTCTTTTTTTTAACATTTACTTAACAATTTTCTGAAATTTTCTCTTCCTCGTTTTACCTGCATCGACAAGACTTTTATTTAAATTCCGTATCCGAAAATGCATTCTGCATTTGAAAAATAACATTTTGACTTTTTCGGGGCACTGTATATGTTTGGTGTGGTCCATTAGGTTTTCCAAATATTTTTTCGGATACAAATTTTTCTCCATTTACGGCGTTAAATATACCCTCTTATATTCCCATTTTATCCATAAATGACTCCGACGGTTTAACGAACCCACCTTCACTCAAATGATCAACCCACGTGTAAGTATTGGAATCATTAGAGTTTAGTTAATCTTTTACATCAGTAGCCTGCAAGATTTTCAAGACCATCGAACGCAGCATCATTAAGATCATTTTCGAAGTCTTCGCGAACTACATCAGGCTGGTTAGGAATTACTAATCCCTGAAAACACTGCGATCCTAAACAATCGTCTGTCATCGAAATGCTAGGAGTAGAATCCTGTTCAACATTTCCCTGATCAGAGAAAGCGACGTCATTCTGTCCTAGTATTAAAGATCTCAACCTGTATCGAAATTCCAGTGCATTTGGGTGATCAGGGAGACCTCCTCGAGATCGCACAGAACCGAAATAATTTTCGAGAACATCTTGATTCAGTCTGTACGTCAGGATATATGATATCGAAAATTCCTCCGACAAATCATTGAGGAATCCTTTCAATGAATTGTTGGTGATAACGATTCCTAAAAATAGTAACCAAGAAATGAAAAAAGCTAAAAATCTAATCGAATGAAGAAACCTTTTTGAAATGGCATCAGAACAGACTTTCCTATTACTTTCATCGATTTCAATGTCTCCGTCATTTTATCGATAATATCGTTCTGAACTTCGATCGCAAGTCCGTACGCTTTCATTCGTTCTCGACTATCTATCTCTGGAACCCTTACATTGAGGCAATCGAACCAATCATTAACCTATTCAGAATTGTAGAATATCAATTAATAGATACCAATATATTTTGAATATGACTAAAACTGAGCTTACCATAACTTGAAGAAATCTGCACAAGTTTCCCAGTTCTCATTTCCCAGCTCATTATTCATTCCACTTCTCGTAATAGCGCATGAAATTGTATGGGAGAATAATTTTGCCGCCAGCTTGACTTTTGTTTCCTCACATCTTTACAATTCAAATCCTCTTTCGAGAATCGGAGGTCCGATTCACTATTAATATCTATTATTTTTTTTTTTTTATGGTTGCATCTCGGGAGAGGCCAATGCCTTTAGCGTGTTCGCAACGCTAAAGGCATTATGTTCGATTATGTTTTTTCTGATAGTTTTTCCATCAACAGAGAAACCATAGTCAACAAAATTATTCCTTACTAATTTGAGAAGGTGTGGAACATCGGCAAAAACATACACTTTTCGATTGTTGGAAGGATTGATAAAAAAAGTTTTTTCAATAGTAATATTGAGTTCTCCGTGCAAACCCCTATTACTTCCCCCTAGATCGCTTACTACTGCAACAACTCTAACACCTATAAGAAATAAATTTTGTTCATATGTGTCAGGTACAAGATATAGAAATATCTCACCTGATATTTCCATATAATTAATTACGTTAAGTAACAATTCTTTTGTAACCTTGCCATCATAATCGAAAAAAATCGGTTGCTTCGATTGTCCTACCAATCCTCTGATCATCATTACTTGCGAATAATTACAAGGCGCCAATGTTTCATCACAAACTTTGTCATATGTACATATATTCCCTTCTTAGTTTCATCTCGTCAAAAGAAAGAACACAAATTTTTCCTTCGGATCTCATATCCTTGTTCTTAATAATGTTGAAATAGTATATTTCATAACGAGTGCGGAAAGTCGATGATTTCATGCGAGTGTCAGTTTGACCAACGAGGCGAAGCGAAGCGGAGCCGAGTGAGGCTAGACACGAGCAATGAAATCTGACTTTCCACGAGTAATGAACGACATTTTTCAGGCGACCACAAAAATGGTACTATACGATAATTACTGTGAGAACACACAATAAACGTTTCGACCCAAGCAGAACTGAATAATTCAATCTTCTGCTTCTAGATGGCGTTGTAGAGAAAATAATAGATAACTTTATTTGTTTATGTTATTTCGTACCTTCCTTTCAGATTTGTCAGCAACAATTCCCACGAGTTTAATATTTCTGGAGGGATATTTTTCACTTTGCATGTTATAAACGCGAATCGAATCAAGTTAAGCTCTTCGTTAATGATACGATATGTTCTGGTAACTCGTTCGCCTTAAAAATATTCGATGAGATGTACGAACTAAACATTTCATTCACTTCTATCTACTTGGCGTGGTTTCATTTCGATGTCACCACTTTCCCGCACGGATTAAACTGGTTTTACCCGTGCGGGAATAACATTTCCGCACAGTTGCATGTTCCTACGGAGGTACGGTCTCCTAAAGGACGCCACTGGTAATCAATTTTTCTTGAATAACTTTCAAACTACTTAAGATAATTCAATGAAAATTATATACGATAAACAGTAGCAAGGACCTCTTAAAATACTGCCCTTAAAACATAATTAGCTTGTTTAGTTTTTCAGGGGCGGACTAGGTTGTACATTTTATTGCTTACATTTTTAACACCCTGTATGATAAGGAGTTAAGAAAAATAAATTTGAATACTTTGAACATTAATTTGAAGAAAAGGTACTTTTGTTCATTGTCGGTAAAATCAACCGTTTTCGAGAAAAAAAATTAAAAGAATTAACGTTTTATTTTTATCAAAGAGAAACCATGATTTCTAATTTTTTTGTCTGAAGCAAAGTGTGTTACGAAAGACATTCAAGAAACAGAAACGTTTTAGTTTAGGTTATTTAATCCGACAAAATTATTAGATTTAAAAAAATGCAGTTTAAACGTTGAAAGAAAAATTGATCACCAGTGGCGTCCTGAAGGAGGCCGTACCTTCGTAGAGAGGGCCGCTAGAAAAAAAATTTATGGGAACTTGTCGTCTTATTTTTTAATGTTTTATCTTAATCCGAGAGATCTCCCACATTTTCCCGGACACCCTGTATATCACTTTCTGATGTGATCGCCTGAAAATATTTTTTTGTATTCCTGGCATGATTTTGATTTTTGCCAACCAGTTTCGTAATGTTGAAACGGCAGGAAAAGGGTAGTGTTTCTTCAACAATAGTCTATACAATCGAGGACCAGCTGCATGAAAATGGATGGCCCTGCTAATATCTCGAACTGACCAACGTGCCCGAATATTTGGATTACGGAGTTTCTTTAATTGTGCCGTTGTGAATAAATTTTGAACGTTAGTCATTTGGTTTTCCAATTCTTCGATACGCTTAAGTAATTGATCACGACTTTCGGTTTCGATATTTGACCTAAAACCAGTTCGAAAATAGATCTGCTTCAAAAAAGATTTTCATATACGTTTTATTCTGAGTATTTTCGCTGGTCGATTCGCTAACATATGCGCTATGAACGTGTGTATTCTTTTTTTTGTCAATACGACTAAAAATTAACATTATTACTTTGTAGATAAAGGTAAAATTAGATACCCAGTTTGTTGGGAATGTTCAGATAAAATTTCATTCACGAATTCTTCATTAACCCTCTTCTTAAACCGTTGCGTTCGTTATGATACAACTGAGGAAGGTTCTTCAGAGTTTGGAAGATGTTGCGATGGAATGGCATCAGGTTTCAAACCCCGAAAATTTTTGGTTGATACTTCAAAATTGATGCTTCAAGTTGATAACAAAGTCGTCTTGTGTGAAATGTTTTCCACAAATTCTTGAAGTTGCCAAATTTATTTTGCCTTTTCGACGACAAGCCCATTTTCAAGCTTCCGCAGTCAGTTTGTTGGAAGGAAACGTAAAGAACTTGATATTTTTGCAAAAATTTTTAGCTTGGTTGTCACTATTGCATCCAAACACTGCACAACGCATGATGATCGTTGAAGTTGAATTCAAAGTGAAGTGGTTTATTCAAACTGAACGGTAGTCCAAATTTCAATCCAATTTCATTGAAGTGAAATTCAATCTTTCAAAACATTTTAAATTTCTTATACAGAATTCTTTCTGCGAAATTTGAAGCGATAACAAAACGGATAATCATGCAGATGAAATAAAATTACTAAAGTTACAGCTTTTTAACACCATGTATCAACAGCTTTATGATCTATTTCAGTTAAAAACCAGGACACAGGATTGTAAACTTTATACTTGAAACATTATCCCGAAGAAACCAACAACAATTAAAACCCAAATTTTTTTTAAAATTTATTCACATTTCACTTAATCACACTTCTAAACATCAAAGTACAAAAAAAAATGATATTTCCTAGTTTTAAAAAGATAAAAAATTTCGTCTAATGGTTTATTTTGAGGGAATGTGCCCATTACCGAAATTACATTTCCACATTGATATTTACCCAAAACCCAGTATTTACTTTTCACGAATTTTATAAGATTCCGCGTCGTAGATAAATATCCTATTTTGGATCGAATACTCCAATCAACTATATTCTTATTTGCTAAAACTTTTGGCACTCTTTAAGAAACATGTTTTATGTTGACAACAGTCAACGTTACTTTATATAGAAGTCGTCAACTCTGTTTAAGATAGTTCCATAATTATAATAGTAGGACCTAAGTAATGTTATAGTTTTTCGGAGATTATTCGGTCTAATTTTTTCTCGAAAATTCGTTTTTCTCGAAATTTTTGAAGGAGGAATCCGAATAATTAAAATCGAAACGTTATTTAGTTGATCGCGGTAGAGCGATCTGATAAAAAGATGTGTTTCTTCGTATTTCACGAAATTCAATCGGTGAAAATAAAACGATCAATTACAGTGCGCATTTTATTCATAGATATTATACCTCACCGACTTATTACATCTAGTACATTGTTAAAATCGACCGCAGAGGAACATCATTTCCAGTTCATTTAAAACGTCTTAAATCGATTGAATATCGATCATTTTGCGAACAACTGCTCAGGCAGAATATGTCTGAGTTATTCTGCTTCGGAAAAAACATCTATATTTCACATGCTTTTAAGATCCAGCATCGCAAATAGGAAAATGAATGCAAAACGCTATGATTCCCGTGCGAATAGCATACGAACGGTCGGTATTTACTCTCTCACTGACGTCGGCAAGTGGGAGGAGCGACTGCGTAAGGACATACCTTATAATTCTTTGTATCATGATGTTGCCTCGTAGCTGTCGCATGACGACCGCTACACACCCCCCTGCGTTGAAATTGACGATATCGTTTTACGTTTTGAAACGCACGGGCCAACGAATTCTTCGTCCTGACCTTGTAACTTGCTGTTTTCTCTATTTATTGTTGTACTTGTTGCGGTATCATTTTGCCTCTGCGTAGGTTGCTCTGGGACGACGGGGGTTGGAGGGGTATCTTCTTCGTTGTAAAGAGTGTATGCTGGCTTCAAACGATCTACGGAAACGGAAACCTCTTTTCCCCGGACGAGGAGTCGAAATATTTTCGGTTTTCTCTCCAGGACGGGCTACGGTCCCGTATACGGTGGCTCAAGCGAAGCGCGTACGGCATCCTGTCGAACGAAAACGTGTGAGGTTGATTGCAAATCCCGATGAACGAAAATATTCTTCGAGCTATGGCGCGTCCCCGGCACTGGGCGCAATAAGGAAAAATGATTCCGAAGTTGTGTTACAAAATCAGTTGGAGCTGGTGGCTGTTTTGCTGGGGTAATTAAACTTATCCCGGTCATTTTAGCCAATTCGTGGAATAGTGGGGATTCAAATTGTCTGCCTCTGTCGGTTGTGACGTTCCTAGGGCATCCGAACCTTGAAATCCACGACGAAAAGAAAGCTCGGGCCCCTGTTTCCGCGGTTATTTCTCTAATTGGTGTAACTTCCGGCCAACGTGTGTCAGTCAGTATAGTATACTGTGCTTTTCGGAAAAGAATGTATTTTTTCCCAAAATTTTTGCCCCAAGAACTGAGATGATGTTTGGTATTTCGAAAAAAGAGAGAGTTTGATGTCTACTTGAGGATGTCGTCTAGTCCATGGAGCGTTGTGTGAAAAAGTAATAGCAGTTGTTTTGGAAAAGTCTACATTAGCAGGAAGCGAGCAAAGCAGTTGTGCCATTGTTTTCTGATTAGTTTGTATACTCGTGTATCTATCAGGGAGTTCACGCACGGGGTTCTTAGGATTGGCCGATATCCTATTGCAGTACTTTAAAAAACAAAGTTTACGTCGTAGCCATAGGGGTGGTTCGTTTGCTTCCACATTTATACTTTCCGCTGGACTGGTCCTATATGCGCCAAGACACAGTCTTAGTGAAGTGTTCTGTATTGCGGCGCGTAGATGATAAGCAGTCGTTAGCCGCCATCACTGACTGCTTCTGAAGTTTTCCGCCCGAGAACAAGGCGGTTGGCATTTCCGAGCATTAACTCCAAAATTGCTTTGGTACCAGCATTCACCATTTTCTCTTCTGGGATAGCTTCGTCCAGGGCTGCGGTCGTAACGATTTCTCGATGGGGAACGTTGCGAATTTGAAAAAGTCGCTCCGATTTGCAGCGTGTGAAGACAAACGGGCACTAAGTGCTGCGACCTGTTTACTCAATTCTTCAATTTTTTCCTCATGTGACCGTATGCCGAGGTTGGGGTTACTGATCGTTGCCACGCGAACGCTGCGGGTCACTTCGTCAATTTTGTCGGCGATTTTAGCGGCATCGTCCAACTGCAATCCTGGTTGGGCTGCTATGACCGCTTGGACTTGTGGCGATAAACGGTCGGACCATAATGTACGTAACAACGGATCGAGGAGAATATCTGACCCCGTTAAACTCCGCAAATGCCGGAGGAATTGCGACGGAGTTCGATCTCCTATCTCTTCATTGGATAGAACTTGGCGAAGACGTTGTTCCGGTGATTTCGAAAAACGCGTGATTAGTTCGTTTTCAATTCTTCGTAGGTGGCACCGGCGGGTTCAAAATAACGTCCCTTACCTCGGATACATAGTTGTGGTCCAATTGAGCGCATATGTAACCAAATTTTGACTTATCTTGAATAATCCCAGCACATCGGAATTGCCATTCTACTTGGGCGAACCAAAGTATCGGGTCGTTAGGCCAGAAGTTTGGTAATTTTAGGGCGACACGGTGGACGTCACCGTCGGTGATTGTCTGAGTCGGTGTTGAAGGAGTTAGATTGTCTCCGTTATCCATTTTTCTTGAACGCACTGAACTAATATGAAACGTACAAACGAGAAACCGTGTAACGATGCAATTTCGGA
Source organism: Novius pumilus (assembly GCA_020654155.1). NCBI lineage: Eukaryota > Metazoa > Arthropoda > Insecta > Coleoptera > Coccinellidae > Novius > Novius pumilus. The sequence goes on from JAIFOV010000603.1 coordinate 29,936, forward strand.
GTATTTCACGAATTGGGGTCACCACTTTGGCGGTTAACGATACGCCTTTTAGGGTTGTAGCAGTATGTCGTTGAAACGTGAATATTGATTTTATTAACGGAAAAAGTACAGTATCGTAAATGATGCGGCTAAGTCGTATGCCTGAGACTGAATGAATATATCGTTCCCAGACTATTCGATGCTCGTCGTTTTCTTCCGGATGTTTTGGCTACGCAGGACGGCTTGAGATCATGTTGCCTCGTAGCCGTCGCATGACGACCGCTACAAATATATTTGGTGTAAGTTTCTAATATCTGCAGGCCTAGCCAAGTGCCAATCGCTACGGTTCTATTCTCTTTCTACGATCGTTAACGCTTGCGCGTCAGCGATGATGGAAAGCGCTAACTTCGTAGCCAAGTGCAAGCGATCATGTAAAACGCTCGTTCTATCGCGGTGGTGGAAAAGTCGGCCGTGTTATTCTATGTTAGTTGAAAGAAACTGTCAAAATAGGATTCTGTGCCTTTCGAAAGGGCGTAACCTTTTACGCGGGAATTAGTGTTTCAATGATAAGAGCGTTGGTAAATCACTGTTAATAGCATAAGTCTATAAAAGAAATCCGTTTTTTCCTTTTTGAGGTTATTTTGGGCTTTTTCTATTACCTATGAATAAAAATGAAGACAAACAACAGAAACTTTACTTTTGTGAGAATCATACTAATAATTGTACTGAATTTCAACTTTCAAAAATGGCAATAAATGTGCGAATTATCAAATCTAACAATATATGTCCAGATCAAATGTCAGTAAAAAACAACGTTCTGTAATTTAGCAACGATCTGAAAAAGCACATGAGAAAGTATAAATGGGTAAGAATCACAACTATTTGTATTTTATTATACAAAAAAATGCCCTTTGTTAGTCAAGGTGAAGAAATGTGAGTAATACCTAAATTATAGAACAACTTCTAGCACTTAGAGAGGTTAAAAATATGATGAGAAAGTTATATTTCATGTTCATTTATTTACCAAATGATACCTATGCACAAAAAAGACCTATCGTTCACTCATCAATCATTTCTCACTTTGTAGTCGGAATTTACTTCAATAGATAGATAGATAGATATTTTATTTGATCCTGTACGTATACATAGAAAAATAGAAACAATCAATAAAAATACATAATACCAACATATTTGTATCACATCATCATTGAAGAACAATTTTAATCTAAGGTATCTAAAAATATCATACAAACATATTTAACATCTGTAATGTAAGCATACAAATACCATTAATGCATATATGAAAAAGTGAATACATATGAGTTCGTGAAATGATATCATAGTCATGTATTAATAGAATAGAATATGGAAAATGGGCAAATAAGAACAAGTATAATTCCTCTTGACTAGGTTTCGCCTCCACATAGTTTATGCCCAAAGATGCTCAAGAGCCTGAAAGAATTGTGGACATTACATCGTATTTTTAAAAGGCATCGTTCTACTCACTTTTGTTCAATAAGTTTTCCTTCAAAAGTTTTGAAAATTGAACCCTGCTTGTCATCACATCATTGCCCTAAAATGCACCCATATCTTATTATTCAACGAATTTGCTAGGTGCCCTTTGTGTAAATTATCCACAATGGTTAAACTCGTTTTAGGCAAGACCATGTGTCAAGGAAAGAAAGCACACAACACCTGTAAAAATTAACAGCCTTATTAATAGACGAAGTTAGTAGCTACTAAGAATCTACTAGAAGTACACTAACAGAATACCTATTAATAAACGAAGTTAGTAGACTACTAGCGCTAGTAGGCTACTAAAAAGTTAATAGACAGCTAGGGTATGTTTAGCGGCGTTTTTCCCTACTAAGCATACCTTTATTTGTTTTGACAGTAGAGGTAGGTGAGTGCTATTTCTTTGTGAAGGTTTTTTTATGAAATGACTGAAAAAGAATTCAATGAAAATGTAAGTATATTATAATCTGATTAAAATGGCTCTAACCGGTTGTAAATGAATTTTTTCTTGTAGAAAAAGAGACCCCGATCCGTCAATTGGGACGAAACTGAAAAGACAGTATTCTTAGAGTGTATAAAAGATGATATACACCTCATCGAAAATAAAAAAAAATTAACTGTGCTCAACAAGCAAAAAAAAGACATGTGGGATAGGGTAAAATGGAGAATGGCTGCAGAAGGTAATGAACTTTTTCATTCTTTTGCACAGTTTAGAAATTTTCAATCCGTAGGTTATAATAGGGACGTCAATCGAATGAAAGAACAGTGGCAGCGGATGAAAGTCGCTGCAAAAAAAAAATTTCCTCGTTTAATCAAATGAGGAATCAAACAGGTGGAGGCCCACCTCCTGAAGTGCCATCATCGATAGACTATAAAATTAAAGACCTCATTCCGTACGAATTTGTGGAGGATACTTCACCATTTGATTCAGACAGCGCGCTTTTGGTGAGACTATTGAAAGTTTCTCATATCATACTCAATTTGTAATTAATTAAGTTGAAGTTCCTGTTACTATAGCGCAGGAAGAAACTACGGAAAGCAATGAAGTAGTGTCCTCTCTTGTGGAAGTGGTAGAGGCCAATACTGAGCGAGGAGCACTGAAAGACAACCAATCCGGTCATACTCCCAAATCAGTTGGAGACATAAGGGCAACCTGTCGAAAAAGAAAAGGCATGTCTCTTTACGAGGAAAAATTATACGCCCTCAATGAAAAAAGAATTATACAAAATATGCGACATGCAGAGGAATTACATCAGTTGAAAATGAAAAATGAAATAGAATACCATGAAGCAAGAATGAAAAAATTAATTAATGACTCCTAATTTATTGAATAAAAATTAGAATCAGCAAGTTACAGCTTCAGGAATAGTAATTTATTTCTATTCAGTAGTCTCCTTTTCTAGTGAAGAGTAAATTAAATCTTCACGAAATAAAACAATAGAGATATGTATATTCAACCGAAATAATTTTCTATATAATTTGTCCTATAAACATATCCTTGATTGTGTCCAACTACATTATGTTGTTCCAACACATCAACCTCGTATCCATTGTCTTCCTCTTCATCTGACAAATCTACAATATAAGTAATGTAAAATTTTCTGCAATATAAGTACACGCATGTTACCATTATTCAAAAGATTATCATTTATTATAATATTATGAATAATTGCTACAGCAACAATTGCAGCCTTAGTGGTTAACAACTTGAAGTTGAGCCCATTGAAAAAAGAGCGGAACCTATTCTTCAAAAGTCCAAAAGTTCTTTCTATAACATTTCTTGTTGAAATATGAGCATTATTGTAACGTTGTTCTGCATTAGTTGTGGGATTCAAAACTGGTGTTAAAAGGTACCTTGAGGAAGGATACCCGTTATCCCCTAACAGTATACCATCAATTTCATTTGCCTAAGAAAACTTTTTAGAATGTTACAAAAAGATTTATTTCCTTCATCTACCTCAAATCTTCGCTTCAATTCACATTCATTCCATATTCTGGAATCATGGGTACTACCGCGCCGTCGAGCCACAATATCAAGTATCCTGCCTTTAGCATCACATACAACCTGAACAAGCATTTTTTTTCAACATTTATCTTCATTGGTTATACGATCAACTGACCTGAACATTAAGAGAATAAAATCCTTTCCTGTTTAAATATGTTAAAGGAACGTCCCCTCCTGGACATTTAATTTTAACGTGTGTGCAATCTATTGCACCCACTATTGATGGACACTGTGCTAGTTTATAAAATTCGGCTTTAACTTCATGTAAATGTTCATTTGTAGGGAATGAAATAAATCTTTCCCGATGCACAACTAAAGCCTCGGCAACTCTTTTAACAATTACACTTAACGTGGGTTGTGAAATACCATGTTGATCCGCTGTATTAAAAATATTACTTCATAGTAGTACCTTCCGAATATTCATTTCAATGTGCTCACCAATATCAACACCATATGCCCCTTTTGCTAAGTATCGAATAGTACTCAATACTTGAATTGCAGGGCATATTGGAAGACCTCGGTTTGTGCCCATATCAGAAATTTGGTCTTCTATTAAATTAATAATGAAACGTGCCGTATCTTTCCTCATTCTATATCTCTTTTTAAATTGTTCATCGTCATAAATATCTAACGGATTCTGCCGAACTAAATATATTTTTGGTTTTCGGTTTCTTGAAAATTCAATTTCTTCTATTTCTGCCAGTTCCTCGTTTATATCAATAATATTTAAATCATCCATGATCCTCTTCGATTCAATTAATAACTGTTAATTAATTTGTTTCATTCTTTTAATGAAAACTAAAGCCGGCATTTCACTATTTTCGTGTGGTGTGTCGAAGACCGTCTGAAGCGTATCGGACTCGTGCATTTCAAATGGTTAGAATTTTACTATTCTCGACTTCTCTCGTCTCTTGCCTTCTCGTGTGTTCACGATCGCTCGAGTCCGATCGTCGTCAGAACGGTGGTGGGGATTTCACTGCCTTATCTCAGAGCGGTGGCGAACGGACGGATAACTCGTGAATAGCTCAAACGGGCCATTCAAGTTGCGACCGTCGGACGGACTTGTCGGCAGAAGCGTTCGTGTTGCAAGGTCCGTTGCTCATTTCAACAGACCTTGGTCCCACGGTCCGCTGTACGACAGCCCCATTCACGATCGAACTTGTCGCATGCGACTCAAGTCCGTGCGACTGTCGCAACGTGAATGGCCCGTTTCAGTTGTTTTGATACATTTGATAGTATTCTATCTTCCATGCGTGGGACTAGTGTAATCACCCACTCCACACTCCACACGAGACTATACGAGAGTAATGAAATTCCGGCTTGACGTACGAAAACCGTTCATGCACATATAAACATAACCAAGAAACACAATGAAGTGAGAAAATTTTTTTTTTTCTGTAGTCAAACTGGATATCCGCAATGTTGCCACATCTATTTTTACTACTAAGACGACACTAGTTAGTATCTACTAAATTGATGACTATTATTCCGACATACTTAGTAGGTCCTTAATGCCTACTAGTTAGTATGCTACCAGCTTTCTACTAAGGCGTTGTCTATCAATAAGGCTGCATATGTTTGCTTAGTACTCGTATGAATGCACATGTCACGCAATATGCAGATTCATATGAAACAATATTTGTAATCACTCACTTTTATTTCCTTATTTTAATTCACAACCTCAAGTACCTTGCTTCAATCGAAAACCTTGAATGAATTGCGAAATTTGTTTATTATTCCGAAGTTATGGTTAAAACGAGGTCTACGGAACATTTTTTCACTCCCTTCATTTTGAGCAGCGAAAATTTTACTTATACATAACCATTAAAAAGGAGCAAGAACCAAACACAAGACTGCGATCAGCTGATTGTTAGGTGGCGGACATATTGGATCGCTAGTCTTTCTGCAGCGATTCGCCGATCGTCGGAATAGCGTTCGGCGCAAGAGAAAGCCGTTCTACTCCCACGACAGAAAGTGGCACTTGACTATGGTTTTAAAGCGAGGTAGCGTTTTACACGATAGAAACGTCTGCCGTTCTATTCCATCGGAGCGGATGAATCGCTAGATGCGTCACTTGGCTTCGCATCTTTCTACAATCACGTGACTTATCGTTCGGGACCGTTTATTTTATTCAAAAAACGACCTTTCTACAAGCGTCAACGACTGTAGAACGGTCACTTGGCTAGGCCTGCTGTTCTATCGTTAATCGAATTTTTATTCCTTTTAATGTGAATCATTTCGAGAAATTCTCTTGCTTTTTTGTTTTGTTCTTAATCTAGAATTTTAACTGCATCGAAATTGAATGTGTGTTTTTAAGTTTGTGTGTGTTTATGTATAGCTGTTTGTAATTTTGTGTATTTACGTCCGTTTAATTTGTCTTCTAATTTCTGCTTTGTTTGACCAATATACACACCTTCGCAATATTTACATGGAATTTCGTATATGATATTAGATTTGTCTTGAATTGGTGTTAGTGATTTCAATTTTGTGAAAAGGTTTCTTATTTGGATGTGTGGTTTATGAGCAATTTTGATATTATTATGTGGCTCAAAAATAAGCCACATTAAGATGCGGAATGTATGAAAGAGGTATGTATAATGTGGGTTCTTTTTTAATTGTTATTTTGGTGTTATATGATATATAGATTCGTTGTCTGACAATTTTATTAATTAATGTGATTGGGTAACCATTTTCTTGAAGAAATGATGTAACAGACAGTAAAGTGGTGGGCCTGAGAGATGGTGAAGTAAGTTTCATTGATCTGTCTATGTAGTTTTTAATTACAGCTCTTTTTTGTCTGGTGCTGTGTGTTGTGTTGAAATGGAGAATTCGGTTTGTATTGATATCTTCTCTGAACCATTTTGTTATCAATTTGTTATCTTGTCTTATAATTGTCATGTCTAGAAAATTCAAAATATTTTTAGATTCTTTTTCAAGAGTGAAATTTATTTTTTCATGGAAGTTGTTCAAAGAATTCAAAATTGTTTGTATTTGCTGTTCGGATGTGATGATAAAGCAGTCATCAACATATCTTTTGAAAATGGTGATATCATTGAGATGGTCTTTTAGTATTTGCTCTTCTAAGAACTCCACAACGAGTTGAGCGATAGTGCTGGAAAGAGGGGATCCCATTGCAATTCCATAGATTTGTTGATAAAATTTGTTTTCGAATTTTAAAATCAAATTGTATGAGGTAGGAAAAAATTGGAGTCAAACGATCAATGTCTTGTCTTGAATTACAACATTTATTATCTTGCGAACTTCTGATCATTTCAAGAAAAATTATTTTTCTGTCATTAGGTTCAATATCTAAAATTTTAACCTTTTCAAATTTAATTGAATGATTTTGGGATAAACAATGTTTCGATAATGCACATGTTTGTTTCTTTGTTCGGATGTTACTTTTATGTAATAAAAGTCTCTGATGTAATTTATTCTTAGTTTGTCCAACGTAAACAGTATCGCAATTTTCATATTTCAATTTATAAACAACATTAGAATGATAATAAATATAATAATAACTGCAGTCCCAAAAAATCAAATTCAATCGTCATTAGAAATTATGAATAAATTTAATTCCAAATTACAGTTTACGGTAGAATGTGAAACTAATAATTCAGTTCCTTCTTTAGACACCCTTGTTATTAGAAACGAAAAATCTTCGGGAAGATATTTACATTGTGATTCTTACCATCCTCTCAGCATGAAAATTAATTTAGTAAATAATTTGAAAACTAGAATTCTTAAAATTTCTATCATGGGTCGAATTTCGATGTCGAAACCCTGAATTGTCTGCATACGACTTACGTACCTGGCAGGGTGTTGTACACGGTAGAGCAGTTACCACGCTACGATCCGTTAATACTCAGCCCTCGTCTTGGGGATTCGTCTTGTCGCATTTGGTGAGACCCCGTTCGAATTGTTTTTCTTTATTTTTATTATGTTGGACCGGTTCGATGAGAGTCGAACGTCGAAAAGACACAGTAAACGTTCGATGAAAAGGAACCGGAGATGGAGAGAGGAGAAAACGGTGCACGAGCGAGGTTCATTAGGTTCAATATCTAAA